>JARHVA010008947.1:57500-192500 GCA_037957365.1 Torreya grandis | reverse complement strand
TGTTGGTATCTCTACTCATATTTTAGAAATAAATACATAGTAGATTTACAATGTTGAGAAGTATACATCTAAATTAGTAAGTTATTTTGGTTAAGCAGCCACGAATAAGGGACATCCATATCATCAAAATCACCCAAGGCACGATCTTGATCTTAACCACTTGACTCTCTATATTGAATATCTAAAAGAATTTATATCTTGATAGATAAATAGAAACAATTATCATCCTCACCAATCGAACTATAACCTTTTTAATAAACCATCAAAATTTAAAATCACTATTCTAAAAAATAAAAATACTTTATAAAACATCATCACATAATACATATGAAACCTATTAAAAAATGTTATCATATTAAAGTTATGTAAAAATACCCTTATATATAAAAAAATCAGACATTAACCTTTTTAATAGATATATAAAATGGAATCCATAGTAACATAAATACACTGATCCTATTATTTAGTAAAAGTGAGGATCTCCTTCCAGTACCTTGTCTAACCAACTAATTTATAGAAGTAAAAAAAAAGAAACCATTTGCTCTTAATTTTAGGGTGAATGTTGCAACTAGTTTACATTATTTTTATCCACACATTTAATGTGCCCTCTAGCCAAAAAAATGTAGTTTAATTTGTACATATACCCATAATTTTTGTGAGGTAAATCAAGACCAAAAAAAAGTATGCATCTAAACAAAATTTAGATGGGATTAGTTTCTATCTTCTACACATATATATAGCTAGTCGAGTACCTATCGAGCATCTCTACTTTTAGATTTTTACGTTTTCCTTGAAATAAACATTTTCAATGTGGTGGACTGATTAGAAGATGTCGTATACATTACTATTTTTCAAAAAAAATACATTTTATATGTTAATACATACTAACCCTATTCATCTTTTTACACTTCAATACTGGTGAGATAATGCTCTCAAAATTCCAGATTGTGCTTTTATTTATTTATTTATTTATTGTTTCACTTCAACACTGGTGAGATAATACTCTCAAAATTCCAAATTGTGTTATTTATTTATTTATTATTTAATTTTATATTCTTTAGCCTAGTTAATGATTCAGTTGGTGAGATTCTTGGATGCAAAGTATAAATAGATTCATGAGAATGGTAGTACATGACATATTTGACATGTTTCCTTTTTCTTTTATAGCTTCAACAAATTTATTTTACATGTTTTTTTATTTTATTTTATAATTTTTCGTGAAATATATTATTTTTCTCCATTTAGAATTATAGTCATGTGTAAGTAAAAAAATCGTGGGATAATATCAAAGAAGGTGGGTTAATTGTGACATGTATGGCATTTAAAAGAAAAACAAATCATAGTCCAAATATTATTTCCATGTTAATTTTTCCTCACGAAATATAAACTTAGATTCAAAGTTATATTACTCATATAATTTAACAGACAAACACACAAAAATGGCATTATAATATACCTTAAAAATGCTGAAATATTTGAACCTATTCAACATGATGCTCCCCTTTATTCCTCTCATTAAGATTAAATTATGGGTTTCAAAGTTATCAATATATACCATATGTCTCATATCCATAGATATATACCAATCCTATTATTTGTGTAAAAGTGAGGAGTTATGCCTTCCTTCCAACACCTAGTCTATTTAATTGGTTTAAAGAAATTACAAAAATAGAAGTCGTTGCTCTTAATTTAAAATTTAATGATGCGATAGGTGTCCACATTATTTATGTTCTTTAGCATAAAAATACAGTTGAATTGGTAAATAAACCTAGGATTTTTGTGAGGAAAATCATAACTAATAATTTTGCATCTAATGGAAACTTAGATGGAATTAACTTGTGTATTACACACACAACCAATGAAGTGGTTATCAAGCACCTCTATTTTTGAATTTTTACCTTTGCCTTGAAATCAAGCTCGTTGATGTGATAAAAGATTTGCAGGATGCCACATGCATTACCATTTTTTTGAGAAAATCAAATTTTGTGGGTAAATGGATAATAACCCTACTCATCCTTTTACCCTTCGATACTAGTGAAATATGTAAAACACAATGGAAGTGTGCATTAAAAAAAAATTAACCCTTAAATCATTCAAACTATATACATACCAAAGAAATGGCCGGAGATTTGATGTGCCCTCAAATACATTTTATTGGAAGAAGCAAAGAAAACCATTGGTTTAGAAGTGAGATAATTGAACACAATAGACCATCAAAATTTAAGGTTGTTATTATAAGCAAGAAAACAACCTAACATATGAACTCATCATATAACACATATGAAGACTCCAAAAAATAATATAATATTAATGTTGTGTAGAAAAACCTTTTGTATATACAAAGATTTTATACTAACCTTTTTCTTTTAAATATAACATTAACTTCCAATAATTACCATTAAAGTGAGATTGATCGAAACCCAAATTAAATCTAGTTAATCCTAAACCTTATAACTTTAAGTCCATTAAATTTCTCATATATCTTATTACTCTCCCACTTTTTCTTCAAATCAAGTTGTGTAAAAAGACCCCTGTATAATAAACACTAATCTTTTTCTTTTAAATAAAAAAAGTCTAAATGACTTCTCATTATTGTTAAAATTAAAACGTACTCATATTTAGTACGGAAGATTTTAGGCTTTATAAATGCATGCGCAACACTCTTTCAATAACAATTATTGAAAAAAGAAAAATAGCTTGTTTTAAAAGCTAAGATTTTAGCTAATTACATACTCAACGGAAAACACAATAGACAAAACAAATAATTGTTCTATTAGCTTATAAATATTATAACTGAGAAATCATTAAAAAGCCAAAAACGAAGCTTCTAAGCTACTATATTAAAGTGACTTCATTTTCTATGGTTGTGTTGGGCCCACCAAGTTGTGTCAGTAAAAATTATGGAAAAGATATTACTTAAAAACAATTAAATTCAAGTTGTACTTGTCGATCATGATTCTTTTCTATAAAGAGATTGTTGAAATTGATTAAGTGACATCATGAAACGCAACTAAAATTCAACATTTTTAATTAAAAGTCCTTTGAAACCTAATGATACATCGTATTAAATTTAAGGATTTGGTTTTATTATAATATTTTTAATAAGGTGGATCTTTATTTCGTATTTATAATATCTATGTAGTATTTTTAAAGATTTAATTTTTTTTAATAATTTATTATTATTATTATTATTATTATTATTATTATTATTATTATTATTATTATTATTATTATTATTATTATACTCTAGTCAAATGAGGTGGGGGAAAAAGAAATTCAAAATCAAAACCTTAGTTTGGTTTAGTTCATCGAGCCATTGGGGTTTTTACACAGAGGAGGCGACAGAGTTAGAATTAGGTTGAGAGGATGCATCCACTGATAATGAAGGGGAAAACTTGTAGTTTTTGAAGCATCCCAAAGAAGAGGCTACCCACATAATGTTGAAGGGACATGAGTCCAACAAAGCGAAATCTTCAAAGGCGACTGTAAGGCACAGGTTGGGTTTGCAAAGGGGATTTTTAAATCCCAACATCTCCAAGGCAGAAGGCTCCAAGGTGGTTTCTGGGCTAGAGCTTCATGATGTTGAAAGAGCTATGGAATCTTCTAAACAAGTTAGCCACCTCACTCTATTTCAGGAGCAAGTTACAGTGATTGTCTGCAATGTAAAACATAGGGCCAACAAGGAAGTTTGAAATGGTGAGCGGGTTATCTCCATTCGACAAGCCCAGGCTCCTTCCAGTGCTGTTGCGGGTGTTTCAAAGAATATTGTTGCACCAAGGGTCCCTCAGGTTGTTTCTAGATCCACATACTCTGAACAAAGGCGAGTGTACGCTGAATGTGGGAATGCAACGAATCCCTTCCATGAATGCTCAAATTTTTGCAAATCAATGCTAGAGGCTACAATGGAAAGTATGGTCTCACCCATGGTGAGGATGGACGCTGGTATAAGGTAGTCTCCAACTCCTGACTCGGATCCAGTTTCCTCTAGTTTCCTCCTTAGGGGCATCCTAGTGTTTTTTTACACTGAAACCCCAGAACTAGAGCTCCCATAGCAGATCATCAAGGAAATGGATGAGGACATTAGAAGTCATAGCTTATATAGCAAGTGTGTAGGAGCTCTAGTTTTGCTCCCTGATCTTGTTAGATGGGCCAACTCATCTTAGAGCTCCTTGAATGGGCCTTCCTTCACCATGCTTAGATATGGTTTCTTTCAGGTGGTCTTCAGCAATGCAGTGAATTAAGATTTTGTTTGGTCGGAAGGACCTTGGTTCATTGGTAACTTTGGAGTTTTCTTCTATCCCTGGGCCCCATTTTTTGAACTTGGGAATGTGGAGATCACGACGGCTCCATTATGGATAAGAGTTTACAACATTCCTCCGATATTGAGAAAAAGTAGAGCACATTACTATCTTGATCAACTAGGTTGGATCTTTTGTTAAATTGGATGAGGTTTCTATGGAGAAAAGATTTATGAGAGCTTACACTATAGTCAACCTTTCCAAGCCTCGTTGTTACTCGGTAAGGATTGGCTTGACTCAAGGGTCAAAGATCCAATACCTCAACTTTAAGGGCCTTCCTTTCAGATGCTTCAGGGGCAATCAAATTGGGCATCAGGGAGCATGTTGTTCGCATAAGGATGCTCAGAATTCGACCCCTTGCGTTCGGCTAATTTGGAAGAAGAAAGGCAGGGATTCCAATCATTAGTTCATTTGACGTAATCATGGCATTTTCTATCACCTTTCCGATGGTCCTACTCCTTGCTCTACTAGGAACCCTCCCCCTAGCAAGGAGGACGGCCAGAGGGTGGATGTAGCTTAGGAGCCTCATCCTCCTCTGTTAGTCCCGACAACAATCACCCCTTGTCCCTCTTTGGAGAAACTCAAGGTGCTCGTGGACTCTACAATTAAAAAGAAGGGGTGCAAGACAAATGCAGAATCACTGAGGTTGGATGCGAAAGAAAGGGTCAAGGATGGGACCCAATGGACCATGGAAGGCCTTCTATTCTCTTGGAGTAGAAGATTGATTATGAGCAATGGTTAAATTTTGATTTCTTCTGGTTGTGTTTGTTTTTTCACTCAATCTCTTCGTGTATGTTGTTTCCATCTTGATTCCTGACTGAACCCAATTGTTTCACCAACTTGTGACAAATTTCTTGTTGATGTCATTTATAGTTGTTCTTTAGTGACAAGTTTGACCTAGTTGTACTTAAAATTATATTGAGGTGTGAGCTTTCTATGGGTGATATCTTATCATCCTAGATATCTTTGTATTAAGTTGTGGGACCTCATCAAAACCCTCCTTTTACTCAAATCATTCTCACATACATACATATATATATATATATATATATATATATATATATTATTTTTTTTTAAATAAATAAAAAATAATTTTAATAAAATATATATATATATATATATATAAAGATGATGATCCATAAACTAATTTCAAATTAATATCTACAATAATTTAAAAAAAACATAAATATTTTCAAAAACTTTAAAACAAATTTTATTTTTTATTTTAATATATAAAATTACTACTACTTTCAGCCAAAACATATGGGAAAACCTCAATAAACTCCCAGCCAAAACATATGGGAAAACCTCAATAAACTCCCAGCCAAAACATCTGGGAAAACCTCAAGAAACGGAAAGTGAAAGGTCCAATTAAAAAACGCATGATTTAGGGCACTCTGCAGCACTTCAATATAATTCGGTGCCCAGACTCCATCCTCACGATTTGAACTCATTTTTATACAATTATTGGCACAAGCTTTTTGACCGTGGAAGCCTATCTATTTACCAATTAGGCCCACTAGGCCTCCTAACCAACGGCCCCAACAAAAGTAACCGCAACGCTGACCTGATTAAATAAGTAACCGTGTTGAAAGCCACAGATAAGCGATGCTCCTGTAGTGCCCATAACCCAGAGGTGCATACATTCAGCCCCTCCACCATGGCCCCAAATATACCCATCCGCTTCCACAGAATTCAAAAATAAAGTTTCAAACCCTAAGAAACCTGCCATACATGACCACCAAAAAAAATCAGGCATGATCATCATGACAATGAAAGCCATAAAAATGCGAATACTACTGCAATAACATGTAAATTTCATGACAAATTTAGTTACAGGAAAACAGAGGAATTTTAAAATCTAAAGAATTATTTCACAAACATATTTTGAATCGGGCTTCCCCATAATTCAATAAAAATTCACTCGGGATCTTCAAAGGCAATGGATAAACTCCATCGACTCCATGGAAGCAAATTTTAAGAAATTTTATTTAAGCATCACCAGACAAAGGCTAAAAATGCCATATACAGTTCTCTTAAGCCTCAAACCCCCTGATCAGCCAAATTTATTGTTTTCTCGCCTAAATTTGAACAGCTTCAGCTAAAAATTAGCGGCTACTACGGATTCCGCTCAGCGCAGCCAAAATCAAGCAGGTTCCAAATGTTTTTGCTCATTTTAGCCCAAATCCAACTGCTATTTACTTATGAATGAAAAAAAAAGCCTACATGATTTGTGGGAAAAAAGAACTTTCCATATAACAGGGGAAGGAAATTAAGAGCTCGAAACCCTAAGAGGCTTTAAACCAAACATTACAGATTGGAGAGCGTTTGCTCACTTCATCCAGTAGTTGCTTTCAGTTGAATAAGTCTGCTTCAGCCTTCACAGCATTTTGCTTCACAGTATTGTTTGACAATGCACAGATACATTCTTATAATTTTTTACAAGCCATCAAAAGGGGTTATTCTTCTCCATTTAGTGTTTAGGTGTTTTTTTATTTCTTTCGCCGGTGAAGTGAAAGCTACGCGCCATTTGTTTAAGTATTTTAGTGTGTCCCGGTCAAGAAAAACACCGCGCTTTCATAGCTTTCTGAGATACGTTCGGAACAATCCAACGTTGAAATACAGTGGTCCCACAGACCGTTCAAATTTATTTCTAGAAAAAAAATCTGATCAGGGCCCCACAGAGGGTACATTTTTGCAATTAGTTAGCTAATACGTCGCTATGAATGGCAATGGGGTGTTACCTTGCTTTTTAAATAATAAATGAATTTCAGAGTAAAATATGTTCACAGATCTATCTTTTAAGGGGTCAATGGTAAATAATAATGAAAAGAAAAGTAGAAAAGAGGTAGTTTAGAAATTATCTAATTTTGGTTGGTTTAAATTGATTTTTTATAGGAGTTTGCAGAGGTAATTTAGCGGTTTTCGGTATAGGACGTGTTATAAAGGATTGTAGTGGTTCTTTAATTAGAGCTTTATCTTTGAAGCTACCAGATGAGACTAATAATGACGTTGAGGCTCAGTGTTTGATAGCTAGAGTAGAGATGGCTATAGAATGTGGCATAGCCTTCCTAGAGATTGAAGGTGATTCTTAGGTTGTGATTCAAGCTCTGAATAATCAAAGGGCAAAATCTTGGAAAATAGCTAATATTTTAGATATTAGCTGGTCCAAATTAGAAAATTTTGAAGACTGGTCCTATTCCCATTGCTTTCGGGAAAGCAACACAGTTGCTGACTTTCTTGCTAGTATAGTAATAGATCAAACCATGGATTTAAGAATGGATAATGTCAGAACTAGTTGGGAAGATTGCAGAAACATCGATCAAATTGATCTTTGAGCATTCTAGGCACTGTTAGGTGTTTTTATTTTTAATTTTTTAATAAAAATAAAATTCATTCTATATTTTCTTTTAGAAAAGGTGATATCCAAGTTTATTTACTAATGTGTCTGCAAGCTTGTGTCTCTTTGGGCTTTGACGGTGGAGGTTCCCTAACTTCCAAGTGAAAAGACTTGCCTTAATTTGTTATTATGGCCACCGTAAGATTTTATGCATGTGCATTGATTGCTTAGGATTGTTTTACGAGCACAATGATCATGCAAAGCTTTCTTTAAGGGTTTGACATTTGGCTTTGGGGCCAAATTTGCATGTTGAATCGGCGAGATGGATCAATTCTGTGTGGAATCTACATGGTGGCCATTGGTTTTCGACAAAGCCAAGAACAAAGAAATGGGGTTTGCAGGCTTGGTGTCTTGGACACGTCTTTTCAATATTTATTGGATTCCTATGATGGAGATGGTGGAAGCCATTGAGCAGGTTTTGGGGTTGGAAACTTTGCTGCGAGCAAATGGGTAAGAGTAAATTCTAACTTGGCTTCTCTATTCGCAAGTAATCTTTGTTTGATAATGTCAGTTATAGAGTAGGTTCAAAGGTTGGTATAATTTTTTGTATGGATGGATCACAAACGTGGTCTTCTGTTAAAGATTGAAACTCTCCATCTCGGTCTGTCTCCCACTCTCCCCTTCTTTGGTAGGGACAATTTGGGTTTTATTCCCTCATCTCTCTTTCCTGCTCTAGAATCAAGGTTTATGGTGTTAGTGAATTTTTCTCAAGAAGTGGATGAGGCTTGCACAAATAAGCAAAAAGTGGCAGGGAACAAGGGTATATGTATGCTTGAAGTCCAATATTTGTTGTACCTTATTCTGGGTTTAGAATAATGGTAGCTGCTAAGAAGGTAGTCAAAACGAGTCAAGGCAATCAAATGGCTGGCAAAGGGAGTGTCGAGGGGGGTATTCAAGGCTCTCCCTAGTGGAAAGGTAAGTTTCAGTTGTTGAAGGACTCAGGGAACACACAAAGATGTCTAGTCTTCTCTAATTTTTAAGACGCTGATGGAGCAGAGCACAGACAGGTGGTAGCATTGGATGGAGCAGTTCATGAAGTAAAGAAACAAGAAGTTCATGCAGTCAGTTTTAAAAAGATTGTTAAACCATGCACGTCTAGTGACTTCCTACCAAGTAATGGGAGAATGGTAAAATTAGTAATCTTGGAATGAATGTTTTTTTGTTTAGTATTTTTAGAATTTTTCAGGATAGTCTGTGGTATTAAGTAGTTTTAATAGTGACTGTTGGATAGTATGAAGGGTTGAATATTAACTGTTGGACAGTTCTTATTGAATAGTGACCATTGGATACCCTGATATATGAATCTGTTTGGTTTTGGTTAGGTTAATATGCCTTAACATAGTTAAATGTTAAGTTAGAATAGTCTTTTATTCTTTCAAATTTCTTATGTTATAAGGGCTAGTCACCTGTAAATTCTCTAACACCGATCAAAAAAGAAATGTTCAAAGATAAAATAAAACAATGTCAAGTCTATGCACAATGTGACAATAGTATGTTTGTTAAAAGAAAAACATGTACATGTATGGAAAGTGAGGTAATGAATAATGATATAAGATAGAAATTTTATTTATTAATAGTTGTTCTGATGGTGTAAGGAATGTCAAATATTCTTTAAATATGGAGGACCCTGTCTATTTTTTTAATTCTTCGGTGGTTTTCTTGAAATCTTACTCAGAACTATAGTATCAAATATTAGTAGTATAAAATTTAAAAATTGTTCTTAACAATAGAGGAGAAGATCACTCTGAGAGGATCGTTCTTACCAACATAGAAAAGGGTCAAGCAAGTGCAACTACCAACCAAAGAGAGTACCTAAAGACCTACAATACCCTGTTAAAAAAAAAACATATTAGAGAAACCTTTCATGGTGGAAATCATTGCTAATATGTTTGAACCAGTGTATTCATCATTAATTTTGTAATGATGTATTACAATAATTTGCATCTAATTGTAGGGTAAGTGCACAGATAAAATTCTCACTTTATGTAAAAAAAATGGTTTTGTTTTGGTTCTCTTAGCTGTCAAACAACTTTTGCACATTCAATGTTTAATTTGGATATCAATAATAAATTCTATGTTCTCAAATTCTAGATTTAAAATCCTTGGTTGCTTGAAATCTCCCAAACTATCAACTTGTGTTAGGATTCTTCTATGGCTTAATGCCAATCTTCTAAACACCCTGGACATATAGAATGATTTTTATTTTATAATATGCATCAATGTTTATCGTCTACTTTGGACATATACACTAATTATTAGAAGTTTGCCTTGATAATGATCGTGTTATTTTAGTCTTTGCATTTGTTCATCTAAGAGTAATTCCATTGTTAATGACTCATCACAATCACACTCACAACATAAGAAAGAGATAAAAGAATAAATCATATAAAAGGATAAGATATTAAATGCGCCTACCATATTTTTTTTAGGTCTTTGCTGATGCAATATCATGCAACACAGTTGTTAAGTAAATAAGTGGTTAATTTCAAATCTTAAAGTTGTAGCCACATTTTCAAAAATTTATTTAGAGATTGCTATCATTAATTTGTCTACAGGCTACCTGTCCAAATAGAGCATAAACAAAAAATTCAATCATAAATTGTTGATTAGATTTACATTCTGAATTAGATATAATGTTTCATCTTTTATCAAAATATACATATTATTCATATTATGTTGAAACAATAATTAAAAATTTCAACATAGTTTCCTATCATTTAATACAATTCACTTCAATTGAACTATGCCCTACCCGAACAACAAGTGAAATAAAGGAATAAGGTTAAGGGTTGAACCGAGAATTTTTTTTATAGCTCCTTAGGTTGTATTTCTTGAAGTATCCAATAAAAGATATACAAAAAAGTAAAACAAATCAATAATACTTGAATGGAAATCAATGAAAGGGCCAAAAGATCATATGCATTTACTTGTTAATGAAAGTTGATCTGTTTGACCATAAGAACATGATCATGATAGGTATTTTCTAGTTCATTGTGAATAATATCCCATTCAAAGTGTTTAGCAACCAAAAGGCATCAAACATTGCATAACTAGATAGACACATTGGGAAACTCAATGGGGGTGTTAATTTTGATTAATCACATGCTCCAATTTTCAATGTATGGTCAACATCATCGCCAATAAAATAAATGAATGTAGTAAGTTCTGAGAAATATAAAAAATTGAGTGGGTGAAGAAACAATACATGATATAGAAAAACTACATGATATATTATTAGTATAATGATAAACAACGATATACATAACTGAGCATATAAATATATGAATAGAATATTGTTGTGTTTCTAATAACAAAGTATTTCAATTATTTTTTATCCCTTCCTAAATATATGAATGGTTGGTTGAATAAATCATACCCAAACAACATACACCCACAATAATAAATCATAGATGTTTTAAGTGTTAAAAAAAATCTAAACTGTAAAGTAAATGTCATATCACATATATGGTTGATTACAACAATATGAAAATTTCTAAAAATTAATGTAACAAGTACATATAGTTCTTTAAGCAAGAACCACAAAGTAAATTGGTGAGAATTTTGTATTATATATCTTGATTCTAAAATTATACACAAAAAAAAATACACAATACAACATAAGAATAAGTATAAATCTCACAAACAAACAAGATTATAGAAATACATGGCCAAAATATTAATAAACTTAAAATAAGAAAGAATACAACACACATTGAAGCAATTACATTTTTAATAATTATGCGAAGGCTTAAAATATTTGAAATTAATCTAAAAATAGATAAATGTCTTGAAATTGTATTAAATAGCTTTCTAAATGCAAGAATTCAGATTGACCTTCTAATTCAAAAAAAAACTAACTAATACCATACATAAATAAATCAAATAAAATAACGTAGTAAATATACAATTCAAATGATAACTAAAATCTATAAACTCTATTTTCTTGTCAAAAGATAGAAAATTGGTGTCATCATCAAAGATGGAAAATTGTTATAAATCATAAATCCCCATCTATTTAACTCTATATTACTATCCATATATTGTGGTTCTATGTTTATAATAGAGAGTTTTATATCTGAATAATTTGTAAAAAGAAGTCTAAATTTTTATGTTTCTAAACTAGAGTTTTATATGTTTGCCCATCATCAGAAGATTGTTGTTGTGGACACTCCTTGTGAAAGTTAAAATGTGGAACAAAGTAAAATATTAAGCTTTGTTATAGGGAGGGAGGGGGGTATTGAAATATGTGATGGAAGGTATGATAATCATTCAATTCTCTATTTATGCTTAGGATAATGTTTAGTGGGGATGTGTTATATAACTTTGAGCAAAGACAAAGAAAGTAAGGTGGCAGAGATTTACTCTAAGATATAATAAATATTGACAACACTATTCCTCCTGTAATTGTAAGATATGAGGATGATCAAGAAACATGGCATGTTTAGATGCATTGATAAAGGAACTACATTTAGGCTTCAAAAAACACCAAAAGAAGCAACAAGATAGTGTCTAGTTAGCGGAAATAATTACATCATAAATCAAAGGATTTAAGATTCTTATTTTAATGCAATTGGTTAAAGAAATATAAGTAGTTCTTAGGAATTTATTACGGATAGAATCCAAATGACATCAAAATGTCGTTCACTCTTTCACCTTGAGTTATTTTCCAAGATCATATGATTTAATTCACCAAATATGCTTTTAAAAACATTTTTCAAGTGAAAAACAATTCTATAGATACTAAAAGAATGAGGATTTCAATGAAGATTATCTAAAATATATGTTGAAATATACATGATAATACATAAAATTTTTAATTTTGACCTTAATTAATGTAAACATAAATACATATATAAAGAGAGATGAGGGAGTTTAAAAAAATTTAATTCAGAATTTGAAAGGATTGTGAATGGCTTAATGTATATTTCTATATTAGTACTAATAAAAATATGTCAAAATATGTTTTTGGGTTCTAGATCAATAGGAATATCTACATTCAGGGGATTAGGGGGCTAGGCTAGAGGCATAAAAGAGGGGTTTATTCATATTTTTGTATTTTATTGTTTGTTATATTTTTCATTGTCCAAGTCTTTTCAATAAGGCCAAATGATCCCTAAAAGGATAGGATAATTTGAAGAGGATCTATAGATAGTCTAAAGAGACCAAATAGAGACCCAAGTGCCCAACAAAGACCAATGTGTCCAAAGGGAGTACCATAGAGGCATGTTAATAGTTTGATAGAATGCCTCATGATATATGTTAATATCAAGGTATGCATAAAATTAATTTATTTAAGATGACTTAGCAATATTAAATAATGCATATGGTTAGTTTAAGGCTAATTCTAAGAGCTTGGCAACATTTAATCAAAGAGACAACATTCAATCAAAGAGAAAAAATATGACAATTGTATGATCATATTGATGTCATGAAATATAATCATTTTTTTTGTAAAGTGTATCATATATGTACAAGGACAAATTTTAGGCAGGCCATCAAAACTTATAAAATAGTTAAAAAAATTTTATAGAATGTTTTTTTTAATGGTTCTTTGATATATTAGTATATATAAGATGAGACCTTATGTTTACTAAGATGTTTGTTAAATATATATAATACATGGAGTGATTATTCAATGCAATAATGTCATAGATTAGAGCATCTAAGATACTTGTATCAATGCAATCCATCATTGAAATATCAATAGTTTTTAGGAACTTCTTATGGATGGAAGCCATATGACATTAAAATGGAAGACAATTCACCTTATTCCCAAGAAGTTATCTTGGAAGATTGTTAACAGGATTTTGGATTTGCAGAGGAGGACTCTTGAGATCATGCATATAAATATTGTAGAGGCTCTGTGTGTAAAATATATTTATGGTCAAAGACCAAAGGACTACCTAACATATTTTTGTTTGGCAAACAAAGAGATCAACCAGGTTGGTGAATATATGCCATAGGGTGGTTATGTGCGGGATATTTTGGATTGGTAGTGGAGGGTTACTGAGATAATTTCAAAATAATTTTTCATTTTATTCAAAAAATATTTATAGAAAATATTAAAGTTAATTTCCTGGAAGAATAATTCTATTGCATAGTTTTATTAATTATCTAAAAAATCTTGTCAGAGACGTAAGCCCTCAGGTTAATGCAAGGCAGCTCAAAGGCTTGCATAAATGCTCATGCAAATGGACACTTATCACCTCAAACACACTAAAAGACAATTTACCATGTGGGGCAACAACAAAACTAAATCATTTATATCATGTTAAGATTTAAGATGATGAATTAGGAATGGATTATCTATCCTAATTATGGATGAATTTCTTTTGTGAAATTGTATTAAATACATCAAAATCTTTTTAGAAAATAATCCCTCAAGTTAAAAGTAGTTCAAGGGCTTGCATAAATGCTCGCGTAGATGGAATTTTAGTGACTCAAACACACTTATTACCACGTGCATAACCTATCAGTGATGGCAGGCATAGTTATAGAATCTAAGCTAAAGATTACCAATAAGGAAAATTTAACAAAACAAGTAGACAAAAAATGATCTGTAAACTAAAAATACAAGTGTAGTACATCCACAAAAACATTTTTTCACGTTTTAAGAGATCCTTCAATTTATCACTTTTTTTTTTAAATTTTGTATAAAGAAATTAAATTTAGAATTAAAATGAAGATCAGAATATAATAATAATCAGAGAAAATCATAAGAAATCACTAGCAAATTAATAACGGAGTTCGGCTTTAATAGCCTACGTCTCTGGGTCCATTCAAAGTGAGGACCGTTCTCATTAATTTTGTGCAACAAATGGCTTCCAAAATCAATACACGTCTTCAATTCACCTTCTCTGATCTCTATTTGCTTGTAAATATATCTCTCAGACTTGAAAATAATGGCCCAAGGCCGTACAAAACAAAAACAAGACTATAACCTTCTTAAATCTCTTTACACAGTCAGCTTCCTGTCCCTATTCAAGTAGATTTTCATCCCTTTTATAACACTTCAACCTCCATGGCTGAAGTGGTCAAGGCATTAATCTTTTACGCCAAAGGTGCAGGGTTCAAAACCACCAACCACCTTTCTAGGCGCTTTGCATGAGTGAAAAGGTCGGCCTCCTCCTTTCTAGGCGCGCTTTGACTTGTTTTGTCCTACATTTGCTTGGAATTAAGTTTTTAATGCTTAAAATAGATGAGTTTGTTCCATTTTCAAATGCCTAAGACTTAGGTGCCAACTTAGACTTGGTCAATGCATGATTGGTGGGGTGATGTGGCGGTTTGGCCTTTAGCACCTTGTTTCAAGGTGATAAATGTTTAAAAATTTATCAAATAACATGTGGATAAAAAAACACCAAACCAAAATTTTTTTGCACTTAATTATTTTTCTATGTGTCGAATGGCTATTGGTCCACTTGGCATATTTTAATAGTGCCACGTCACTTTCGACACCCCTTTTTTTTAACTTGTCGCAAGATTTCTTCAACTAGCTATATCTTGAGCATTCGGACTTCGTTTTTCATTCTGGAAGAAGCGCTAGAAAGCTCTCAAAAAATTATACAATGTGAAAATGATTCAAAAAAGAATTTAAAGACTTTGAAAAATGGAACGATACATGGATCCACTTGGATCATACCTCCCCACTAGGAACTTTTGGACCTCCGAAAGTTGAAATTAATTGGTAATGAGGTGAGGGTATTTTTCCCTCACCTTTCTGACTTCCATCCATCTGGCCTTGCTTGGGTGAATCCCTTTGAGACCAACACAAAGATATTCAACATTACCTCTTTGCAAAGTCTACATATTCTTGTCAAGTGTAATATCTTCCTACAATTTTGTTAGATATTCAGGAGAAAAATCATCAACGAAAGGAATGGATACACTTTCATCATGATCAATTATCATTGGAGGCTCATACAATTTCAGATTTTCCACATTTACAACTGAATAAATCTGCATGTAAGATGGTAAATCTAATCAGAAAGCATGTGTGCCAATTTTTTCCATTATTCGAAAAGGACCATATCGGGTTGGTTTCAACTTTTTACCTTCACTTGTTAGTCTTTCCTTACTAATGTGAAGCCATACCATATCACCTACAACAAATTGGTGATCAATACGATGTTTGTCATGCCTGGCTTTGTACTTGGCTTGAATTTTCTCTAATTGAGTATGAACAGTCTGATGTATGTGCTGCATTTGTTCAATGAACTTCTTGGCTCGAATGGCTTCTTTTGATTCACCAACAGCTGTATCCTGTCCATAGCAAACATCTAGAGGAGATTTAGGCAAGCATCCATAACAAACTTCAAATGGAGATTTCATAGTAGAAGAATGAAGTGCCCAGTTATATGCATGTTGTATGTAACACAATTGTTCATCCCATAACTTTGGATTTTTATTGCTATAACCCCTAAGCAAATGTACCATAGTGCGGTTCACAACCTTTGTTTGTCCATCGGTTTGTGGATGAAATGCAGTGCTCTTTTTTAATTTAGTGTCCATTAGTCCCCATAAAGTTGACCAAAACTCCCCAATAAATCGAGAATCTTGATCAGAAATAATTGAAGTAGGCAAACCAAAATGAACCCATACATGTTTAAAGAACAAATGTGCAGTGCCTTCGCTAGTAATTTGCTTAGTGCAAGGAATCAAAACACACATTTTGCTAAATCTATCCACAACCACATATAAATAGTCATGTTTTCTTTGTGTCATAGGCAACCCCCCCACAAAATCCATGGAGATACTTTCCCAAGAGCGAGTAGGAATAGGTAGAGGAGTATAAAGTCCCAGTTTCTTGTTACTAGGTTTACTTGTGGCATAAAGGGTACATCCCTTTATATATTTAGCAACATTTTCCTGAATACGAGGCCAGTAACAATACATTTTCAAATGTGCAACCATTTTAGCAACTCCAAAATGACCAAAAATAAGAGAAGTATGTGCTTCTCTAATCATGTGCACCCTCTCATTTTGAAGAATACATAGTTTACCCAAATGATACAAAAGATCATTGTGTACATGATAGTCCAATTCTTCTACTTGTCTACTACTCATCACGTCTTTATAAACATCCTAAAAATCAAGATCATTCACATATTGTTCTCTATAAATTTCATGAGACAAATAACCATGTTATAAAAGAATAGATGTAACAACCATAGGAGGCCTATATAGCATTACTGCAACCTTATTCTGAATACCTTTTTTATACTTGATCACAAGATGAAATTGTTGTAAGAAACCCATCCAACGAAAATGTCTAGACTGTTGTAGTTTGGTTTGTGATTGTAGATAATGTAAGGGTTGATGATCTGTATGTATTATTATTTCTTTACCCATTAAGTAATGTTTCCATTTTTTAACACTTTAAACCAATGCATACAATTCCTTATCGTAAGTTGGATATTTTCTTACTACACTTGTAAAGGTTTCAGAATGATAACAAACTAGTTTCTTACCTTGCATTAAAATAGCTCCCATAGCATACTCACTTGCATCCATCTCAATCTCAAATGGTTGTTGTATATCAGGAAGTGCCAAGACTGGAGTAGTACTTATCTTTTCTTTCAAAGTGTCGAAGGCTTTTTGATGTTTTCCTCCCCACTAAAAGACCCGTTTCACACTTGTCAAAGAATGCAAAGGTGATGCAATATAGGAAAATTGAGCAATAAACTTGCGCCAAAAATGTACTGCACCAAGAAAACTTCTAACCTTAGTTGTGTTAGTGGGTGTAGGCCAATTAACAATGACTGCCACTTTTGCAGGATCAATTTTAAATTTACCATGTCCTATAATGTAACCCAAGTATATCAAAGAGGTCTTGCCAAATTCACATTTTGACATTTTTAGATAAAGTTTTTCCCTTCGTAATGCATCCATGACTTTCTTAATGTGGATCACATGCTCTTCCCAAGACTTGATAAAAATCAATATATCATCTAAGTAAACTATAATAAAATCATCAAGGAACTGTCTAAAAACATCATTCATCAATCTCATGAATGTAGCTAGGGCATTACACAACCTGAAAGGCATAACAAGTCATTCAAACAATCCCTATTTTGTTTTGAATGGGGTTTTCCACACATCACTTTCATTTATTCTTACTTGATGATATTCACTTCTCAAATCTAGCTTAGTGAAATAAATAACATGTTTTAATTGATCCAACAAATCATCAATACGAGGAAGAGGGTAACAATTCTTAATAGTAATTTTGTTTAAAGCACAAAAATCAACACACATTCGCCAAGTGCCATCTTTCTTTGGCACCAAAATAATTGGCGAATCAACAGGAGATGAACTTGGATGAATAACACCTCTATCCAATAGATCCATTACCTATTTTTTGATTTCCTCATTTTCCACCACTGATAACCTGTACATGCCAATGTTGGGGAGAGGAGAATCCTGCAATAGCTGAATTTCATGTTGAACTCCCCTTTTAGGGGGCAAGACCTTAGGATCTTGAAATACATCATCGTAAGTAGAAATGATTTCAACCAATTCATTCTTGTGTCTAGGATCACACTTTTCCAAAGCTTGAGAATATTCTTTTTCCTTAGACTTAATCAACATGAGACAAAAAGTCTTGCTTGAATTAACTAGTCTTTTCATTTGCCTTGCTATAACCAAGAAAAGACTTGTTCTAATGTGATGTGCTTTAACTATATATTCAATGCCATCCTTAACAAGCAAGTACTTATTCTCCTCTCTATAGAAGATTGCTTTTCTATCATAAAGATATGGGCTTCCCAAAACAATCCCACATATGTCCAATGGAACAACATCCAACTCAACCTCATCTACGAACTTGGATGTGATGGCAAACCTTAGTCTACAAGTTTGTGAGACTTGTAGCTTCTCATTGTCACACACCCAACCTAGTGGACAAGGCTTCAGATGGGGATTGGTTTGTAAGCCTAGCTTCTTAACAACCTCTTCAGAAATTAAATTTGCTTGTGAACCACTATCAAATAGAGTTTCAATCTTAGTATGCTTTGAAACAACTCTAATGTGGAACAATTCATTTCTTTTCTTATCAACATGCACATAATTTTGTTTAGAAGAAGATGCAACATTTGATGACTTAGTGCTAGAAACTGAAAGAGAAAAATCATTATGTAATCCCATAGCTGTAATCTTAGTTTCATCACCTAAATCTTAACCTAAGTCTTGAACCATAGCATTACCCTTCTTTTCTTTCTTTTGAAACGTCTTAGGCCTTAACTCAGGATGTAGTTTCCAACACTTAGACTCATCATGATTTTTACTGCAATGATTACAAAATGGATTTCCTTCTTCTTTTTTAATAGTATAAGTGGATTTCTATTTACCCTTTCCTGATGAACTTTCCCCTTTGGATTGCTTAACATTAGATTGCTTACTTTTTACTTTAGGAAAAGATTCTTTTGATTGTTTTCCTCTAGCCTCTAAATGAGTCTTGTCAGGATCGTAACAAGAACAATTGATTACTTTTGTATGCAACTAAACATGAAATTAAATCAGAATAATAAGCAACTAGAAATCAGAATCAGCAAAGAACAAGAGATACAAGAAACAACGAAAACTTGTATTAAACTCTTCTAGAAGGAAATACAATTGAAGAAATCTCTCTTTCTTCCACACATCTCAGATGTACAGATATCTTTCCCTCAAGAGTTCTCTCTATCAATTACAAACACTATTCAGGTACTTGAATTGATTCACCCTTTTTTTCTCTTACACATACAAGCTATGAAGATCTATCCCTATTATATAGAATCAGGGATCATGAGCTATACATTCTCAACCATTAGATACACCTCCTAATCAACGGTTCAAATCAGTCCTGCCAAAAATAGAAACACAGACTTACAACTAATAGCTAAACTAATCATGCAAACAATCTGTTCATCCCATGAAAATAGACTTCTGGAACACACAGGTGACCGACGTCGGCCGATCCATAACCAATGTCGGCAACCTCCAATTGATCCCTGACCGACGTCGGTGACTGTGTAATACAACAACCTTGCATTTACTCATCCAGGTGAAGCTTTTAGCTCCATAACTTAACAATCTCCCACTTGGAGATAAACATCTACACCTATACCTGTACAGCAACATCTTCTAGCTTGTTCCTCCATCCTCAAGCTCAATCTTGAAGACCAATAAAATTTGAATGAAGATTCAACTTCTCCTTTGTTACCGGCTTTGTTAACATATCACCAGGGTTTTCATCTGTATGGATCTTTTCCAGCTTCAACTCACCATCCTCCAATACCTGTCTAATGAAGTGGTACCTAAGCTATATATGTTTGGTTCTTGAATGAAAGGCTGAATTCTTTACCAAATGAATTGCACTTTGATTGTCACTGTACAATCTGCAACTCTCTTGCTCCTTTCCCAACTCTTCCATGAACTGAGTCATCCATATCATCTCTTTGCTAGCCTCTATGACTGCAATGTATTCTGCCTCTGCAGTAGACAAGGCAACAACCTTCTGTAACTTTGAAATCCAGCTAACCGCCATTCCACCAACAGTGAAAACATAACATGTGGTGCTTTTCCTACCATCCAAGTTACCTGCCATATCCACATCTACATATCCATGTAGAGAAGTGTTTGACCCTCCATAGCTTAAATGCCTACTGCTGGTCCTTCTCAAATATCTGAGAATCCACTGAACTGCTTTCCAGTGTTCCTTTCCTAGATTGGCCATAAACTTACTAACAACTCCCACTGCTTGGGCAATATCAGGTCTAGTACATACCATTACATACATTAAGATCCCAACTGTGGAAGCATATGGATCTCTACTCATGTACTCCACCTCATCATGTGATTTAGGACACTATTCTTTGCTCAACTTGAAGTGTCTAGCCATAGGTGTACTTACTGGTTTTGCATCTTGCATATTAAACCTCTCCAACACCTTGTTCACATAATCCTCTTAAGACAAAATCAAACTGTGATTTTTCCTGTCTCTCTTAATACTCATGCCAAGGATTTTCTTTGCTGCTCCTAAATCTTTCTTGGCAAATGTGTGAGCTAATTTTACCTTAAGCTCAAAAATATCCTGCATGTGTGAACCTGCAACAAGCATATCATCTACATACAGTAACAAGATAATATATCTACCATTATCCAATCTCTTAAAATAAATACAATGGTCAGATTGACATCTACTAAAGCCATGCTCAGTCATAAACATGTCAAACCTCAAATACCATTATCTAGGAGCTTGCTTAAGACCATATAAGCTTTTCTTCAACCTGCACACAAGCTTCTCCTTACCTTTGACCTCAAAACCTTCCAGTTGATCCATATATATTTCTTCATCCAAATCTCCATGAAGAAACACTATCTTAACATCAAGCTGCTCAAGATGCAAATCCTCAATAGCAACTAAAGACAATACAGTCCGAATAAAAGTCATTTTTACTATAGGAGAAAAAATTTCACCAAAATCAATACCTGGTTTCTGTGCAAATCCCTTTACTACCAACCTAGCCTTATGTCTCATCTATCCATTCTCACCTTCCTTTAACCTGTAAACCCATTTATTTTTCAGTGCTCTCTTTCCAGCTGGCAACTCAACCAAATCCCACGTTTGGTTCTCTTTTAAGGAATCAATTTCCTCTTTCATGCCAAGCTCCCACTGATTTTGAGATTCTACCTGCATTGCCTCATCAAAACTCTCTGGTTCTCCACTATCAATGAGCAATAAGTAGAATAATGAAGGGGAATATCGAATTGGAGGTTTACTTACCCTTTCTGACCTCCTCCTGGGCATTTGAGACTCATTCACTGCTTGCTGTCTGCCTAAATTCTCTATCAATGACCGATCTTAGTCATCTCCAAGTCTGTACCTGACCGACGTCGGTGATACCTAACCAATGTTGGTCCTTGTCTGACCGACATCGGTTCCTTTATGATCGATGTCAGTTTCTGCCTGATCGACATCGGTGTCTGTGTTTTCTTGTGAGTGATTATTCTTTCCCATGAGCTCATTTTGGATCATCACCTCATCCAAATCAACATTGCTCTGCTCAGTATTGTTCAGCTTCTTGAGCTGATCACTGTACATCACCTTCTCATTGAAAAAAACATCATAGATTCTAATAATTTTGTTAGTTCCTAGATTCCACAACTAGAATTTGAAATCTCCAGAGCCATAACCAATAAAAGTGCACCTCATAGACTTAGCATCTAGCTTCTTTCTATTTTATTTATCAACGTGCACAAAAGCTTTAGTACCAAAAACTCTGAGAAATGAAAGATTTACCTTTTTACTTGTCCAAGCCTCTTCTGGAATTCCACCATCCAGAGCAATAGAGGGTCCTCTGTTAATCAAGTAAACTATAGTGTTTACAGCTTTTACCCAAAACTGTAAGGGCAAACTAGCATGCAACCTCATACTCCGTGCACGCTCTAATATTGTTCTATTCATCCTTTCAGCAACTCCATTTTGTTGAGGTGTCCTTAGAACTGTCCTTTGCCTGCATATTCCATTCATAGAACAGTACCTGTTGAACTTATAACTATAATACTCACCACCATTGTCAGATCTAAGGCACTTCAATCTCAAACCTATTTCATTCTCAACCAAAGCTTTCCATTTCATAAATGTGTCAAAAACATCAGATTTCTTCTTTATGCAATAAACCCATACCTTTCTTGTAGCATCATCAATGAAAGAAACATAATACTGTGATCTTCCAATAGAAGCTACCTGAGCTGGTCCCCACACGTCTGTGTGAACAAGCTCCAACTTGTGCTTCTTCTTTGTTGACCCAGTTTTGAGAAATCTCACTCTCTTCTATTTCCCAAAAATACAATGCTCATAGAAATCTAGATCTATGCTTTTCAAATCTGAAAGCTTACCTTTTGACTTAAAAACTTTCATTCCCTTCTCACTCATGTGGCCAAGCCTACAGTGCCACAACTTTGCATCTACATCTGAAGTAGATAGAACAGAAGGAGAATAATCAGTAATACAATTACATAAATAGAGAGTACCTACTCTCTTACCTCTGGATAATACAAGTGCACCCTTGAAAACCTTCCAAGATTCAGCTGTGAGAGTTACTGTGCAACCCTCAACCCCAAACTTTCCTACTAAAATCAGATTCTTCTTCAGGTTGGGTACATGCATGACATCCTTCAACACCCATGTGTTGCCATTCTGCAATTTCAGCTGCACTTTTCTTTTGCCAACAATTTTACAAGGCTCATCATCCCCTAAATAAAATTTTCCAAAATCTCCCTGGACATAATCATTGAAAAATTCTCTATTTGGGGTAGCATGAAAAGAGGCACCAGAATATACAACCCAAAATTCTATTCTAGTATCCAAAGAAAGTGTAAAAGCATCTTGTGAAACAATACCTGCAACTTTTGCTTCTTCATTACCTTCATGCTGATGTTCTTCTTTAATTGGTAACCATCAATCTTTTTTGCATGCCCTATCTTTCCACAATTCTAGCAGGTTATTTTTCTTCCATTTCTGGATTTGGATCTACCTCTCATCTTTGACTTAGACCTTGATCTCCCTTGCTTACACTTCTCTTTTTGCCTTCCCCTACTTTCAATACTTAAAACATTACCTGATGTTTCCCCTGTGCTTTTCCTATGAGTTTCTTCATTCAAGATTACACTAACAACATCATCTACTTTCAAGATATTTGTAGTAGATGCTGTATTACTAACTGCCATTACCAAACTATGCCAACTTTCAGGTAAAGAGCATAAAATTAAGAGAGCCTTAATTTCATCATCAAAAACTATTTTGACTGAATTTAACTGATTTACTATTGCATGAAAATCATTAAAATGAGTAGATACAGATCCACCTTCTTGCATTTGCAAATTAAATAATTGCTTCATAAGATATACCTTATTTGAAGTTGAGGGATTTTTATATAAATTTTCCAAAGTATCCATTAAGTCTACCGTTATCTTTTCCTGTGACAAGTTGGAAATCACAGAAGATGCCAGGCTCAACCTTATGGATCCCATAGCCTTTCTATCAAGAACATTCCATTCTTCATCTTGCATATCTATGGGCTTGCTTGAAACCCCACCCAATGGTAAGTATAGATCTTTCTGATACAGATAATCTTCTATCTGCATCCTCCATAATTGATAATTATTGCCATTAAACTTCTCCACTCTTAGTTTACTTTCTTCTGCCATTGCTATACTCCCACTCAAATAGAAATCCCTGTGAGTGACCTGTAATCAACACACACTAAATAGATCTGAAAGCACCTGTTAGTGAACCTGGCTCTGATACCACTTGTCAGGATCATAACAAGAACAATTGATTACTTTTGTATGCAACTAAACACGGAATTAAATCAGAATAATAAGCAACTAGAAATCAGAATCAACAAAGAACAAGAGATATAAGAAACAACGAAAACTTGTATTAAACTCTTCCAGAAGGAAATACAATTGAAGAAATCTCTCTTTCTTTCACACCTCTCAGATGTACATATCTCTTTCCCTCAAGATTTCTCTCTATCAATTACAAACACAATTCAGCTACTTGAATTGATTCACCCTTTTTTTTCTCTTACACATACAAGCTATGAAGATCTATCCCTATTATATAGAATCAGGGATCATGAGCTATGCATTCTCAACAATTAGATACACCTCCTAATCAAAGGTTCAAATCAGTCCTACCAAAAATAGAAATGCGGACTTACAACTAACAACTAAACTAGTCATGCAAACAATTTGTTCATCCCATAAAAATAGACTTCTGGAACACACAGGTGACCGACGTCGGCTGATCCATAACCAACGTCGACAACCTCCAGTCGATCCCTGACCGACGTCAGCGACTGTGTAATACAACAACCTTGCATTTGCTCATCTGGGTGAAGCTTTTAGCTCCACAACTTAACATGGCTTGAACACATACTACATCTAAATTAGTGGGATTGAACATAAGAATCATATGTCTTAAGTAACTATGCAACCCACCTATATATTTTAGCAGTGTTTCTTGTGTGTATAGAGGAACATTCAAAAGTAAAGTTTTTTTCCTAAATTCTTGTGTATAATCTTGAACACTTTGGCCTTTTCCTTGTCTGAAACTTTGCCAATCCATCATGGCTTGTTGCATATAGCCTAAAGGATAAAATTGCTTTCTGAGTTCTTCAATAAATTCATTCTAAGTAGAAATCGAGTTACCTTTTTGAAGCTCAGCTTTCTTCAACTTACTCTCCCACCAGATGAGAGCTGTGCATCCCATATGAAGAGTAGCCAAATGAATTTTTGACCCATCCCCTACAATCTTTTGGACCCTATAATAAACTTCAATTTGCTTGACCCAATTATCCAACTTTTCAACATTAACTTCGCCATTAAACATTGGTAATTCAAACTTAATATCCAATTTTAGTGAAGGGAGAGATTCCACAATTTTTTTACCATCATCTGATGAAGAAGGTTTTTTAGTTTCTTCACCTTTTGATTCTCGTGAATCACCTTCTTTTTCATTCTCAGATTTCCTTTGTTTGTCATGATATAGTTCCTCAACCATGCTTCTCATGTCCATGAAAGCTCGGCGGAAAGCTTGTTCGAATTCCATCTCTTCTTCGACCATCCTTGAAGCACGCCTTGAACCAATCTCTGGATTATACTCAATGAGTTTTCCTTCACCCTTTTGAGATTTAGACCTTGTTAAAATACACTAGCAATCACTGTTAAATAACAACTGCTCTGATACCAAAAAGCTGATTTGTAAACTGAAAATACAAGTGTAGTATATCCACAAAAACACTTTTTCACATTTTAAGAGATCCTTCAATTTCTCACTTTTTTAATTTAATTTTGTATAAAGAAATTAAAACCAGAATTAAAATGAAGATCAAAATATAATAATAATTAGAGAAAATCATAAGAAATCACCAGCAAATTGATAACGGAGTTCGGCTTTAATAGCCTATGTCTCCGGGTCCATTCGAAGTGAGGACCATTCTCATTAATTTTGTGCAAAAAATGACTTCCAAAATCAATACAAGTCTTCCATTCACCTTCTCTGATCTCTATTTTCTTGTAAATATATCTCTTAGACCTAAAAATAATGGCCCAAGGCCGTACAAAGCAAAAATAAGACTCTAACCTTCTTAAATCTCTTTACACAGTCAGCTTTCTGTCCCTATTCAAGTAGATTTTCATCCCTTTTATAACACTTAAACCTCTATGGCTGAAGTGGTCAAGGCATTAACCTTTTGCACCAAAGGTTTAGGGTTCAAAACTGCTAGCCACCTTTCTAGGCATTTTGCATGAGTGAAAAGGTCGGCCTCCTCCTTTCTAGGTGCGCTTTGACTTGTTTTGTCCCACATTTGCTGGGAATTCAGTTTTTAATGCTTGAAGTAGATGAGTTTGTTCCCTTTTCAAATGCATAAGACTTAGGTGCCAACTTAGACTTGGTCAATGCATGATTGGTGGGGTGACGTGGTAGTTTGGCCTTTGGCGCCTTGTTTCAAGGTGATAAACGTTTGAAAATTTCTCAAATAACATGTGGATAAAAAAACACCAAACCAAAATTTTTTTACACCTAATTATTTTTCCATGTGTCAAATGGCTATTGGTCCACTTGACATATTTCAACAGTGCCATATCACTTTCGACACCCCCTTTTTTTACTTGTCGCAAGATTTCTTCAACTAGCTATATCTTGAGCATCCGGACTCCATTTTTCATTCCAAAAGAAGCGCTAGAAAGCTCTCAATGAATTATACGATGTGCAAATGATTTGAATAGAATTTGAAGACTTTTAAAAATGGAAAGGTACATGGATCCACCTGGATCAAAAAATCACAAAATCCCTTGTGAAAGTGTAAGAGACTTCAACTCATTGGAATGGATGAGCTCATCATAATATAACTTAATTCTTCTCCAAATAACACTAGCTGATGAAGTAAAAGGGTACAAAAAACTATCATGATGATAATCCTTTTTTCCTATCCCACAAGTACACCCCAACTCCCCCTCATTATCAATATCATTTGTTGCATTCTTCACCATTATAAAACCCCCTAATTCCTCCATCTTCTTTTACCTACTCATTTTATTCCTATTGTTTTTCATATTACTTTTTTCATTCCCATCACCATGAATAGTGATGACTCCTTATGACTCAACATCCACCATCCAATTAGATAATGTGGTAGTGCCACATCATTAGACACACATTGTAACCCTTCCACCATGTCATCATGTGAAGATATCTTAAGCTCCAGCTCCAAACTCCTAAAAATATCTTCATCTGACTCCAATACTACATTAATCACATGGCCAGAGGCCAAATCAACTAATTTAGCCTATCCTTGTTCTTCAATATTATCTCATGGTGGGTTCAGAAGGTCCCTAAATAGGTTTCAATTGTGATTAGTGGAGAAAATAGAGTGGCCATATTTTTTAGCATCACTAAATTAACAATAGGTTTAGGACTAAGATTTGAATTTGTGTCCTCTAGATTGATTTGGAGGATTTTTAGATACCATACAGACATGAGGATTTATAAAAATAACTACCTCTATAATTTATTGTTATTTTGGCTGATTTTACTTCATATAGAAAAAGGAAAATAGAAATGCTTATTAAGTGGTGATGTGTGGAGAAAATTTAGCAGGAGTAGGAGGAGAGCTAACACAAAGATTGTTGCATCTACTAAATACTTTCCCTCCCTAAAAAATTCCTTCCAAAACTATGAGTGGCTAAGATTCAAATATATTATATCAGGAGACAAATCTTTGGGGTTGACACCCCAATAAGAATGCCTTCGACATAAAAATGTAATTCTTTACAATTTTGTGTGTAGCAATCTTTTGAAGCAAGAAAATTTTCAAAATACAAAGGTGACCCCATTCCCTCTATGTATTATGTAACCCTATGACATATTAAAGGCTACTATGCATCACTCTATGATTGGGCATATAAAATGTCACAAGCAAATTAAAATTGGAACTTTGTGAAAGCAAGACAATCAAAATATTATGTGTGATAGTCAAAGTCAAATGCAATAATTTATTTGCATGGTCACTACAAACACAAGGGAGATAAGGATTGTGATAAAGGTTGAATTTAATAAATCCAATGTGCCCATAGGTTATAATAAACAAGGGTCATGTAACACCTAGTTCCAACCATATTTGGTGAAATGTGGTTATTTAGAAGTGCATGAGGGGTGTTACAATTGCTTGCAAGATCATTTAAAATATTAAAATTTGCACACTTGTTTCTTTCATATTTTAAATTTTTAAAATGGTAAGATATGTTTTAATAATTTTCAATAAAAGTGAAAACCATGTCTTCTATAGGGATCATGCACATATATATTATAAATATTGTAGTGTGGCCACTTTGTTAAACATTTATATAATATGATGTGGTCCAATAGTCTTTTGACTTGTCATGGCATTAGGTTGGGAATACTTGAATATATCTATTCAAATTTTATATATTAAATAAGTGTGGAATATAAATTAAATAAAATTATATGTTAATATAAGTTGTGACCTCAACCCAAATGAATCTTTTGTGTTCAATGTCAAATAAGTAAAAGTTTTTAATATATTCATCACCATCCATATTACCCAAGTCTTAATGGTATGTATTAAAAATTTCCAGCCACTTTAATAACCTATATCTAAAGGTCCCTACATTGTTATATAAAAATTTATCGTCCCTTTTATACATAACTCAGGATAAATCCTCCACATCACATATGGGTTTTTTGGTGATTGATTATAAGTCTAAATATTTACGCACTAACTTGAGACCCTTGTGACCAACCCCCTTGATCCAATAGGTCTGCATTTACAAAAAATACAAGTCCATGCCCAGTTCGTATTGAACCTAATATTTCAACACATCCTTGTCAAAGCCATAACCATTGTGCTTGATCCTCATGACCCATGACCATTTATTGGTTGACACTTGTTTTTTGATTAAGAAGTCACTTATGTTTTATATAAAATAAATGCAATCACATGTAATTATTTAACTAGATGTATATGTTTATAGTAAATAAAAGTGAACATGTATATTTGATTATTTATAGGGACCATAAGTGGCCATGTGGAAAGAAAAAAGGAACTAATGGAATACACATGGGAACAATGAATCAAATTGAACAAAATAATGGGTCCATGGAATAGGTA
This sequence comes from Torreya grandis, assembly GCA_037957365.1. Taxonomy (NCBI): domain Eukaryota; kingdom Viridiplantae; phylum Streptophyta; class Pinopsida; order Cupressales; family Taxaceae; genus Torreya; species Torreya grandis. The sequence goes on along the minus strand of JARHVA010008947.1, from coordinate 163,626 downwards.
GTAAAAAATAACTAACTTCATGCCTTGAGACCCTATTATCATGTTGTGTATGGATTGCATAGATCTTCCATTTTTTCGAGACTAAATTTGACATCCTTTAGACTATCACCAAAAGTGATCTCGTGTATTAAGTGACCTTAAGCCCATGTGATGATCCCATGTGGACACTATAGGTTTTCCATAGGCAATATGTTAAAATTGATGGTTGTCACTGCACATCATCTTCTATATCAAGCACCATGTGAGCCTACCATGTGGATGGCCACTATCAACACGTGAACTTGAGGTTAAATTTGACATACATGCAATTATCATCAATCCAAAAAATTCTAAGGCCACACAAACATTGCATGTGGATGGCAAGGATGCCCCATTCACATTATATTAAATTTGCCAAATGTTACCACCTTGTCATCCCACCAAAAATTCATAGAAAGGGAATACTAAATTCCAAAATTTAAGGATTAATTTATTAACCAAAGTGCCCAACAATTTAATTATACCAAACTTATCCCAATAATACAACAAAATGACCAATAATAAGACGTGTGGATTTCACTTATAAAACATGGGTCACAAAGTAGTGTATGATTCATAAGGTCACTTTTGATCGTAGACCCATTGATGGACTATATCAAATTTACATTATAACATATCTTCACCTTATAAGGTTTCATTGTGACGAGAATTTTTATGATGAGCAAAATCAACTCCCCAATTTAATCGGTGCAGTCCAATCACTCACATTCAACCTGACATAGGTATTCCATAGGGTAGCCACTTGGTTTAACAATTATCCTACTTTCACTAATTATCAACCTGAGGTTTGTATATTTGGCAAGGTATCGACATTGTATATGCAATACTAATTTTTTTGGATATTGATGGATTATAGGTTGCATATAGGAAACACTCTTGTATGAAGTAAATTACATGAAAGAAAAGTGCTAGAAATGAAATCACACTTATTGGAAATGAAATTACACTTGCTAGAAATGAAATCACACTTATTGTAAATGAAATGAACTATTGATTTATGGGTTGGAAGATTCCTAAGGAAAACTAATAACACTCACACAAGTACAAAATGCCTTTACTGAATAAACTTAAAAAATTGAACACACATATAAAACTCAATAAGAAATTATACTATTCACACAGTAAAAATAAAAACTAATACTAAAAAATAATGATCTTTACCACAAGTCTTTGTAAGGGGCCCCTCCTTAGTTATATTTGATTTCCATTCCTTCCCTTTGAAAAAAAACTTTTATGTCAAACCAATTCTTCTTGCATTAAATGTTCTTGTAGCAATGTGAGTATTGATAGAATAAAATATTACAAAAAATTCAAATTGTACTCTCTATCTTATTTGTTCTTCAATAACAAAAAATTAATTATTCCTATGTTCTGCCATCATCTTTTAAATAGAGGAGGTAGGATTATTGTTACACATCTAGTTACAAAATAATCTATGGAGATAGCTTATTCATGATTCATGACAAACCAATCAGTTTTATTAGAGAATAGAGTAGTCATTTACATGATTACTATAATAGAGAAACACGGTCCATAAATAAGGAAGTGATAATGTCATATTTGATCATTGATATATTTATTCCAAATCATGGAATCCATTTTCATGCTCTATTAACTATCTTAACTTAACATACATAACAACATGGCACTATGGTTTAACCATTATGGTTATGTTATAGGCTATAACAACTATCATATAATTACATGGGTTGATCTAGCTATGCCTTTAATTGATATGAGTTCCATATATAATGCTACCAGAGGTTATGCATTCACCAATTGTATCTCCAATTTTTACAGGTTCCATCAGTGGTTGCTACAAGTTGTAATCATTAGCCTCACAGTTACTACAGGTTATAATATTGAACTGCTATAGTTCTTATAAGTTGGATTACCCAGTTGATACACATTGGTTGTGTCCCCTACAACTCATGATTTGTCCCTATTATCTAAACATATTGAGTTACTAGTAAAGCCAAAATAATAATAGAAGTACACGATATAAGCTTTATTCATAAAATATCATTTTTAATCATAAAACATACATAAGGAAGAATACAAAAGACAACTTTATATGCTTAGTAATGGTAGCAAGAAAATCAGAAAAAGAGGTTATTATAGGTTTATAAATGGTTAATTTCCTTGACTCATCACACTCCCCAATTGAACATGTTGTTAGTCCTTGAACAACTTAAACCTTTATATAAAGGACTAGAGTACCCAAAAATCAACTGGATCAATTGGACATTCTCCTATTTTTTGTAAATGTCAAAATTATATTCTACCTTTTAGCATTTCCTCTCTTCATATTTTTCATCAAAAATGTTCTATTTCCCTCCAATCTAAAATGGGAAACCAAAAAAGAGGAGGTTGGTAAGTTATATCAGTCTAACATAGCCTCTTTCTTCTTATAACATTAACATATTTAGTGATTATCTTAAGAGTTCCCCTAAAATTATAGCTTGAAAGCATATTTCTTTTTCAATTTTGGGGTAAGATCACTCCATCTGACCATATAGGAATTAAATTATTCTCGGGTTGTTTGTGTCATCAAAGTCAGATACTAGTTTTGAACCTTTATTTTTTCTTTCCCACTTCTTGCAGTTACCTCCCTTTTATTCATTAACTTGATAAAGTATTTTTATATTATATATGGCATAGTATCCTCCCCTCTAATCATTAATGTATTTTTTTTTCTCTTTTTCATGGTAATATGCCAATTCCTTACGTCTTTTTTGCTCATTAGTAAGATAAAAATACAAATATCTCAATAATACATCACCCAAATATAGTTTTGGGTTTCATTCTATATGAATGGGAAGAACATTGTTTTGTATATAAAATTCACATAACTAGTTTTGATCTACTATACAATTCAAAGAAGGAATGAGGTTCACTTACCATTTTGGGAAGTTCACATTAAATTCTCATAAACTAAAAGTTTGCCCAATGTTCTTCAAGGCACACAACACATAACCTTGAAGGTGGTCTATAAATTCATGAGTTTTATGTAAGTTAACTTGTGTCTTTTACATTTTCTTACAATATTATGGTTTGTGACTTATTATCCTCAACTTCCTTCTTCAAATCCTTGTTTCTATCCTTCAATTGATTGAACTAGTTATGCCATTAGAGTTTTAAGGTTTGTATCCTAAAATTTATTTTCACGAATAGTTCCTCCTGACTTGGCCCTTTTGTTTGAGTAGAAATGGATGAAAAAGACTTCTTTATCTTTCCTACAACCATAAGAGATCCTTATACTATGCATTGAACTATAGGGGCTTGAATATGTCTACTCTCTATTTCTGCCACCCTATACAAAGTATCCAATCCATTCTCCTTAGTTTTTGTTTATTTGATTCATGTTTTAAGGGTTTCAATTTCCTATAGGTCTATAACATTTTATTATTTCCTTCTTGTTCTAGCTACGTGGGGTTTTTTTGTTAGTGGATTACTCTTCCATTGTCTTTTCTTTTGCTGATTTGGTGGAGTACCCCAGTGTTCTCTTTCCCCAAAAGATGGAACCTTAGAGATAAAAGGGGTAAAGTTATCATCTTCAAATTGCTATCAAATTCACCTTATATATTTGATTTCTTACTCCTTTTCAGTTGATTTTTCACTTTATATTTGGAAAATAGCAAGAGCTACATAGGTGTATCATTTTTTAAATTCTACATATAATCCTCTAAGATTATTTTCTAGGAGATTATGAAGATGGAACCTTTTACTTCTTTCTAAGTCTTGATGTGGAAGGGACATCTTTAGTCCTCTACTTCTTTGTGCCTTGATTTCGTGAGGAATATTATGTTAATATTAACTTCCTTCTCCTCCTCTTAGGCATGTCTATATTTTATCTTTGATGTTCAACAACCTATACGTGTTCATTAAAAGATAACTAATCATGTTCAAAAACTACTTCCTATTAATATTCATATGTTAGTTATAGAATTGCCAAAAATCACCCTAGGCTAGGTTAGGTCTATTATCCCTTAAACATCTATGCACAATTAATTGAATCAAATAATGATGGGACAAATATTTTATCTTCCCTTTCTAATAATCTTTAGCCATCCTTCTTAGCATAATCAACTTATAATTGGGTATGTTCACCCTTTTTCCATGCCCAAGGTGATTCAATAGTTTGAAGTGGTTTTATTATAGCATATATTTTCTTCCATCAAAGGTTAAGTACATGATAATGTAGAGAGAAACTTCTAACTAAAGTAAGGGTAATGAGGAGTGAAGTGTACCTTAATTTGAGAATTCTAATTATTCTCCTTCTGTACTATAGGTCTCTTATTTTAGTATCAATATCATTACTTCATCATAGTTCCCTTGTGAATGGTAATCTATTGACTTCCTCTAGCAATTATTGAGTCACCTCAACCCATATCCCTCTCATAGTGGCTAGATCATTCATCAAAGTCTCTGTAAATTCTTCAACAATTGTATCATCATACCTGACTAGAATTTAAAAATAATTCATCCATCCTACATTTTTGAATATGTCAACAATCTCTCTTCTCCCCCTTAGTGGTGTGAGATATGTGGGTTCACATCTAAGTACATCACCTCCCATTCTTCACTGAGTTCTTCGTTGCTACAAAAAGAAAGGTAGTTTTTTGTTAGTCAATCATAATTGAGAAATGAATTTTGGTGATGTTTAATGTTTATATCCTCATCATATTGAATATCAATTCTGAACATATTATGATTAATAATTACCTTAACCTATATTTCACACTTAATTTATTATAGCTTGGCTTAACAGGACAATCCACTTGCCCATAACATTTAATTGGATAATGTAGATTTTTATGGAACTCTCCCCCAAATTGATGTGGCACTCATCCTCGAGTGACTAATTAAATAATGGAAAATAATGTAAAAATGAATGAAATAATTAGATTTTATGGAATTTGTTGTACAAGAGATTTATGTGACAAGTTTGTTAAAAAGGAAATATTTGGTCTCGAATTGAGCCTGTAGCATTAGGACTAGTAATCAAATATTCATGAACATAAATTTAAATGTTTAAATAAAAACACATGATTAATTTTACAAAAATATACCACCATTACCTTTATATGCATTATTTTACCAAATTTTTGGATGTTTTTATTGTTGTTGATGAGTGTATTATGTCTTTTAGCCTATGGAGTAGCCATGTAGGATGCAATATGAAGAATGTGTTATTTATTGGAATGAAGACTGAAGAATTTTGACTGAACTAGTTGATCTTGTTGAAATCATAATGGATATATTTAATTAAATTCCACTTTTTTAGTAGTAGTTTTGGGCTTCTTGAATCGTATCATATAATTTATTGTAGCAGGTGTATAGCTTTAGAAGGATTGGTGAAAGGTAATTATTTGAAAGATGGTACTAGTTATTGATGGAAATAACCTATAATTATTATTTCTAGTTCACCTTTATAAGTGTTTGAGTAGAGCTCTAACATGGAATTTTTTTATATTGTAATATATCTTTGAGTAGTGATGGATCTTGATAATTAAGTTAAATGTGTTATAATAGGAAGGAGCAAGTGAGATGATTAAAAAGGATTTTTAGTAAAGACTTGCAACATTCTTAAGGAACCTATAGTAGTTCCCTAACATCCTTTGGAAACTGAATGTTGTTAAGAATCATATGTTCCATATTTAAAGTAGAATTATGAACCTTCATGTAACTTCTATTATTGTCTTAAAGCATCTGATATCATCATATAAGATCATCCATAATCAAGTAGAATTTGTTAGATAACCCATAGCATCTAAGAGTGAACCTATATCAACTTCTATATAACTCATAGTAACTAATATGTAACATGTAACATCAAACTACAACCTAAATTTATCTTACATAGTTATGTTAGATTTTTATGAAGCCCATGAAGCTAATAGGAGTTGATGATCAAAGGGAAAAATGCAAAGAAGTTGATCTTTTTGTTTTTTTCTTATTGTTATTATTATATATATATTCCCTTGAGCAACCAATAAGTTTGTTTTCTACTCAAGACCTTTGACTCAACTATTTGTTAGCCAATGAACTAGTTTTTTTACCAGGGATGTCAATAATGCCCAAAGGTTTTCATTGTTGAATTTTATTTATTTATTTATTTTTACTTTTTTACTTTGACTAACCAACATAATCACTATATATTCAAAATGTTTATTTAGCCTATAGTCAACCTATAAAAAACAAAATGACCAAGGCTAAAATATCTTGCTTACCCTTTATCTATGAAAATGGAGGGTAGCTTAAATTATCATTTGATAATTTAACATGGTCATTCAAGGATTGTGGTATATAAAGAGTGTTTTCATAAACTATTTTAAATTGTTTGATATCCATATAGGATTGTTTCTCTTCTTTGATCTTCTATATAAATTATTCCTTTGAGAGTGGTTTCTTATATAACTAGAAACGATGACCATTAACTAATAAAAAGAAACATACTAGATCTATTACTCATAGCTTGACTACTCCACTATCAAACACTTTATCTCACAAGGACCGAGTCATCATGTTCTCAATTTACCTTTGTGGTCCTCATACTTGGAGTCATATACTAGGTCCCAATCTCCTTGTTGGAATTCTCTAGTCTTTATGAATTTTTCATGCCATTTAACTCTTTGGTGTTAAACCATTTTCATATGCCATAATACTTCCCTTTAAAATTAGTCTAAGGCATTGAGTTGCATTATTTTTTCCTTATATGTTACAATCAGATCTAAGCCAAGTTCCATGACTTTCCTCAAGGTTTTGATCTCAAAATCTATGGGAAGAAGATATTTCTTGTCATATACCAACTCATATGGTTTAAACCTAGTGGTAGTATTTTATGTTGTTCAGTATGCCCATATAGCTTCAAAAATATGTGCTACCCAATCTCTAAATTTTAATATAATTATTTTAGTGAGAATATTCTCCAATTCTCTATTTGTGGTTTTGACTTGACCGTTAGATTGAGGATGATAGGGAGTAGACTTATTGTGTTGGATTTTATATTTATGCATATGGGCTAAAATCAAGTCAGATGTGAATTTTGATCTTTGATCTATAACTATATCTCTTCATACTTTGTATCTTATTAATATCTCATCATGGATAAATTATGTAACTTTATTATCCATTACATGTGTTAATTTATTCATTCTATCTATTTGGTTAAGTAAAATAAACATACAAATATATACTCTTTGTTATCATAATTTGGATCTATTGGGCCAAAAAAATCAATCCCCCATGTTTCAAAAGGATCCACCACTAGCTAGGGTTACATAAGCATATCATTAGAACATGTGGGTTTCCTCATACGTTGACATCAATCACATTGGTGGGTATAAAGAATAACATCTATGTGTAAGATGGGCCAATAGTATCTTGTAGTTAGGATTTTGGTTATTTTCCTCTTAGCATAAAAATGTCCACCATAGGGTTCATGATGTTGTGTAAAATAGATAGCTAGATATCCATGAGTATGGAACATTTTTTGTCTCCAAGAGGCATATTTTTTTAGAGAGAAGTGTTGTGGGAATAGTCCTACAACCACATAATTAGCAATGCCTAAAAACCAAGGAGTGTTAATATATATATATATATATATATATATATATATATATATATATATATATATATATATATATATATATATATATATATATATAGTAAAAATATGTTCATTAGGTAAATCATCTTAGAGGACCATGTTCGGAAGATGTTAATCATGACAAAAATTCTAAAACTAAATTATCCTTACGTGGTCTATCTACAATAGTGATGCCAAATGTAATACGTAAAATTTATAAACTTAGCTAGAAATCAATAGTGATTATTAATTTATATTATAAACTCAACCTAAAACCTTAGGATAGAGATTTAAAATATGAAAATACAATATACCTTCACCTTTCAACCAATGAAGATCTCTTTTTTGCTAACTTGGATGTGCTCTTGATCACTTGTATGTGGATGCTCAATCTAAAACTCCTATGCAAGTAAATTTCATGAGTGTAAAGACAAATTGGTTGATGATTTTGATCATAAAATGATGATAAGTTTGATAGCTCATAACTTGATGATTCAAATGGAGGAGAGTACATCCATTTGTAGATAATTTGGAGGGAATTTTAAATTTGAATGGTGGATGTGAAGTCAATCGATCAAGTGCATTCAATATATTTGTTGAGGATTTATGAGTTATTTGGAAGAAATGGTCAAGTTTGGTGAATGTACATTCAATGAATTGAATATATTAATGATGTTTGTTTGAATGTGCAAAAAATTCTTAAATAAGGTTGTTAGGATGTGAAATATCTTGATGAAGGTGTTTTAATGCTTTTGAATATTTTAATAATGTTTGAACATGTTGGTTAATAGCTAAATGAGGTTGGTTGGTGAGGTGGCATGGGTGATTTTTATTTATTTATTTGTATTTTTGGATGCATGATTAATTAACATAACTAATATATTAATTTTTTAATTAATCAAGAGGGGCTATTTTAGGTGGAGAAATTTGAATTTTGATGAAGACATGGTTAATAGTAGGTATGTTGAATTCCAAACATCGATAATTAATGATGACACTAAAATTATAAATTATAGGAGTACATCAAATTATTTCAAAATTAATAACCATCTAATTATTCAACCATTAACTATTGGTTTATTCATTAAATACCAGATTATAGCTAGGTCAATGTGGATAAAAACAACATAATCTATAATGTAATGCCCAAATTTATTGATGGCATATACAACTAAAAAAATATTTTTCCATCATAGTGTAGTTATGCTCTGGACCTTGAAGGTTTTTGATAATAAATTAAATGGTGTATCTTAAATATCCTTCCTTTTGTCTACGGATAACTCCCAACATGTTTTAGAAGCATTTGTATGGATGTTGAAGGGTAACTACCAATTTGGTCCATGAAACATTGGGGTTGAAACTAATATGTTCTTCAGGACTTGAAATGTTTGTTCACATGAATTAGTCCATAAAAATTCAACTTCTTTAGAAATTAAAACAAATGAAAGTGATTTTTTTGATAAAATCCTTAATAAACCTATGATAGTAACCAACATGTACTATAAATCTTCAAACTTCCTTTTTTACGTAGAATTTGTACTCTTTTGATTATTTTGATCTTGGTAGGATCTACCTCTATTCTTTTGGGTGAGATGTGTTTTCCTAGTATAATTCCTTAGATCATCATCACATAACATTTTTCATGACTTAGAGCCAATTGGCTATCTTGGCAGTGTTGAAGGACTCTCTTAATATTAAAATGGATTCATCATATGTGTCCTCATAAAAATTTAATTCATCCATTTAGACCTTAACATAATCATGGGATAGATCAAAAAAGATGCTTAGAATAACCCTTTGAAATGTAGCTAGAGCATTGCATAATTTGAATGATACTATAAAGTATACATAGGTCCCACAAGGACATGTGAATGCATTTTTGTCTTTGTCCTTAGGAACTATTCTGATATGGTTATAGCCACTAAATCCATCAAGAAAGGATAAATATTTATTTCTTGCCAATGCATTAAGTAATTTGTCAACAAAAAGAAGAGGAAAGTGGTATTTCCTTGTGGATGCATTGATTTATCTATAGTATATACAAATGGCATTATCTTCCTTTTTAATGTGAAATAATAAGGAGAGATACCCATTTAATATTAGATATTATATAGATAAATATAGTGTCTATGATATTTTTGTAGTTTTGTTTTCATTGTCTTTGATAATGGGATTCATTCATCTTTGTGATTGGTGGATGAGTTTGCATTCCTCCTTGATATATATGTGGTGGGTGCATAGATTAGGGTATATGTCTCTCATATCATGATAATCCCATGTGAAGGTAGTTTTAGTATTTTGAATCATGATTACGAGCTAAGTTTATTGCTCATAATTCAACTTGTTATTGATTTTGAGAAGACATCTATGTAGGATTTATACTTGTTTGGATAGGTATCCCATGGATTCTATGCTTCCCAATAATGGGCTAAGCTTGAAATGGTGTGGTAGTAGTTGATGAAAAGTGTTATTATCTCCCTTAATATTTGTTGTTTCCTCTATTGGAAATATCTTGGAGAGGGGACATGGTAGGTGTTGTAACAAGTTGTTTGGGTGTGGAGTGATCTTATAGGTGTTTTTAAAGACATTTGAAATAATTGTGTCAACATCATATTATTTCAAGTGTGGGTTATGTTCAATAATTAGAAAAGTTTATAATGATACTTACTATGTGCCCTCATCTTTTACCCATTTAGATTGTTCTTCACATGAATGTTGGGCTGGTAGATAGAGAAATAGTTTATTGGTAGTATTAATGTTGGAAATAAACACGTTTCCCTAATCTACAACTAATGAATGCATCAATTATAACTAACCATGGACTTTTGAGAATGAGTGGATATCATCCTAAGTTGGCTTTGGGTTGTAAGATGATAGAATCAGTTGGATATTCCATGAATATGATGTAATGACTAGATCTTCTATAACTCTTTTTGGTTTAATAATTAACCTATCTTCCATTTTTAGAATGGTGGGAGTTGGATGAAGACCTTTCAGGCCAAGTTTTTGCATGATTTCCTTGGTATTTACATTAATGGTTGCTCCTAAGTCTATTAATGTATTTGAATGAGGGTACCATATACATGGCCATCTACTATTAGATTACCTAGATCAAAGTATTTGGGTGGGACTATATTACCTAACATGATATCCACAAGTTACCTAACTACTTGGATAGTCTTGGCATCTTTATTATTTCATTAAAATTTATTTAAGTATAGTTTAAAAATAGCCTTGGCATAGATGGGGATGTCTTTTATAGCCTAAAATAAGGGAATTTTGACACAATTTTTTTTAGTTGTCCTATAAAGTCAAATTCAAATTCATGTTCTAGTTTTTAAAGATTTAATCTCTTAGGAAAAGGAGAATTGTCATTCCCTTATTTACTTGTATATGTACTTGATTTAGGGGTGGGGGCTTGATTACATGGTTTTGAGTTAATGATGGTGTTAGAAGTAACATTAGGGACCCATTCAGGAAGTTTCATTATTATAGGTGAGGTGGGTTGTTGAATAATTCACCTTGAACAAAGATACGCTTCACCACCCTCCATGGAATAAGTGGTGTATTGCATTATTTTATTAGTTTGTGTTGGTTGAACCAAATCATTATTGGGTTTTATTACTTTTTGGGTAGGAAAATAAGTTTTTTTTGGGGATGATTAGTTATTAGGCATGGGAGATGGCTAATTATTAAGCATTAACTTAGGTTGTTGCAGTTGTTATGGTTTTAATTATTGTGATAAAATAACATGTGGGATATACTATGGTTGATTTCCCTCCCATGGTTGTTTCCATTGGTTGGAAGGATGTTTATATTTCTATTTTTATTTTGGGGTTTGCTATGATTAATTGCTATTTTGAGGTATCCATGGCTGGGTTTAAGATTTTGGCCAAGTGGTCAAAGATTGGATTTTTTGTTGTGACCAATTTATTCCTTGGGTTGGTGTTAGGATCCATGGATTAGGTCCACACTAATTAGGAAGAAGCTATAAATTTAAAATTGAAAAATGTATAATATGGAAACATACCTATATTTTGTGGTTGTTTTACCCATCATTTACTTTGAGCCACATAGAAAATATTCTCTCTGTATCCTCCAATGTCATGAAGCTTAACTACTTCATGGTTCTTTTTTATTATGCTTGATACATTTCCTTGAATATCATGGCATTTAAAATCTATTTTTTTTGCATCAATATGTGAAATGCATAATCAAGACCTAATTTATTTCTTATTGCTTCCTTCATGTGTGAATTTTGTCTAATTATGTGACCAAATGGCTAATGATATCTTGTTTCATATCATGTAGAAAATTACTTACTTCTCTTTGTGAGAGTCCATTGGTGGATGATAAAGGCAATGTTTATTTTCTATGGTTTTTCTTCATGATAGATCTTGAGTATTTTATACATAAGTTTGTTATTTCATTAAATGTCATTCATGACATGTCTTCACTACTCATGAGATCTAATGCTTCAAAACATTCATATTGGATTCCTTTTAAGAATACCAACTTAATGGATTCATGATCCAATGCAGTCTAATTATATTTTGAAAAATAATCTCTCAAGGTAGTCCTCCAAAGCCTCATCTTCATTTTGTGACATTGAAAAACATCATTCCTTATGCAGTCCCTCCTTATATAGTAAATTTGTTATCTGGGGAGGAATTTATCTTTGATTTAGGCCCAAGAGGAGATCACATCTCTACCTAGTCCATAAACCATTTGAGGGTTACATCCTTGAAGGTGGATATAAATAATTTTAACTTTGAGGCATCATGGTTTTAGTCATAACTATAAAATAAGACATCAAACTCGAAGAGGAATGTGTTAGGATCCTCACTAGCCATTTTTCTAAAGTTGGGAAACATAGAAAGAGGAATATTATTAATGGGTGCATTACCCATAGAGGTATTGATGGGAAAATCAAAGGTTTTAGCTTCATTTATAGAGTTTTGTCCATCTTGGTCCCCCATGGTCTTTTGAACTACTTATAAATCATATATTTCAACTAACCACACTTTAAAGCCTTTTTCAATTTAGCCCAAGGTGCATAGTGAATGGTGGTTTTAGGATGCTTTAATGGGGAGTTAAATATTATGATTATAGGTGATGGTTAGGACTTATTAGGAATTAATTTAGGATTTAAACAAGAATGTCTTGTTTATCTAGGTTAGTGGGTTCAACAAGTTCTACAATTTTGATTTTTATTTTTGGCTTGAAGGGCTATGAGTTTTATTTTAAAGAGTATTTTGGGTGAGGTTAGAGGGGAAAAAATACCAAATCCTTGGGTGTAGGGTGGTCAGATAGGGACTCTTTTAAATGTTTCAAAAATTTTCTTATCAGGGGTATGAAAGTCTTCCTTTTCCTTGCTCTTTGACTATTTTACTAGCTTAGCCAAGAACTCCTCTAATGATATCTCTTGGATTCTTAGGTTATAGTTGTGAACTAATTACTAGTGTTATTTTTTAACTTGTGATTGATGTAGGTGATGATTCTTCCCATATATAAAAATTTAAAATTATAGGTGAGATTATAACTAATAGTCTCACCTTTGTTAAATGCAAATCAATCAATCCTCCTTTATGATTATGCTTGACTTGTCTTACACAGGGTTAGTCTTGAACATGATTTTTATTGTTTTCACTAAATCTACTTGCAAAAATTAAATTTTTTTATCTATAAAAATAAGAAATATTATGCTATAAAGCAAAAAATCTTTAAACTAGAAAGTAGGAAATTGAAATCATATATATAACTTAACCTTCTTAAGATCTAATGTTTGACACCTATCCCTGATAATGAAACTAAAATGATGAGAAAAATCAAATCCATGATTAAACTAACACTTTATAATCACTCACATTCAAACCATAAGAGGTATTCCATGAGGTAGCCACTTGGTTTATCGATTATGCTACTTTTAATAATTGTCAACCTATGGTCCATATACTTGGAAAGGTATCAACATTTTATATGCAACACTAGTTTCTTTTTTGAGGTTAAAGGACTATAGTATATTTATATAAAACACTCTTGCATAAATTAAATTACATGAAAGTAAAGTGATGGAAAGGAAATCATACTTAGTAGAAATTAAATGAACTATTTATTTTTGGGTTGGAGATTCCTAAGGAAACTAAGAACACTCACACAAGTACCAAATGAATTTACTGAAACAACTAAATAAACTAAACACACATATAAAACTTAAAATGAAACTATATTATTCACACAATAGAAATAACAACTAATACTAACAGATCATGATCTTTACCATAAGTCTTTGCATGGGGGGCCTCCTCAATTAGATCTAAGTTCTAATCCTTCATTTGAAAACAATTGATTTATGATAAAAAAATTATTCTTGCATTACGGGATCCTATAGAAATGTGAGTATTGATACAATAAAATATTATAAAGAATCTAGACTATACTCTCTATCTTATATGTACTTGAATATCAAAATTTTTATTATTTCTATATTCTATCATCATCTTTTAAATAGAGGAGGCATGTATATTGTTACACATCTAGTTAAAAAACAATTTATGGAAATAACATATTCATGCTACATGACAAAATAATTAGTTTTAATAGAGAACAAAGTATTCAGTTACATGGTTACAATAACATAGAAACATAATCCATATAGAAGGAAGTGATAATGGTGAATTTCGTTATTGATATGTTCCTTCTAGATCATGGGATCCATATTCATGCTCTATTAACAACTACAACTCAATAGGCATAACAACATGCCATTATGGTTTAACCATTATGGTTATGCTACAAGTTTGAACAATTGTCATATAATTGCTATAGTTTAATCATTTATGTCATCAATTGCTATAGGTTTCATTAGTAATGTTATCGATGGCTATGCATTCACCAATTTTATCTCCAATTTATATGTGATTCATAAATTTTTGTTACGGGTCAAAAAAATCAAACATATAGTTTATACGAGTTATAATAGTCAGCCATTATAATTGCTATAGGTTGGCCTACCCAACTTCTACATGTTGGTTATGTCCATTGCAACTCATGATTTTTACCTATAATCTAAACATACCAAATTAATAATAAAGATAAAAAAATAATAGTGGTACATGATGTGAGTTTTAATCATAAAATAAAATTTTTAATCATAAAACATGAAAATATGCACATTATATTCATTTAGGACTATATGATAAGGAAGAGTACAAAAGACAACTATAAGCTTAGGAGTGGTAGAGAGAAGTCAACAAATGAGGTTATTTTAGGTATATACATGGAGAATTTCCTTGACTCATCATGAAACATGTGTAAATTTCTTGGAGGCCATGGAACATGAGGTTGTTAAGGTTCACAAAGAGACTTGTTTTAAGGTGTCTTCCCATGGACCCATAATTTAAAATCCAAGTTGATTTAGGCCACATGTTTGTAAACTTACAAATTATAACATATAGGGCCCACATATCACATGTATGTATACAAGGGAGATACACATTTATATAAATCTTAAGACTTAAAGGTATAATGGTTGTTTTTAACATAAATATAGGTGTGTGACCTAGAAAGCAACCATGGAAATAATGGTGGCCATGTGACATCATCACAAGGTAGGATGACTCAATTTCATTTTGTTTTTTACCCAAATTTTAGATTTAGTATTAAATTTAAAATGATTAAAATTTTATAAATTATTAATCTTTAAATTTATAACTAAAAAAAATAGTCATGATTAAAGTGGATTATTTAAAAATAAATAAACAATCAAAATAATATATGTGGCATCTATATAAGGTTTCATGGTGTTTGAAGTGAGACAAATAATTTTGGTAACTTCAATAAAATTTAGGATTAATATTTAAAAATCCATGAGTCCACTTTAATTTAATCTATGTCTAGACTTCATCTTATAACTAGTGGCCCCTTTCAAATATTTCCAAATTTAACATGACCACACATATTCATATATAAAATTTGAAGCTTTTGATCACATGTATTTTTTTATTATTCATAAGGATGAAATTACCCCATTGAATTTGTAAAAAATCTATAACTCTAATCCAATGGTAGCAATCCATGTGTCCCATTTTGATTAGCCATGATATACATAATGAGCAAGCGACCATAGTGAGATCTATCACTCTGAAGTCATATGATGATGACATGTGTACATTATGGATCCTCCTTGAACCCTCGGTTAAAATTTATGGCCTCTTGATTATCACCCTTTGAATATAAGGCCTTATGATGCTGCCATGTGGATGAAAAAGATGCTTTATGCACCTCAAGGTAAATTTGACAACCTTCACACATGTCACCACATGTCAAATTCATGACATTTCATATAATTATTCTATATTGAAATGAGGAATAAATTTATCACACATAGACCTTTCAAATCCAAAATGTATTTAATGTATAAGGATCATTGATTATGCATACTATCCACATACAATCTCATATTTTCATTGATTTCACATTAAAGTTGAGATTAAATATAATAGAAGGCTAAAGCCAATATAGTAAATGACAATGGTGAATAAATCATGTTATAGTTAAATCAAAAGAAATAAATTTAATTAAATCCACATTTATCATTCAATGTTTTCACAATTATATTATAAAAAATTAAGAGTTGTATTGTCCAATTTGAGAGTTGTGTTATAAATCTTTATGAGGGAACTAACTTTAAACTTGACTCTTTGACTTTGTTGTCGGGTATATAGACACAAAAGATAGATATATATGTACACATTAAATGTATTAGGAAGTTTTTGTCTCTATGAGTGAAAGTGAGTATGGGTGATGATGGAATTAAATAGAAGGCTTTTTATCATCCTTTTTTTGGGTGTTTTAGTTATAAAAATGTGTTGTCTTGAACTTCAAAGTGGTTTAAACAGAGAGTAGGGTAAAATTTGATGCGCCTCTAAGATATTGACACAAATTAGGAAAATTTTAGGTGGAAATATGTGGATGAAATTGGAGTTGTAAGATTTTATAGCCATGAAAGTTAGAGGATTGATCAGAGCTGGTGTGTTTATGAAAACATGCATCATTGCTCATGAAACTATGTCCTATTATTATCTTGTTGTACACTATTACTAGTATGTATATATTGCTATCAATTTGTTTTTATAATTAATTTGAAGTAGAGTTGATTTCTATAGGAGGCAGCTAAAATTATCTTCACCTACCATTTGGTATACATTCCATTAATTTTCTGTGTTCAACAAATTATTTCTTTTTCATTTCTTGGTTGTACGAGTATATAGTTTTGATTTTATATTTGAAAGTGTAGGAATAATAATAAAAAAAAACCAATCAATGCCAAGAAAATGGAATATGCTTAAATAAGCCTCAAGGAATATTCTAGTATTTGGATTCTAAACTTTATAATGGCTAAGTTAAAATGTCATTTCAAGCCTTCTAATTGGTTCAGGAAAAAGTAGCATAGAAAAATGATTCTAATAATCCTACCTTAGTAGGGACTAATAAGGAAATACACGTGAATGATATTAGAATGAAATATCTCAATGTGATGGATAATACCATGTAATATATCAATGTATTCAACTCCAAGGAAATTTTAAAAGTGTATAATACCATCGCCTTAAATGTTTGATTCATTACTCTCATGTTGAAGCAAATAGGTAAGTCAAAGTTTTTAATCCAAAGAAAATCAATTTAGGTAACCGATGGATCAATGTAACTACTATTAAGAAATCATATACTATATTTTTCACTCATTTTGTATGAATAAAAGTAATATTTAAAAATCAATGACAAAGTGTTTGAATATCACACATAGTGCCAAGTAGGCTTCCTTTATAAAATGTATCAATTGTGTATTATTATTTCTTGTTTGATTACCAAGGCATTAAATATATTTTTAAAAACAAAGGACAAAACTCCAAGAGTACATAAGGATGGAAGGATTAATTTTATTTTAAATGACATCCAAATTTTCCATATAAAATTTTAGCACAAGGGCAATCCATATAAATATAATAATATTTAGTAAATTCAAATCTATCTAGGGTTTAATAGAGGATTACAAGTATAATTAATTGTAGAGAGAGAGAGAGAGAGAGAGAGAGAGAGAGAGAGAGAGAGAGAGAGAGAGAGAGAGAGAGAGAGAGAGAGAGAGAGAGAGAGAGAGAGAGAGAGAGAGAGAGAGAGAGAGAGAGAGAGAGAGAGAGAGAGAGAGATGAGAGAGAGAGAGAGAGAGAGAGAGAGAGAGAGAGAGAGAGAGAGAGAGAGAGAGAGAGAGGAATTGAATTGATCTACACCATGAGGCCCAAGATGTCATGTGATGTATAATGCCATTCCTAGAGATAAGCTAAGTATTTTGTATATTTTTTAATTTATTGCTTGGTATTTTTAGTCTATTATTTTGTTTGTGATCTCTCTGAGAGCTGCTACTTTTCTCGGTATTATTTGGTGTCTTTCATTACACATAAATTGATTTTTGTACATGTTCCTTAATATTTAAAAAATGATGTTATGAATATGTTATCTACTTGTTTAGATATGAGTTAATATAATTATGTGATAAATATAGTTAGACCACATATTTCTATGCACCAAATTTAGACTAAATAAATTTAAAAATATTACCATCAACCACTTAAAAAATATAGAAAAAAAAATATTTGGGTACTCAAAAAATGTTTTCTAATAATGATACAAATTTAAATAAAGTCATAATTTGAATAAATGTAACTCATATTAAAAAAACATGAATGTTTAAAACTCAAGATGGAGAGCACCAGTTGATCGGTGAATATCTAATGAAAATTATACATGCAAGTCATAGTGATATAACCATGCCAAAATAGTGAAATTTAATCATGAATTCTACACTCCATTTACAAAAAAAATGGAACATGTATAAATATAGCCTCAATTGATATTTTTTTAGTTTTATTAAATAGGAATCCAAGGGAAAGATGTATTAATCACTTGTTAGTAGAATCAAACACCAAAAACAAGTTTAAGACAAAACATTCCCAAGCCTAGATACTAGGGGGAGCTAGATAACAAGATAAACCACAACACAACTAGAAGAACAAGAGATAAATCCCTTTCACCTTCCTTGTAGCTCCAAATAATTTTTTGAGATGGTAGTTGGCTTGATCGGCTTGTGTCCAAATGGAGTGTTTATCGATGCTCTTGCCTTGTGGGAAGCACATCCCCTTTGTCCACTATGGTTTTGGCCTTAGAATGTATTGTTATATGAAGCTTCTCTTATAAATTATGGATAATAACTTTAGACAAAAAAGTTTGTTGGAAGTGAGTGTGCGACCTTGTATTTATAGGTTTCAAACTAACCCCAACCTAGGTGTGATTAGGTTTAGGATAACCTTGTGTTAGACTTGGGATTCCAAATGCAATAAATAAAGTCCTTAATTATGCATTTATGGAGGCATGGATCAACATTTCTATATTTCAAGGCATTTATGTTTATATTTTATAGTTCTTGATATTTAAGGATGGTGACATCACCATGACTTCATTTCCCTTTGATATTTGTTGAATTCTTATTTTTAAAATTCTAAATTCACTATTTCAACATGGATTATTTAACTAAGTATATAATTTAATTTTTTTAGTTAATTAATTATGCTTAGGCTTTTGGTCATTTCAAGAATTGGATTAAGCACCCTACTTAATTGGTCAAAAATGTTAATTTTTTATGACACAACCTAACTAGGGATAAATCCACATGGGTTTATCATTAAATACAAGGTAATACCCCAAATAAGGATGCTTTTACATAATTCTGGGCACTTAAGTCTAATGTGAAAATATATTTAGAATGTTTAATGATTCCTAGGCTTAATTTATATTATTTGGTATAAATCAATCTAAAATTTGTTTAGACATGAATGTGACCAAAAAGGAGTGTCTACAATTTTCCCCTGTTTGAGAAGGCATTACAAGACACAGGCACAATAGCATCTTCTCAAAGAATGAAAAAGTTGTCATGTTGAAAATTTTAGGTATTTGAAAAGGTGAATGACCTAGAAGGTGGTTGATGATCCCTAGATGTCCTTTTGAGGGTTTGGGAAAAAAATTAGCATCATAAAATGGGCCCTCTTAAAGAGGAAATGACATGGTCTATTAGTAATGGAGGTTAAAATAATGATATTTCCAAAGGTGGTTATAATAATTGGTAAAGTGAAGGTGCCCCAATAGGGTGGATGTAAGTGTGATACAATTCTTCTTTGCCCTAGTCGGGTGGATGTGATCAGTGAAGGTCTAAATATTTTTTCTTGATATGTAAAATTAGCAAAGGGAACTCATGTAATGAACCCATAATCACGGATTAACGGTGAGCTAGCATAGAATACATGTATGAATTTGGGATACTTGCTAATATGGAGATGCACATCTTAACTAGTAATGATTACTATTCATTTATGGTTTAATTATTATGTCTGGTTGGTGTTTGGGTAGGTCTAATGTGAACAAGGGGAAGTACTACTAATAACATCATTTGATAGCTCATTTGGTTTGATTTTTGTTGTAGCTTGTGATATTATGAATCAAAGTTATAGATAACTATAATAACAATGTGTATCCTCATCATGGAAAGCTTACTTTAAATGCAAATATAAACCACTTAGGTGTAATATATGAACAATGAAATCCTCAGTTTTGAATAAAATGAAATAAATCAAGTGTAAGAGTAAATACAAATAGTCACAACTTAATTAGAAGATATAACAAATCAAGACTCAAGTGTAAATAGAATGTAATAAACCTACAATAACTGAGGGGAAGGGAGGCATAAAACACAATCTAAATTCAAAAATTAAATAACTCAAGTCCAAATTATAAGCAAGATTCAAGTGTAAACTAATTATCCTTAGACACACAATACTTAAATTTAACAAAAACCAATAGACAAGTTAATCTAAGGTGCATGAAACAAACAACTACTCTAAGTCATATAAAATAAATAAATGCAAATGCAAAAAACAAAAAAAAAACATAAAATTAATGAACTAACTATTTACAAACACCATTCATGCATGTGAAATAGAAGTGTTATGCTTGGAAAAACATTGCCCCAAGGCTATAGGTAAAAACATCAAAGGTATGATAACAAAATATTGCCCTTAGGATATAGGGAACAACAACAAAGGTATTATGGCACATGAATGGGGGATAGAATGATAAGGAAGGGATGGATGAGCTAACTACAAATACACTAGGCAAGTGGACATTGTATACATAGTTCCATGGACATGAGGTCCAACATGGACTTCAAGGAAAATGTAGTTCTCCTCGAATTTGGGAAGAGAAGAAAACTTATGGTAAATAAAAGAGATTGATCATAGAGGAAAATAGGAATGGAATCACAAAATGGTGAGAGCGTAAATAAAAGGGGTGGTGCTCAAGATTGTGAGAGTGTTAAGCACAATAACTCATGAAAACTTATTAGATTTTGGTTTAGGCTAAAACCATACTAAAAGATAAAAGGCAAGTGTTCAAAAATGAACTTGGTTGATAATTCATAGTGTTCACTATGTCTAAGGCTTAGAACAAGAATAAGCTCACAAAATGGTGAGAGTGTAAGACATAAATGACTCATAAAATGGAGAGATGATAAATTAATTTCAAAATAATGAGAATGTTTGGAGACCAACCTATACTAAGGAATGATCCATGAAATTAGAAAATGAAATTAATCTCCAAGAGTAGCTGAGCTAAGCGGGGATGCTCCATGCATCCAAGTGTTACTTACATAGTCTATGTAGAGCTCAAGCTGATGTATTTCTCATAGAAATGGGAGGAATATTATCTAAAAATGAAATAGGAAAATAGAAATGGTCATGACATGACCCAAGTGAAACTGTACTTTCCAACTAGGAGATGCATGCCCTGAGTAACATGGATACAATCTAAATGGCCTAATTTTGGAGGTTTGTTTAGAAGTTTTTGGCATATTTCCATGTTTTGGGCCCTTTTTAGGCATTTTAACCCAATGGATAATTATGAGATACAAAATGGGTTAACTCACAAAATGATGAGAGCTGGCTTAAGGTTGCTCTCAAAATAGTGAGAACAGGGCTTAGGTTACTCACAAAATGGTGAGAGCATTGGATTAAATTACTCATAAAATGGAAATATGTTGGAATAAAGGTGGTCAAACTAACCCTAGAAAACACTGATCACTACCTACATAGTCTAAATGGAGTTCAAGCCATTGTAGTTCACCTTACAATGAGGAATCTGATTAAGTAACAACATGTTCATGAATAGTTAAATGGCAGGGTATGAAATAATGGTAAGGAAAGGCATGGTAAAAGGTTGCTACGAGGCTATAGGAAACATCAAAACAGGTAGGTGTCCCTTAGGCTATAGGGAACAAAAACATAGGTAGGTTACCCCTATGTTATAGGGAAAAATGGCATAGGTATAAAACATTTGCTAAAATAAAGTATGTACTTACAAGACCACTATTATACTACCCCTTTGTGAATGAACATACTCAAAGAGTCATAAAACTAGATCAGTTACTAAAATTGCATCTAAAATAAATCATTAAATGTGCTCAAAGTATAAATTAATTAGAACCAAGGTCAAAATGGTAATAGGGGAGGTAAATCAAACTTTGACCAATAGGGAAGGTATGGGAGGAAAGGTATATGGTACGATATAAAGAAGGTGATGTTATGGAACAACTTAAATAATCCACACATACAATACTTTAGGTCACTCAAGGGTCACTCAAGTGAAAAATCACTTGAGGTTTATTATGTTCATTGGTTTGTCAAGTTAATCTCCTTCTAGTATAGCCAACCTATATGATCTATAACCATAACAATAATAACATAAGGTCCAACCTAATTAGGCTTGAACTTGCCCTTTTTCTTACATTCAACATTGGTGTTCTTCTAGTTTTATTTGAGTAAAAAATCACCAAGCTCAAATTCTTTGTGTTTTACATGCCTTTTATATTGACCACATAACTAAATTTATTATGCTTGAAGGCTATTCATAGATGTCATGCATTTTTCATCTAGGAGTTCTAGCTCTCACAGATGAGCTACTCTTAATCCTCATCATCAAGGATATGTTTTAGTGAAATAATCAGAGAAAGTAACTCAACCTCGATAGTAAGAATGGCCTCAGTGCCATAAACTAGGGAATATGGTGTAGCTCCTATTGGAGTGAGGAAATTGGTTTGGTAGGCCTAGAGGGTGTGGAAGAGTTTCAAGTACCAATCATGGTCAGCATCATTGATGATCTTATTAATAATATTGATAATTTTTTATTAGATTCCTCTATTTGGCCATTACCTTGTGGGTAATATGCAATGGATAAATGTTGGGTAATGTTATATTCAACATAAAGGGCTTTGACATCATTTTTTTTGAATAAATTGCCATTATCAGATATACTATCAGAGGGGATACCATATCAGTAGATGAGGTGATTTAAATGAATTTGGATATTTTCTTTCCTGACACTAAGTGAGGGGAATGACTTCCACACAATTAGTGAAGTAATTAGTGGTAGTAAGGATATGTTTATGGCCATTTTAGGAGGTAGAGTTAATCTTAACTATGAGATTGAGTCCCCACATTGAAAATGGCCATGGCATAGTCATCAGCTTGAGTGTTTGGGTTAGAACATGTATCAAATTAGCATGTTTAAAACATCAATTACACCTTTTAACATAAGTAATTGCATCTACTTCTATGGTCAACCAATAATAACCAGTACAGGGTAAATTTATGGCAAGGATGGCCCCATTGGTGTGGGCTCCACAAACCCCTTCATGAACTTCCCTCAATGTTAGTCTAGATTTTGTCGAGGTTAAAAAATGAATCAAAGTTCTATTAAAGATTTTATGATATAGCATAGGTCCAAATAAGGTATAATAAGAGGGCTGTTGGGTGAAGTTTTAAAGCTATTTATGGGATAGATTAAGTGGAAGGACTTGGTCATGGAGGTAATTATATAGTTCAAAATACCAGGTAGAATTGGGACCAAAAATATCATAGATCATCTTGATGGTCTATGGTTCATGGGATGGTGAGAGAATGTGTTCAATGAGTAACTGATAATATCTTACCTTATTTATGATGTATATCATAGAACAAATTGTAGTCATGGCATCTATTTTTTGTTATTAGCTTAAGGTATTTGTTTAAATTAAAGGTGGGAAATCTAGTGCTTGAGAATGTCCACCATGGCTTTATAAGGTACCAACTTCTCATCCTCAGTCTAGAATAGGTCTATGACCTAATTAATGATAAGTTGTGAATCTACATAAACCATTAGATGTTGAATGTTACATTATAATGCTAAATGAATCCCTGTAATGAGTGCTTCATACTCAACCATGTTATTGGTACAAGGAAAGTCGATA
The DNA here is from genome assembly GCA_037957365.1 of Torreya grandis. Classification (NCBI taxonomy): domain Eukaryota; kingdom Viridiplantae; phylum Streptophyta; class Pinopsida; order Cupressales; family Taxaceae; genus Torreya; species Torreya grandis. Next base: position 139,609 of record JARHVA010008947.1, on the reverse strand, counting down.
CAGAAGGACTTGGTAATGAGATCCCTATGTGCTATTATGAACAATAGTCTTGATCCTAACCCATGAGACATGAAATAACTAGAAAAATAAAGTTTCCATTATTGATCTTTAGGAGGTGTTTCTGTTATGGTCATAATGTACTCATTTAGAAACCCTAATGTGAGTAACTAAGTGTTAGGAAGTGGAGTTTGATGAGTTGGTCTATAATTATCTATCCCTTGATGGCCTTTTGGTTAGCATATTCAATATAAAAATCACTTATAAGGATAATCCATTTAACTATATGGTCCTGTAAAGCTATTTTTAAAAGCAGATACTTGAGTGGATCTACTTTGGCAATGACAATGGTCTTATTATTTAGCATGTAGTGGCATAACTTATATGCTACAACTACCATAGATAAGTAAGCCTTCTCATTTGGAAAATAATTGTGCTCATATGAAAACAATGTTTGGCTTAGTTAATTGATGACATGTTCCTTCCCTTGCTCATCATGCTAGGCCAACTATACCCCTAGGGCAGTTTCAATTGTAGAGAGGTAGAGTAATAATGGCTCATTTGGCATGGGTGGAAACAAGATGGGTGTATTGGCCAAGTATTATTTTAATTAGTCAAAGGCCTTATAACAATATAAATTCCATGAAAAAGTGGTGCCCTTATTTAGTAGATGGGAAAATAAATGGTGCTTTTCAGCCAGTTGTGATATGAAGTATCTTAACGATTGTATATTTCCATATAAACTATAGATCTAATTCAAAGTAGATGGCAGTAACATTTCATTAATGTCCTTAAATTTGGATATATCAACTTAAATAACCCTAAAAGAGACAATGAAGCCTAATAATTTACCTAAAGTTATGATAAATATGCACTTTTTAGGATTGAGTCTGACTTGGTACTCTCAAAGTCATTTAAATATCTTTTTAAGCACAACTAAATGTTTGACACGGGTCTTGGATTTACCCCTAATGTCATCAATATAGTCCTTAACTATATCATGCATCATATCATGGGAAATTAACATCATGGCCCATTGGTAAATTAATATTTTATTCTTGAGATTGAAAGGCATGACTTGATAGTAAAACATTCCCCAAAGAGTGGTGAATATTGTCTTGTGTTAGTCTTCTAGTGTGATCTTGATTTGATTGTATCCTAAAAGTACATCCATGAGGGAGAACATTTCATACCAAGTTATGGATTAAATAATAATGTCAATGTTGGATAGCTGTCAGTGATGTCTTGGATGTGTCCAGGTGATTGGATGAAGTGCCTTAGTGACAATGATAAAGTGTGTAATGTGCTTGTCCTAGGTTGCATGAAGTTGGTTTAGTTGATCTTATATTTTAGCATGGTTAGAGATGATTAGGGATGAATATGAAGTATTGAGCTTGTGAAAGAGGTCATATTAGAGGTAAAGGATGCATTGTGTGATTGAGTTCATAAGTGGAATTCATTTGGTAGTCCATAGTTTTCATCTAAATATTTTGGGTCCAATGACAGAAAATTTGAGTTGGTAGATTGATGATGCTATAATTACCACATGTGGATGAGTTAGGGGGAGTTGGTCATATAGTTATGATAAAATTAGTCCCAAGTTACTATGGTCTAAGTCTCAAATCATGTGATGAATCACAATCAAAGATATGTGTGTGTGAATAGAGCCGAGTAAGCAGTTTAGTGATGTCATATCTCGCACGTATGTAAGTTTCAAGAGAAGCTTGATATATGGATGAATAAAAATATGAGATAAGATCTTATGAACTAAATATTAGGTCATATGAATAATCATGACAAAATATTTGAAAGTCCAGAGTTGGGTTCCCAAGTAGTTTGAAAGTGTTTTCCCATACTTGGTCAAATTTGCATGTGGCAAGAAAAGCTGAGTAGGAATTTTGATGTAGTCATATTTCATACATGTGATACTTTTAGAAAAATTTGATCATATAATTTTATTGAGTTTTTTTCCTAGTTGTTATGAACTAAGTTTTAGGTCATGTGATGAATTTCATCAAAAGATATGCATGTGCAAAGTTGGCCTTCCAGATAGTTTTAGGCATAGTTGGCTCTGTGGTAGAAAAATCTAAATGACCAGATTAATGGTAGTATATATTATATGTAAAAAGGTTTTATGATTAGGTTGATAAATGAATATATTATGATATATGAATTGATCATATGTCTCAATTTTTAGGTTATGATATTGATTGAGGCAAAAGTTATTAAGGAGAAAAGATGGCTTTCTATGCAGATTGCAATGGCCCCCATACTTAGCCAAATTTGTGAAGGGTAAGGACTAAGACCAAATGGAGCTATAATGGCTCGTAGGCAATCATAAATATCAAGATAAATGGATTGTATTGATTTACATAGGTCAAAGTGACATTTGTTTAGCATTATTAAAGCAAGGACAATCTTGAAGAGATCAACGGAGCGTATGTGGTCAAAGATTGCTAGGATGCACTAGATGAGGTCAACTGTTTGAAGTTTAACATATGGAAAATGGAAAACTATGAGTTAAAGTTAGAAGAAGATTTATGGTGCATATTTAATCTAATATTTAAGGGGATGATATGTGTTTTAAGTGACTGAATTTTAACTATGACCATTTGAATTCAAATATTTGAATTTAATAAAGGAAAGACCAGTGTCTAGTTTTTGGGCCATATCTTTTGATACAGGTAGAATTTGCTCATGGTGTAAAAATAAAATTTTTATAGGACTCCAATGTGAATATATATATATATATATATATATATATATATATATATATATATATAAAGGTCTGAAATTTTGTACAATCAAAGTTATGAATTTTAAAATTTCACTGTGTTTGACCATTGACTATAAGTGACCTGACAAGGATAATTAAGCTTGTGTTGATGTTGTTTGAATGTTTCATGATGATTTAGCTATTGGAAGGTGTTGTAGATTCTATGAGGATATTTTTTATATATTTTATAGGTGCGATCAATCTATTTTGAGCAATAAAAATGCTTAAGAAGCTGACCATGTGTTCGTTTATGGTGTTCCCATGTACAAGGTCATTGTTTGAGTTTTTTGAACATATGTAGATGTAAGTAGAGTTGATTGTGATCATTTTAGGAAGTTTAAGGGATCTTTTGGAGTATAAATATGTATTTTAAAGTGGTACTATGTTATTTTTTTCTCAATGAAGTGCTAAATGGGTGAATAGGTCTCCATGATACCTATAATAGCTACAAGGGTCTAATTGAAAGGTGTAGATGCTTAAGGGTGACCCATAGGTGCTATGACCAAAATATGAGGATTTTATTGAGCCATGTATTGATGTGAGATAATATTTAAGGGTTAAGACAAGTCTAATGGCTGACCAAGAAGTTATTTATCATCAAGACTCTATATATAGTGAAACCAAAGGAGATGGTTTCTAGGCTTGTATGTGTGGAGTATTCATTGAAGCAAATAAGAGAAGAGAGGTAGTGTTTATAGTGGATGGGTTGATAAGTATAGTAGATTGAGGATTGTGTGTATGAACTATAGGTCATATTTCTGATGACATAATAGTGCTCTTAAAATTTGAACATATATGAAGAGGTCTAAGTGTGCATATGAGGATAATTTGAGTGAAGGAGAGAGATTGTGGCATGCCTATGTGAGAGGCTTATATAAGATAGAGAGGGAGTTTATGTAGGGGTTATAAAATTAGAGATCCATCATTAGGTTTTGAAGATATCAATTCTAAGGTGGAGGTGTTTATTTAATAGGAGGGTCAGAAGGACTTAATCTTCCTTAGGGGTAGTTGTTCCTTCTGAAATAGGTGTTTCACTAAAGGCCTTAGGTCAAAAGGACTTGATCAAGGTTTTGGGTCAGAAGGACTTGACTAATAGGTGGTCAGAAGAAATTAATTTCTTAGGGGTACTTGTTTCTTGTTGAATAGTTTCACTAAATTTTAGTCAGAAGGACTTGACCAGTCTCATGTTTATGATCATCTTATAGAACATTTATTCCATATGTTTATAGGTTTAAGAGTCGATTTTATTCCCCAATATATTTTACCACATATACCTTGTGTTATGTGTATGATCTTGATTATCTTTCTGTTCATTGATTTAAATGATGTGTATGATCCATAGATGCTAATATTATTTGGTTAAGAGTTTAAACAAATTGAAGGATTACAATAGAAGTTTGGATTATCTGGGTTCACTAATTCACCCCCCTCTTAGTGATTATACCTATAATAATTGGTATCAGAGTAGGTATTTTGATAAAGGATTGATATCTTGAAGGTGGTCCAAGGTACAAAATGGGTAGTGATCAAGGAGGTTTCTCTACTAAGAAAACACCGATGTTTAATGGATCCAATTATACTCTTTGGAGTGCAAGGATGAGGACCTACATCATGCCCCTAGGGTTTTACATTTGGAAATATATTGTGGATGGTTATTTTTCACCTACTACTCATCCATCTTGTGTTGTAGATAATAAGTTGTTTGAGAACAATTCTAAGGCAATGAATGCTATCACTTGTGGTCTTTCAAAAACTGAATATACCAAGGTAATCTGTTTTACATCTACTAAGGAAATGTGGGATAAATCAAATACTATTTATGAAGGAGACTCAAAAGTTAAGTTGGAAAAGCTATAAACTCACTGAAGACAATTTGAGAGTCTCGAGATGAAGGAAGAAGATTTTATGGAATATTTTGTACAGAGAGTTGATGAGAGTGTGAACATCATTAGAGGTCTTAGAGAGAACCTTAAAGATGCTACTATAGTTCAAAAGGTATTAAGGTCCCTCTCTCTCAAGTTTGATCCTAAAGTATCTGCTATAGAATAAAGTCATGATATTACTCAATTGAAGTTGGATGAATTGCATGGCATCCTTACTGCCTATGAGATGAGGAAGAATCATGATATACCACCAAAGAAGGAAACAACATTCAAGATAGAAATGAATCCCAAGAAGAAATTTTAAGGTAATAAACCTAAAGAGGATGACACATATGATATTGATGAAGATGAATTAATTGCTTTATTTACAAGGAAATCAAAAATAGGTTCAGGCAAGTATAAGGGTAAGCTACCCTTCAAATGCTTCAATTGTGGTGAGATAGGAAATTTTTCTAAAAAATGCCCTCATAAGCATAAAAATAATGATGATGAAGACTAAGATGAAGATAAGAATAAATACAGGTCTGATAAGAGGATGAAAGGTTTCAGAAAGTATGATAACAAGAAGTTATCCAAGAACAAGAAGAGTCTTTATACCAATAAAGACTACAACTCATCATATGAGAGTGAAGACAGTGACTTAGAGTGTGATCATGAAGATGATTACTTATTCATGGATAAGGAAGGAAGTTGCTCACATCAAAAGGAGTTTACTTGGAGTTCTTTAGATGATGATGAAGATGAGATGGACTATGAAACTACATTGACAAATGCTTTTGAAGAACTAAAGATTGAGAATAAGATTAATAAGGAGATGAAGTCTCAATTCAAAAACTATGAGGAGAAATTCAATGTGTATGAGGAAAAAATGAATGAAGACACCAAGGAATATGAAGATATAATCAAGCATCTTAGTTGTCAATTAGAAATCCTATCTACAAGACTGAAAACTAAAGAAGATGAATGTTCAAGGTATGTAATAGAAAATGAGTAATTGAAATCTGAGTTAGAGAAGACATCTAGTAAGGTGAAGTCATTTGTGATATTTGAAAAGAGCTCAAGTGATCTAGATGATATTCTAAATGATCAAAAACATGCAAGTGTAGAATTAGTCTTGGATACAAAGAACCAGAGAATGCAACTCAAGATAAGATGAAGACTATTGTGAACTCACACTTTGAATAAAAATCATTAGAAAATAAATGTAGGTACTAGTATAATGAAGACAAATTAGATCAAAAATGAGTTTGCATGGAATTATTATGGAGGTCATTAGTCAAAAGGTGTGTGAAATGTTAAGTGCTTCAACTATCTTAATGAGGGACACTTTGCTAAGCATTGTCTAAATAATGAAAGTTAAGGTAAGTCCTATTCAAAAAGAGTAATTTATTTCAATTATCATGATATTGAACATGTTGATAGTTTTTATCTAAATAAGGTAAGCCAAGGTGAGTTTCCATCAAGGAGTATTGTTTTCTATAACTATGAAAAGATTGGTCACATTGGTAGATTCTACAAGCAAAGGCCTACAAGATAGAATAGGTTTTATCAGGCTCCTAAAGTGTAAGGTAGAAGGCAAGTTAACTTATGGAGACCAAAGGTGGTAAGTATGAGTCATGATGAGACTGAAAGTCTAAGTAATTTATTTTATATGGTGGATAATGCTATAAAAGTTGAATAGTGCCAAGGTCTTTTGTTTTATGCTCATATTATGAATAAAGAGACTAAGTTCAAAGAAAATACCAAGGTACTAGTTGAATCTAGTTTTGAGGTATGTATGGATCATAATGAACATCCTATTATTGTTGAGTAAGCTTCATATAAAGAACATCAGTTGTTAGTGCCTAGTGATGAGGCTATGAACTACAAGGAATATTCTTTAGAAGAAAAGGTTGTCATGAATCTTTGTTATCTCCATGTATTATCAATTCAATCTTAGAAGAAAAGGAGATGTTGTAGTGGTTGAACATATTGATTCTCTTAAGCCTAAGAAGAAGAAGAAGATATACAAGTATCAGATGACCAAAGAGGAGAAGGAATATGAGGAGTTATGGGAAACTCCTATTTTCACACTTTTCTAGGACATTGTGAAATAGGGTGTCTCTATATATGCTTCTTACGAGACTCCTTTCAGTGGAGAAGCAAGTGTTGCTATGTATGTAGTGTTTGTAGCATTAAAATGGGTGTTTACAGGTGGTCTAATGAGATTTATGCAATGCCAATAAGATTTTGATGCTTATAAATTCCTATGTACTTCTTTGTGATGAGTTCTAGGTAGTTTTGTGTCTTGATGATTTTGTTTGTGCCAATTCAAGATTTTTGAGTGCTCTCAGTTTTCTCAGTTTTGGCTTAAGGACAAGCATGACTAAAATATTTTATAGGATGTATGGGTTATAAAATATTTGGAAGCTCAAATCTCAGTCTATAAGTGTGTAATGGTTCTCTCTAGGTGTATAATAAGTTTTAGAGGTGGATGTTGACCAGAAGGAGGTTTGTTGACCTTGTTTGTTTTGAGATTCTAGGGTTTTGGGATCTACTATAAAAGTGTTTTGACTTATGATTTGAGTTATAAGGATTCTTAATAGGTTTAATGGGATAAATGGGTTTTTAAATCAAGATTCATAGATATATGAAGTTTTGTGTATTTCAAATTATTCAAGTTTTTGTCAAAATGGAGGCCTAATTGGCTAGCAAGTTTGTGAAGTATGTTATAGAGGATGAATTAGGTGATTAAATTTGGTGTGATTGAGGGGAAATATTATATTTCTCTAGATATTAAGTTTCAAGACTTGAAGTTGTGTTTATATAAAGTTGTGGGCTCTGCAAGTTCCAAGTAGGGCTACAAGGAGACTAGATAGGTCTAGTGAGAAGAATAGTCTTTTTTTGTTCAATTTCTCCAAAAGAACAAGGAATGAATTTTTCAAGTTGAGTTATCAAGATTGGTTTAGATAATTTTTTATATTTGGTGAGTGGCATGAAGTTATGGTTATGGTCCTTGAGGTGGTTTGAGATAGAAGGCTAGTTAGCCTGTATGGTGGTTCTTCATGGTGTGTGGAGATTTAAAGATGCTCAAGAGGTGAAATGGCTTAGAGATATTAGGGGGAGACCCTATAAATTTTTTATTGAAGAGTTAAATTATATTTTATTATATGTTTGATAAGTATAAAGTTGTATTCATAGAGTTAGGGGGAACTAATTTAGATAGCTTGAATGGCTTGAGGAGCTTTGCATGATGTGAGGGAAGCATATGTGAGATGCTTCAGTCATATTAAAGATGTGGTGATATCTACTAAAAATGATATTTTAATAATGTTTTATGATGAATTGATCAAACCTAGCCATAATTGTGTGTTCTTTCTTCATTGGTTGTAGTGCTTGATTAAAGAGAGTGTTGGCATGGAGCACGAGGAAGTTATCAAGGAAAGAAGACGTAGGATCAATGTAAGGGGGAGTTTTAAATATATTTATAAGATGGTATTATCCTGAAGGTAGTATTTTTATGTCCTTAGGATAATTTGGTGCCCACTTTGTCATTTTGTCAAAGGGGGAGAAAGTTCCTATTGTGAGAGTGCTTGAAGAGAGAGAATGAAGGTAAGTTATATATTATTTTATGATGGGTGTTGAAATTAATGATAAAGGGGGAGATTGTTTGAGATTTTTTAGTGATGTATTTGATGTTTCTACATGAGTGGATGAATTTACTTGATATCCTAAGTGATAATGACAAAGTGTGCAATGTGCTTGTCCTAGTTTGATTTAAGTTGGCTTGGTTGATCTTCTATTTTGGCATGGTTAGAGATGATTAGGGATGAATATTAAGTATTAAGCTTGTGAAATAGGTCCTATAAAATTTTAAGGATGTATTGTGTTATTGTTTTCATAAGTATAATTCATATAGTATTCTATAGTTTTCATCTAGACATTTTGGGTCCAATGGTAGAAAATCTAAGTTGGCAGTTTTATGACATCATAATTGCCATATGTGGATGATTCAAGGGGTTTTTGTCACATGGTTATGATGAAATTATTCCTAATTTTATATGATATAAATCTAAATTCATGCGATGAAGCATAGAAAAATATATGTGTGTACAAATTTGGGCTCCTAGGCATTTTTGGTAGTGTTTTCAATGTTCAAACATAGCCGAGTAAGCAGTTTGGTGACATCATATCTCGTATGTATGAAAGTTTCAAAAGAAACTTGATATATGGATGAATTACCCTATGAGAGAATATATTATTCAATAAATATTAGTTTATGTGAATAAGTGTGAAAAAATATATACAAGTGAAAATTTAGGATCTTAGGCAATTTGATGATGTTTTCCCATACTTAGCCAAATTTGCATGTGGCAATAAAAGTGGAGTAGGAATTTTGATGTAGTCATATTTCACACATGTGGTAGTTTCAAAATGATTTGATCATATGGGTGTGTTTAATTTTTTTCCTATTTTATATGTGATAAGTTTTAGGTCATGAAATTAAATTCATCAAAATATATGCATGTGCAAATTTGGCCTTCTAGACAGTTCTAGGCATAGTTGGCTCTGTGGTAGAAAAATCTGAATGAGCAGATTAATGGCATTATATCTTACACATTAAAAGGTTAAAGGATTATTTTGATACATGAATATATTATACTATATGAATATATCATATGGATCAAGTTTTAGGTCGTGATATTGATCAAGGCAAAAGTTATTAAGGAGCAAAGATAGCCTTCCAAGCAGATTGCAATAGTCCCCATACTTAGCCAAATTTGGAAAGGGTAAATACTAGGACCAAATGGATATCCAAAAACTGACAAGAGTTCATATAGATAAATATAAATGGATAATATCAAGTCAAATAGGTCAAAGTGATAGTTGTCTAGCATTATTAAAGTAAGTACAATCTCGAAGAGATTGACAAAGCATATATGGTCAAAGTTTGCCAGGATGCACAAGATGAGGTTAATTGTTTGAAGTTTAACATTTTGGAAGTGGCACACTATGAGTTAAAGTTCAAATAAGATATATGGTGCATATTTAATCTAATATTTGAGGGTACTAGATGTGTTTTAAGTGACTGAATTTTAACTTTGAGCATTTGAATTCAAATATTTGAATTTAACAAAGGAAAGACCAGTGTCTGATTTTTGGGCCATATCTTTTGACATAGGCAAAATTTGCACATGGTGTAAATATAAAAATTTATAGAGGAATCCAAGATAAATTTTGATACATATATTTTAAGGTCTAAAGTGTGTACAATCAAATTTATGAAGGTTCAAATTTGACTATGTGTTTGACCATGTACTGTAAGTGACTTGAGAAGGATAATTGAGCTTATTTTGATGTTATTTTGATGTTTCATGATGACTTAGTTATTATAGGGTGTTTTAGACTCCATGAAGATAATTTATATGGATTTTAGAGGTGTGATCAATTTATATTGAGTATGAACAATGCTTAAAAAGTTGACTGTGTGTTCGTTCATGGTGTTCTTATGTATAGGGTCATTGTTTGAGTTGTTTGAGCATACACAGAGGTGCATAGAGTTGATTGTGATAATTTAAGGAAGTATAAAGGGTTATTTAGAGTGGACATATGCATTTATAAGTGGTCTTATGTTCTTTTTTTGCTTAATAAAGTGCTAAATGGATGAATAGGTATTCATGAGACCTATAAGAGCTACAAGGGCCTAATGGAAAGGTGTAGCTTCTTAAGGGTGATCCATAGATGCTATGACCAACATATGAGGATTGTATTGATCCATGTATTGATGTGATAGAATATTTAAGGGTTAAGGCAAGTATAATAACCAAATAATTAGTTTTTTATCATGAAGACTCTATATATAGTGAAAGCAAAGGAGATGGTTTCTAAACTTGTGTGTGTGTGGAGTATTCATTGAAGCGAAGAAGAGAAGAGAGGTAGTGTGCCCAATGGATGGGTTGATGATTAGAGAAGATTGAGGACTATGTTTATGACTTGTATGTCATATTTTTGATGATATAATAGCACTCTTAAAGTTTGAGGATATGCAAAGAGGTCTAAGTGTGCATATGAGGATAGTTTGAGTGAAGGAGAGAGATTGTGGCATGCCTATGTGAGAGGCCTGTATGAGATAGAGAGGCAGTTTTTATAGATGTTAGAAAATTAGAGATACATCATCAGGTGTTGAATACATTAGTTCTAAGGTGGAGATGTTGATTTCATAAGAGGGTCAAAAGGACTTGATATTTCATAGGGGTAGTTTCTCCTTATGAAACAAGTGTTTCACTAAAGGCCTTAGGTCAGAAGGACTTGACCAAAGTTTTGGGTAAGAAAGAATTGACCAATAGGTGGTCAAAAGGATTTGACCATCTTAGGGGTAATTTCTCCTTGTGGAATAGTTATTTCACTAAATTTTGGTTAGAAGGACTTGACCAGTTTCATGTTTGTGATCATCTTATAAGACATGTAGTCCATATGTTTGCAAGCTTGAGATTGGGTTTTATTCCCCAAGAGGGATTCCCACATATACCTTGTGTTATGTGTATGATATTGATTATATTTTTGTTCATTTCTATAAATGATGTGTATGCTTCATGAATTCTAATATTATTTGGTTAAGAGTTTGAACATATTTAAAGGATTGCAATTGAGTTTTGGATTATCTAGGTGCACTGATTCACCCCCCCTCAATGATTGTACCTATAATAGTCAATATTTATAAGAGGAAAGTCATCCTTTAGGTAGGCCTTGTTAATGCCATAAAAATTAATGCATAATCTGATACCTTTAATAATTTTAATGACTAGCATAATATTGGAGATCCATTATGAGTAATCAATAGGAGAATACATCCTACATCTGAGCATTTCTCTAGTTATTTATTGACTAAGATGGTAATGCGATGTTGCATTTTCCTTAGTTTTTGTTTGACTAACTTGGCATCAAGATGTACAAAAAGATGATGTATAATTAAGGTGAGGTCCAAACCTAGCATGTCAAAATAATCCCATGTAAAAATGTCGATGAACTCCTTATAGAAGCCTGTAAGGACATCATGTTCCTCCTCAATGAGGATGCACCTAATTTTATCCACTTTGGATTGGCTAGTTTTTTAATATTAACCTTAGAATTGTCCTTCATAATGAGTGTAGAACCATCTTCTAGGAGAATCGAGAAAGATGTGAATTGGTTCAGAATATCAAAGTCCTCTGGTTAGACTGGCTCATCCAATTCTCCCAAACATGATGAATCAAAATCACCCAATGGTGGTATGGGCCATGTAAAAAATAATTCAAGACATTCTTGGACAATATATTTAAAGGATTTTTGTTATTTAATAATTTTATACCCACATATGCTTATGGCATTGGTCATATCCTGAGCTTCATTTGAATAAGGGTGAACATCCCCATCTAATGGTGCCTAAATTAGGTTTTCACCAAGAGATTAGCCATTTTATTTACTTTTACCCTAGTCCAAAAGTGCATCTAAAGAGGTTTTCACTTTTGGTCCTCAATGTTTTTTTTTTTTAAATTTTTGGCAAATAAAGTTCACTTGATCTTATAAATAGGCAACAAAATCCAATATGATAGGAAACATTTTTTATTATCTCTAAGCAAAATATGGTCTCATAGGCCTAGAAATTTACAAATAGCCTCATCATTCTTGAACTCATCAAGTGCCACTATGGATTCTTATTGGTCCTAGTGAATGAGTTATGGATGATGAAATAAAAGTGGTGAAGGATGAATGATATGCATAATGATACATAAGACATGAGGGTTAAATAAGTCGATGTTGATTAGGTCCTTGTATACACTATAACTAGACTCTATGTCACTAACAACATCACCATTGCTATTCATTAATGTAGGAACATACAATAATTAGGGTTATCACTAGCTGGTTTAAATATACTGCCATGAGTTCCCTTTTACTTGGTTATGGAGATGAGCTCAAGAGTACCTTGTTGAGCTTCCCCTAGGCCTCTACCTTCATAAGATTGATTATCCATGATCTAGTTAGGGATATGATACCTTTTGATTTGGTAGAATTCAACCAATTCATCATTATAAAGCCAATAATCATCTTCAACAAGTAAGTCTTGTTCTTGGCTAGTGGCTAGTGTGAAAATAATAAACTCTAGGGCATTAAACTTATTTATCTATGACCATTCCATGAAAAGAACTTTGGTTTTGGGTCTTCCATAGGATTTAAGGGCCCATGAAAGGCTAGCCACATAAAATGAATTATGTGTGAGGTATTCTCCTAGGCATTTGTTAGAGATGGTAAAATGATTTAATATTTTAGGAAGGAGAAGAGAGGAAGTAGAGGCAAGGCTATCAGGGTTTATATAATTAGGATCTAACATTTCAACAAGTATGTCTTTGTCCTTCCTAGGCTTAGGGTCTCAGTTAAAATGACAATTATAACTCACACTTAGCCTCTAAATGTTTGCATAATTAGTATAGATGTACGTCTATAGGAATAATTACCTCCATCCTAGAATGGAGGACCTTGATACATTGGTATAATATTGAAGGTATTGCCTAGATTTTATGTATCCATGGTTAGCCTAGAAGTAAGTTGTATGATAGATCCATATCTAACACATGGCAAAATATGTCATGGGTTAAGGGCCCAATGAAAACTAGACAATAGATTGTTCCCTAAGATTATCATTCTTCATTGTCATAGGCCTTGATGGTAATGGTCTCCAACTAAAGGTCGACTATTATGTATCCTAAATGCTTAACCAACTATAGAAACATAATATCAAGGCCTGATCCATTGTCTATGAGGACACACTTAACTTTATGTTATACTATGAAAACTTAGATATATAATGGGTTATTATGGAGAGTGCCCAAGGATGACATCATTTAGGTCAAAGGTCAATTTCTAGCCAGGAGCTAGGTGTTTGACCAAAGCTTGGAATTTGTCTGGTGTAATGTCATTTGGTAATTGGAGTTCTATAAGGATATTTTTTTGGATGGCATATGTATTCAAAAAATCTAAAATAGAGATTTATGAAGGCATCTTTTATAGTTTCTCCACAATATCATATGTTTTCTCCTTAGCATTAGTAATCAACTTACTCTTAGTTGGTATGGTTGATTGAATAAGCTCATTGGTAGAAGGTGGTTGTGGGCCAGGAATGGTGACTTTAGTCCACTGAGTCGAGATTATGTATTCTAGATTGGGTAAAGGGTTATTATAATGAGAAGAATAAGGAGAAGGGATTGAGATGATAATCCATAATTTTTGTTGTACTTTGTCATGACCATAGGTCAAAGGAGGATTACTAGCATAGGGAGGCTGATAGGTATTATTAGGAAATGGTAATGGTAAATTGGCCATTGGTCTAGGGTTGATTGTAATGGTGAATATATGACGACCTGTAATATAACCTACAACTTTATTAGAGTTAAAAGTGATGGTATGATAGGTCTCTTGGTTAGATGGGTCATTTTAACCTTGGTTCTGACCACTGTGTTATTGCTATTATTATTATTGTGAAGGTTGTGGAGATGGCCTATGTGTTTGTTGATTTTTATTGTTAGTGTTATGTTGTGGAAAAGGATCTCAATAAATACCTAGGTTCTGATTAGAAGTAGAAGCCCTATTACCTAACTTGATCTCTCCATTTTCCAACATGTTTTGAATGAGGTGCTTTAATTACACACATTAGCTTATAGAATACCCTTTTTCTCGGTGATAGTCATAGAACTCATGATCTTTGTACCAATCAAGGAAAGGAACACCTTAAAGAAATAGATTAAGTATGGGCTAACTAATCATATTGGTAGTGGATGATTTTTAGAATACCAACTCAATTGGTTCTCCAAGATCACTAAATACTTTATCCTTAAGTCTTCTACTTGAAGGAGGTGTTTGTAATAGAAGAGGAGAGAGTGATTGCATACATGGAATTGGTTGCATTTGTGGAACTAGTTGTGCTTGTGGAATTAGTTGAGTATATGGAGTTGGTTGAGCATACGGTGTTTTCACTATTTGGACATGGCATGACTTGGTAACTCCATTATCAAAAACATTTTTATTGTGGTTATAGGCTTTGGGTTTCTCAAAAGTATTAGCCTAAGATGGTACAAAAACATGCATCTAAATTTAAAATTTAGGTTTGGTTTTGGCCTTGATTTTGATTTTGGCTTTAGTTCTAATTATAATTCTAATTAGGAGAAGGTAATTTGATAATCTCCTTATTGATAAAGGCATTCTCAATTTGTATACCCTTTTCAATGATCTACTTAAATGTGTGAACACATTGAAGCTCAAGGTGATAAGATATCTCACTTTACATATTCTTGGTAAATATAGATGTCAAATTTTTATCAAGTAAATTGTGCATGAAATAGCTAGCAAGTACTCTCCACCATTACAAGTAGCTTTAAAATATCCCACCAATATTTTGTTTGGATTGACCCAAATCTACGACAATAATCTCATGTTTGATATTATAAGAAAAATGTTGTACAAATTTGTGTGAAAGTCCATCAATTTTAGATATAGAATTCTTTAGCATTTTGAGAAGCCACTCTAAGGATTATACAAATAAACTTCTAGGAAAAAACAAAAGTAAGTAGATATCACTATAGGCCATTGGATGAAAAGTAATAAATAAATCCTTCAAATGCTCCTTAGGATCACCTTTGCCCTTATATTTATCAAAATTTGGTGACTCATAATCTAAAGGAAATGGTATTTGAAGGTACTCCATGTTGAATAGATATAAACATACCTCATCCAGTTTAAACTTTTTTATTTGCTTCTTAGTCTGAATAGTTGTAATTGCATCCTTCATTTATTGTAATTCTTGGGCTAGAAAGCTAGGTGGTATATTTTTCTATTGTTGTAGTTGGGTAGTCAAATTCAAATTTCCTTAACTAGGGTATAATGGAGGAATGTGATATATTAGACTATTGGCTTGGTTAATCAACTGACCTAGAATACATATCCTTTGGTTAGGATTGTATTGTTGATACATTATGCACTATTGGTAAATATTCTAGCTAGAATTAGAAACATTATTCTAGTTTAGAGGGAACTATGGTTTAGACAAAGGTATTTGGATTTATGGAATGTACAATGTGTTGGGTTTGAATAAGAACATGCTATTGACTAGTCGAACCCTATTATATAAAAGTCACCCATTACTAGTTAGAGGTTTGTTGCTAAAGGTATTTCATGTTATGCCCTTGTTGAATGTGAGGTATTTATTGGTAAAAAGGCAATGATTTCCTAGTAGGTTTAAGCCCATGTTATTAGTTGAACACTTTTTATATGTTTGTACTTGTTACATGTTTGGCACTTGTTGTTGACTAGACACCAATTATTGTTGACTAACAAAGATACATTGTTAATTAGACAATGTTTGCAATGGATTTTACACTTGATATGGTGGTGCATTACTTTGTATTTTTTGTCTTGGAATGTTGTTCACCACCTGTTGATGTGGAAGATTGGTCACCCTTAGTTGGGGTGGAATGTTGGTTTGTACTTGGTTACTTACTACCTACTGTGTAGTTGAAGAAGTGATTGATGGAGTATTCATTTATTGCATCTATGAACTAGACACTCATACCTCTACTTTTATGAACCACTTAAGGTGTTTGTGGGGGAAACTTGTTGTGAGTTACTATGTTGTACATATGACCTAACTTGGTGTGGATTGGGTACACTTACATATTATCCACCATGTTTTGTAATTGGGTCTTATGTAGGAGACACAATTTCTTCCCTAATGACTAGAACATTAAACATGTCCCCAACTTGGCTATTTTGGATGAATGGTCCATGTTCATATTGGCATATCCTGATGAGTCTATTTGCACCCTAGTTGATGGAGTTAACTCTATGAGTGGCATTTTGGGAATGGTAATGAAATTTAAGTTATGTCTATTTTTGTTGTGTTGTAGAGCCTATTTGTAAAATACAATGTATTTCAAATACTGTACATTTAAAATATACTGTACACTCTATATGTATTCTCATTGGGGGAAACCATTTTGGGTTTATTTTGCCGATAGTTTTGGTACCCATTATTTTTTAATATCACTTTGTTGATGTATTATGTATAAATATATATTTCATAGGTAATACATCATGAGAACAAGGGTTTGAGGAGGAATAAAGTGTGTGAATTTAGGTGAAAATTTAGGAGGGTTTGTTGAGTGCAACTCCAAATAAATATTTATGCATTATAATTATGAGAAGACTAATTTGAGAGTGGATTGTACTCTCATGGCTTGTAATAATATCTGAGTAAGTGTTTCTTGGTGGATGTATCCCACATTGGGTGAACCATGTTAAATCTGGTCTTCTCATTCTACATTTTATTTCTTTTCTTTATGCATCTCTGTTTATATCTATTATTAATTTGATTCTATGAAATTATTCCACATCATTTTTTGGTTTTATTTATAATAAATGGTATCAAAGCTTTAGGTTGTATTTTTTGAAGTGTTGAATCATAGGAAGGGTTACTAGTTTAAGTGGGAGCTATGGATGATGATCATAGATCAAAGGTTGAAAAGTTAAATGGATAGAACTTTGGTCTATGGAAGATATAGATGGAGGATTATCTCTTTTAGAAGGATCTTCATGCTCCACTAGGAGGTAAAGTAAAGCAACCAATAGTATGACAGATGAGGCTTGAGAGCTACTTGATAGGAAAGCACTTGGGGCCATTAGGTTATGCCTTGCATCTTCAGTCACATTTAATAAATCATAGGAGAAGACCACAAAAGGTCTCATGAATGCATTAGGGAAGTTATATGAGAAAACCTTTGCTTCTAATAAAATATTTTTAATGAAAAAGTTATTTAATATAAAGACATCTAAAAATGGTTCAGTTATTGATCATATAAATGAATTCAATACAAGTGTATGTTGAATTTTGTAAAAATAGATTTTGATGATGAAGTTAGGGCTTTGCTTATTTTATGTTCCTTACCAGACAGTTGGAATACCTAGTAATAGATGTGAGCAACTCGGTCTCTAATAATGCAAAGTTGAAGTTTGAAGATGTCAGAGGAGTAATTCTTAGTGAGGAAATGTGATGAAAAAGCTTTGGGGAGAATTCTAATTCAGGTGATGCTTTGGTAGTGGAGAGTAGATGGAAATAAAAGTTTAAAGGAAAAGGAAAGTGTGGAAAATTTGATGGTCTTATAAGGTCAAAATCAAGGGCTAGGATGGTATGCTGGCACTGTGTAAAGACTGGGCATGCGAAGAAGGATTGTTGGTCTCTTTAGAACAAGAAAAAAAATTAGGAAGATACCAAGGAGGTGAATGTGGCAATAGGTAATGTTATAAGGATGAATTAATTCTCTCCATTGACAATATTGCTAAATCTTGGGTTTTAGATTCAAGGGCTTCTTTTCATGCTACACCATTTAGGCATTATTTTATTGATTATGTTCAAGGAGATTTTGGACATGTTTACCTTGGTGATGATGAACCTTGAAACATAGTAGGAAAAAGAAGTGTTTAGATCAAGATGTAGAATGGGAACATTTGGCTACTAAAGGATGTTAGGCATGTGCCTAAGTTGAGATAAAATTTGGTATCTACAGCACAACTAGGTAGTGAAGGTTGTAAGGTGGCATTTATAGTAGATTATTGAAAGGTGACCAAGGGTGCTCTTATGGTAGTAAGAGGTAAGAAAGTTTATACCTTGTATTTATCAAGTAGTGTTGATTATTGTAATTTAGCTATTGTAGATGCAGATGTAACTTTATGGTATAATAGGCTCGATCACATGAGCCAAAAGGGTATGAAAATTTTGAAGGATTGGTTGCCTAGATTGAAAGGGTTTGATTTAGATTTCTGTGAAGACTATGTGTACAAAAAATAGAAAAGGGTAAAATTTCTCAAGGTTGGACCTATAAGGAAGGAAAATAAGTTGGAGCTAGTTCATTTAGATGTATGGGGGATAGCTTAGGTATCTTTTATTGGTGAGTCATATTATTATGTCACTTTTATTGATGATATAGATAGGAAAGTGTGGGTGTATGGAATTAGTAGAAAATCTAATGTGTTTGATAAGTTTAAAAGATGGAAAGACTTGGTTGAAAATGAAACAAGTCTCAAGTTAAAATGTCTTAGGTCAGATAGTGGTGGGGAATATTACAATAATGCATTTTTTTTTATTATTCAAAAAATGGAATTGATAGATAGAGGATGGTCCCAAGAACTCCATAACAAAATAGAGTGTCAAAAAATATGAATAGGACTATCATGGAGTGTGTTAGGAGAATGAGGTTGTATGTAGGACTGCCTCTTCAGTTTTGGGTAGAAGCAGTAAACATGATAGTATATCTAATAAATAGAGGTCCTTCATATACTTTGGATGGAGGCATACCTAAGGAAGTTTGGTCTAGTACGAAGGTTGATTATTCATTTCTTAGAATATTTGGCTATTAAGCCTTCGTTCATATTGATAAGGATGACAGGACCAAGTTAGAGGCCAAGTCTAAAAAATTCACCTTTATTGGTTATGGTGAGGATGATTTTCATTTCCATATTTATAATCTTAAGGAAAAGAAAATATTTAGGTATAGGGATATTGTATTTAATGAAAAATAATTGTATAAACAATATTTATAGAATCAGAAAGAGGATTCTAAAAAAGAGTACACAATACTAGAGGACATTGCAGATGATAAGGTATCCAATCAAGTACTTTAGGAAACTAATCCACAAGAACCCCAAAATCCTCTAGTGAGAAGGTATTTTAGGGTAAGAAGAGAGCCTAAACATTTTTCTTCATCTCTTAATTATTTATTACTCATTGAAAATAGAGAGACAAAGTGCTTTAAAGAAGAAATGTAGGTAGATATCAGGAAGAAGTTGGAGTAAGCTATGGATGAGGAGCATCAGTCTCTCTTGGAAAATTAGATTTGGGATTTGGTAAACCCACTTGAAGGTAAGAGAGTATTTCAGAACAAGTGGGTGTATAGAGTTAAAGAAGATGATGGTGGTAAGGGGGTTTGCATAGAAGAAGGGAATTGATTTTGATGAGATTTTTTCCCCAGTGGTAAATATGACTTATATTAGGATTATTCTTGGGATGGTGGCAGTGGAAGACTTACACTTAGAGTATTTGGATGTGAATATTGTGTTCCTTCATGGTGATTTAGAGGAGGACTAGTATATGGAGGATGTACAAGGATACGAGGTCATAGGAAATAGGAACATGGTGTGAAAACTAAAGAACTTGTATGACCTAAAACAAGCTCCATGATAGTGGTACAAGAAATTTCACAATTTTATGATGGAGGTGGGATAATCTAGGTGACACTCAGACCATTACATATATATCAAGAATTTTGATGATGGTGATTACATTATTATTTGTCTGTATGTAGATGACATGTTGGTTGTTGGTAAGAACATGCAAGAAATAAAGGTACTCAAGGGATACCTTAGTAATTCATTTGCTATGAAGGATTTGAGAGCAACAAAAAAATTCCTTGGTATGAGAATAACTTGGGATAGGAAGGAATGAAAGATAAATTTATCCTAGGAAGAGTA
Source organism: Torreya grandis (assembly GCA_037957365.1). Taxonomy (NCBI): domain Eukaryota; kingdom Viridiplantae; phylum Streptophyta; class Pinopsida; order Cupressales; family Taxaceae; genus Torreya; species Torreya grandis. Next base: position 119,422 of record JARHVA010008947.1, on the reverse strand, counting down.
CATCAAAAAGGTCTTGGAGAGGTTTAGTATGTAGGATGCTAAATTGGTTGGGACTCATTTGGTAGGTCATTTTAAGTTATCAAAGGAGAAGTGTACCAAGAAAAAGGAGGAGAGAATATAGATGTCACATATACCTTACTCATCATTTTTTGGCATCTTGATGTATGCCATGGTGTGCACTAGGCTAGATATTGCCCATACAGTGGGAGTAGTAAGTAGGTACATGAGTGATCCAAGTAGAGAACACTAGAAGGAAGTGAAGTGGATCCTTTGGTATTTAAGAGGGATAATGGGGATAGTTTTAAGCTATGGTAAAATGGACACCACTTTTCATGGTTATGTAGATTTAGACATGGTTGGAGATTTAGACAATAGGAGTATAATAGGATATGCATTTACTGTAGATGACACAGTGGTGAGCTAGATTTCATGACTATAAAAACTTATGGCTTTGTCAACCATGGAGGCTAAGTATGTTTCTACCATAGAGGTAAGTAAAGAAATGATTTGGTTACAACAGTTTCTTGAATACTTGGGTCATAAGAAGAAGTGTTAGGACCCCCTGCTCTTGAAGAGCATAGTTGATTACTTTTGTATAAGCAACTAAACACGGAATTTAACCAGAAGTAACAAGTAACTAGAAATTCAAAAATAACATAGAATATGAGAGACAATACCCAATTGTATTAATACTCTTCCAGAAGGAAATACAACAAAGAAGATGCCACAATATTCTTCCCACACCTCTAGGGCTCCCACACCTCTAGGGCATATAAGAAATCTCTTCAAGAGTTCTCTCTCTCAATCACGATCACAACAGACAACTCAAACACAGAGTTGTTCACCTCCACCAGTCAGTATCACTACTACCAATACCACAGAGTATACACACATACTCCAAATCTGAGTACATAATGTACTCCAAGTAGTTCTCCCATGAACTTGAAATAACCTGCAAATCAAACCGATCTTACTTACCATGTAGATCTAACCTGATCTTGCTATACCACAGATCAACCTAGCCTTGCACACCTGCTAACCTAGATCATACACACATGAAGAACCCTTCTAATTCTCCACACCAGCACCCCTGTGGATCTTCTACCAGATCTTGCTGTCCCGTAGATCTACCTGATCATACACACTTGGCACTGTGGCACTATGAGGAGCTAACCTTGCTCTCTTCCCTCTGAAGGAGCTAACCTTGCTCTCTCTATCTAGCACAATTTATAATATAGCCCATGAGTCTATTATATAGATCCCATACAAAAAATAATTAGATCCATAGCTCCAAGACTAAAATTAGTCTTTACATGCAAATTGGACGTTCAACAAACTAACTGTTCATGCAACAAATAGTTCTAGAATGCAGAGGCGATCGATATTAGTCCTTGTCTATCTGGAGGTGACTGATGTTGGCTGACTCCTGACCAATGTCGGTTACTACCTATCCACCACTGACTGACATCAGTTGGCTTGACCGATGTTAGTGACTGTGACACTCAGCAACCTCTATGTTTGCATCCGGGTGAAACTTTTAGCTCCACAACCTAATAATCTCCCACTTATAGATAAAATTTGCACATGTACCTATACCTATACTTCATCTAATTTATTTCCTGGCTTGTATCCTTCTTCAAGATCAATCTTGAAGACTAACCACCACAAAACTTGTGATGCTCCTCTTGTCATCTAAGTACCCTGCCACATCCAAACCTACATACCCATGTAGAGAAGTCCCTGATCTTGCATAGAATGAATCCCTGCTACTGGTCCCTCTCAAATACTTGAGAACCCACTGAACTACTCTCCAGTGCTTCTTTCCTGAATTGGCTATGAACTTGCTGACAACACCCACTACTAGGGCAATTCAAGTCTAATACACATGTACTTAACCTCATCATGTGAATTGGGACACTATTTTGTGAACTGTCCATCCATAGGTGTGCTAACCGGTTCTGCATCCTGCATCTTGAACCTTGCCACTACCTTATTCACACAATCATTCTGAGATAACATCAACTTGTGATCTTCCCTATCTCTAGGAAAACTCTTGCCAAAGAATTTTTCTACTCCCAAATTCTTCATGACATACCACTAAACTAACTTTACCTTTAGTTCAGCAACTCCCTACATGTGTGACCCTAAAACAAGCATACACACTACATAAAGTAACAGGATAATGTTGCAATCATCATCCAACCTGGTAAACACAATGGTTATAATGACATTGACTAAAGCCATGCTTTGTCATATACCTGTTAAACCTATACCACTATCTTGAAACTTCCTCAAGACCATATGACCTAGTCTTCCATCTCAAGTGTCCATCCTCTCTCTTCTTTAACCAAGGAATCCATTCATCTTTCAGTGCTTTCTTTTCGACTGGAAACTCTACCAAATCTCCCATTTGGTTTTGCATCCTAGGAATCAAATTCCTCATTCATGCCATGCTCCCACTGTTTCTTGGATCCTACCTGCTCTGTAATGAGCAACAATAAAGAAGGGGAATAATGAATTTGAGGCTTACTTACCCTTTTAGTCATCCATATGGGCATTTGAGACTCCTTAATAGCTTGTTGTCCACCCAAAATCCATTTCCTAGTCGACCCTGGTCTATACCTAACCGATGTCAAATCCACCTAATCATCGATGCTAGTTCCCTGACCGACGTCGGTGTCCTCTGGTTGCCAATGTCGATTCCTTGACTCATGCTAGTAGCCACCCTACCTGACACCACTAACTCTAGTTTGCACATGACTGACGTCGATACCTGTCTATTCGACGTCAGTTCCACTTGACCGACACTAGTAACTGTATTTTCCTGTGAGTGATGACTTTTTACCTGCGAGCTCTCTTTAGATCAAAACCCTATCCAAACTGCCTTGCTTAGAATTATTCAGCCCTCTCCACTGATCTATGTCCATCATCTCCTCCAAGAACACCAAGGCTTTCTAGTTCTTAAATTTGTCAAAGACATCTGACTTTTGCTTAATAACATGCATCTCCTTCTTGCTCATGTGACCAAGCCTACAAAGCCACATCTTCGCAATAGAAGGAGAATCAGTAATATAAGTAGATAGATAAAGGATACCTACTTTCTTACCACCTGCTAATTCAAGTGCATCCACTGTGAGAGTTACTATGCATCCCTCATCACCCAAATTTCCTAAAGCAATTAGACTCTTCTTCAAGACTGGGACCTGCATGACCTTTTTCAACAGCCATGTGTTGGCTGTTTGTAATTTTAGCCGCACTTCACCTTTGCCCACAATTTGACAAGGCTCACCAACCCCTAAATAAATCTTTCCAAAGTCTCCATGGACCTTAACATGGAAAAATACTCTATTTGGGGCTGCATGGAAAGAGGCAACAAAATCTATAAACCAAGATTCTACTTTATCCAAGGAACATATAAGAGCAACCAGTGCAATAATACCTGCAACACATACTACTTTATTTCCTTCATGCTGATCTTCTACCAACCAATAATCTTTCTTTACCTGCTCTTTCTTTCTATAACTTTGTAATTGATCATTCTTGCTTTTGAATTCCTCCATACTTTCTTCTGCCATTGCTATACTCTCACTCAATCAGAAACCCCTGAGAGTGACCTATAATCAACAAACACTTAATAGATCTGAAACCACCTGTTAGTGAACCTAACCTTGCTCTGATACCAATTGTTAGGACCCCCTGCTCTTGAAGAGCACAGTTGATTACTTTTGTAAAAGCAACTAAACATGGAATTTAACCAAAAGTAACAAGTAACTAGAAATTTAGAAATAACATAGAATATGAGAGACAATACCCAATTCTATTAATACTCTTCCAAAAATAAATACAATAAAGAAGATGCCACAATCTTCTTCCCACACCTCTAGGGCTCCCACACCTCTAGGGCATACAATAAATCTCTTCAAGAGTTCTCTCTCTCAATCACGGTCACAACACACAACTCAAACACAGAGTTGTTGTTCACCTCCACCAGTTAGTATCACTACTGCCAGTACCATAGAGTATACACACATACTCCAAATCTGAGTACACAATGTACTCCAAGTAGATCTCCCATGAACTTGCAATAACTTGTAAATCAAATCGATCTTACTTACCATGTAGATCTAACCTGATCTTGCTATACCGCATATCAACCTGGCCTTGCACACCTGCCGACCTAGATCATACACACATGAAGAACCCTTTTGATTCTCCACACTAGCACCCCTATGGATCTTCTACCAAATCTTGTTCTCCCGTAGATCTACCTAATCATACACACTTAGCACTGTGGCACTATGAGGAGTTAACCTTGCTCTCTTCCCTCTAAAGGAGCTAACCTTACTCTCTCTATCTAGCACACTTTACAATATAGCCCATGAATCTATTATATAGATCCCATACAAACAATAATTAGACATCTAATTACAATAATTAGATCCATAGCTCCAAGACTAAAATTAGTCTTTACATGCAAACTGGCTGTTCAACAAACTAACTATTCGTGCAACAAATAGTTCTGGAATGCACAGGCGACTGACATCGGTCCCTATTTGTCTGGAGGTGACCGACGTCGGCTAACTCTTGACCGATGTCGGTTGCTACCTGTCCACCACTGATTGATGTCGGTTGGCCTGACCGACACTAGTGACTATGACACTCAACAACCTCCATGTTTACATCCGGGTGAAGCTTTTAGCTCCACAACCTAACAAGAAGGAAGGGGAACTATATATTGATAATTAGAGTGCTATACATCTATAAAATAACTCTAATTTCCACTCTAGGATGAAGCATATACATTTGAGGTACCATTTCATCAGGACAACTTTGGAAGAAGATAATTTGAAGTTGGATAAGATACATACTAGTCAGAATCCTATAGACATGATGACCAAGGTGGTCACAAGGGAGAAACTGAAGCTATGTTCAGTTTCGATTGGCCTTCACAATTGATAGTGAAGGGTTGAGAAGCCTTCTTAGAGGGAATCAGTCTCTAAGTGGGAGATTATTGTGTTATGGAGCCTATTTGTAAATTAAAAAGTATTTCAAATACTATACATTAAAAATGTATCTTACACTCTATATGTATTCTCACTAGGGGAAACCATTTTGGGTTGATTCTACCCATGGTTTTGGTACCCATTATTTTGTAATACCACTTTGTTGATGTATTATGTATATATAGATATTTCATAGGTAATACATCATGAGAACAAGGGTTTGATAAGGAGGAACAATGTGTGTGAATTTAGGAGGGTTTGTTGAGCATAGCTCTAAATAAATATTTGTGCATTATAATTGTGAGAAGACTAATTTGAGAGTGGATTTTACTCTCATGGCTTGTTATAAAATCTAAATAAGTGTTTCTTGGTGGATGTAGCCCACATTGGGTGAACCATGTTAAATCTAATTTTATTGTTGTGCATTTTATTTCTATTTTTATGCATATCTAATTATATATATTATTCTTATAATTTTATGAAATTATTTTGCATCAATTTTTGGTTTTATTCCTAACAAAGTTAAGGTATGTTTGGTACACTTATTGTATTTGTGATATTTGGTCTACAACTTGATCCTTTCATTTTACAATCACAACAAGGTCTTGGTTATTCATTAGTACGAGGGGCCTAGTTATGGATAGATGATACCTATTCGAATGGTTTAACAACATGCACATTAATGAGAGCTCTAACCAAGCTAGGTAAAATTTCATGTGAAAATTTGGATGGGAATTTAACACCTACCTCTACCACTCTAACAAGGATTTTTCCTCTATTATCCAAGAGATGGAAATAAGAAAAGTAAGGGTCATAAGTGGTCTAAGTTAGAGCATTCACATAGTAAAGCTATTATTGTTGGACCCATTCTATGTTAGGTAGTATGCTAGAAAGGTATATTACATGGTTTAGTCTTGGTCTTTCCTTAGAAAATAATATTTGGTGGCAAGATAATGTGCTAATGGGTCTTGGCTCTCTTATAAATGATGGGTATCATATGTGGTATATGGATCCATATTAAATGCTATGTCATCTCTATAAGGCTCTTGAGCAAAAGCATCACTTGTGACAACATTTTCATTCTTTGAATTATACATTATTATGCTATATATTTAATAAGGCATGGTAATCATCTTATGAAAATATTTCATTATGATTTCAAATGTTTCAAACCTTGGAATAAAAGGGAAACATGAAACAAACTTGGTCATAGTCTAAAATTATCATGAAAAACACACTTATCTCTTGGAAAGAGGTTTAAAAGTGAAATGTGAACATGGTATTGGTAAAGGTATATACTAAGTCTAAGTTAAATTTGGAATTAAAATGCAAAAATGGTCTTTAAAAAAGGTCTTGAACTATCTAAAGGTAAAACAACTTGGTCTATGCCTAAGAATGAAATTGGACTAGGTCTCTGACAAAACTCACAAAGCTAGTCTTAGAAATGAACTCAATCTAGGCATGAAACTTGAAATGACCTTAAATCTAAGGCAATTTGTCTAAAACAAAGAGTTCACTTGGTCTAAGTAAACTCTTAAACTAGGCCACAAGTGAACTTGGTCTAAAAGGAACTTACAATAAAAAAATGAAGGTCTAAAGTTATTTTATGCAAACCAATTATAAATCCAACTCAATTATTACAAATTAAGTGAAAAAATTAAAAATTTCAAGCCCAAATGGTAATCAAGACTCAAATTTAAAATAGTTGTACTTAGATCTATACTCAGAATTAAGTTTTAGACTTGGTTTGAGAAGGCAACTTAATTCTTGACACAAGGTTTGAAGGTCTATATGAATGTCATAACCATACTAACTTTTAAATTGGCTCCACACTTTTAAGATGTTTGAAATTTTTTCAATAATAACTCCAATTTTTCTAGGTAAAAATTTACAACGTAATAATGCTATTTAGAAATAAAGGTAACAAAAGGTTTTGATGTCATTTTAAATAAGGCAAATAGTTTGGAACAAATTTTGCAGCGTAACACTTCTTTGTGCAAAGTGGTGTGTGTAACATGTGTTTGTTTGACATTTTGATTAATTTTTGGTAAAGTAATTTTCAAATAAAATAATACAATTAAAAATAAGAAGTAGCATTTAAGTTCACTCTCCTACACTAAAACTAACATGAGGTGTGCATAGTATCTGCCAAAACTTCCACTGATATACTGGTCTTGAAAAGAATTAATTATTAATGAAAAAATATAGAGCTCATGTAGGTATATTTTTTTAAACCCCCTCTATCTTTAAATAATTGATACATGGTAAGGATCTTAGAGTATCAAAGCAACTCGACATTTGGTAGGATAATCCATGACAAGTGGGGTCAATTAATATTAATTTTTGACTTGGCTTATCTATATGGTCCACAAGTGCCTAAAAACACTTGGGCACAAAATTCATGTCAATTGGATCGAAACCTTCTAAATTGTTATGCATAGGTCTTATCCCTTACATAACGAATTCAACCATGTACTACTTAGTGAAATCTGATGTCTAAATTGCCATATGACCTTAAGATCTATTATACTTATCAAGATAACTACTTAGCCACTATCCAATCCAATGGTATGCCCAATTTATATCTACAACTAGAGAGTGGGGTTGGATTGATGTAGGGATATGAAACTCTAGGTCAATTCCCACTTAAAGAACTCATGAGGAGGTGATGAAATCCCACTCACAAGCCAAAAAGAAAAATAAAGGAAGAACTAGGTTATTTCTGAGTCACCCAATTCTCTAAGAATAAGGGGAGAGCATACACACCATTTCTTTGAGTTTGAATCATCAAAACAAGTAAAACAATGTATTTTTGCTCACCCAAATTCACTAAAGGGGATAAGGGGAGAGCATACACGTAAGACTTTACTAAAAATTGAAACTACTTTAAGAAATGAAACTAAGTGATTTGCAAAAGAAGAACAAAAAGAAAAGTGATCTTAGGAGCTCAAAGTCTAAAGTGATTTTTCTTTTTAAAGCACCTATTGAAATATGATTGACGTTCAAGCCTTTGTTAAAACTTTGAAAGTTGTTTAGAAGGTTTTAAAACACCAAAATAAATGTGAAATGGCATTGTTAATCCTAAAAATTATTCTCTTTCACTTTATTTCCTTATAAATAATGTTAGAGTATTGATATGTGTTAATTAATTAATTAATGATGTCAACCTAAAAATTAGCAAATTAGCTCCAAAAACCATGAAAAATGCTCTCTAGAACAATTTCATAGTTACACAGTCAAGTGTAAACTAAAAAATTAAAGGTTAATAAAAAAAATAGAAAAATTGAAAGCACATAAAGATTACAAGAATAATTTCATAGTTACTTGATAATTTTGTAACTCACCTCATCAATTTCACTGCTCTATTGGTTGGTTTCATAGTTATCCAATAATTTTGTAGTTATAAATTCATCAATTTCACAACTAAGTCTGATGATTTTTCACTTCTCTCACATTATTTCATAGATAATGCAAATGATTTCATAGTTTTCCCCAAAACCTGTAAAAAAAATAAAAACATAACACAAAATGATTTCATAGTTTTGACTATGATTTTGCAAGTAATTGTTCTAAATTCACAAATATATAGATAAGTTAAAAAATAGTAAAAAATGTAGGAGGATTCATAGTTTACCCTCATGAATTCACAAAATAATGCTTTGAATTCATAGTTCTCTAGGTCTGGTTTGAAATAGAGGTGATTCCATATTTTTTTGAGATAATTTCATAGTTTGTTACGATATTTTCACTATTATTTCCTCTGAATCCATAGTTTTATAGTATAAGAATTTTTAGTTCTATAGGCAAAGACAAAACATGGCAAAGTAAAGAAAAAAGGGTAATAACAAGGTCATTAATGAGTTTTTATTGGCTCCAAAGAGTTCAAAAAATGCTCCTATGATGAGTGTGATGCCATTATGTATGCAATAAGAATCCAAGGGAAGGATGCATTAGTCACTTATTAGTAGAATCAAACATAAAAAACAAACTTAAAATAAAGCAATCCCAAGACTAGATATAAAGGGGAGCTAGATAACAAGACAAAACAAAACACAACTAGAAGAACAAGAGATAAATCCCTTTCACTTTCCTTGTAGCTCTAAATCACTTTTTGAGATGGTAGTTAACTTGTTTGGATTGTGCTAAATATAGTCTTTGTCAATGCTCTTACCTTATGGGTGGCACCTCCCCTTTGTCTATTATGGTTTTGGCCTTAACATGTATTGGTGTATGAATCTTCTCTTATAAATTATACATAATAACTTAAAATAAAAGATCTTGTTGGAAGTGATTGTGAGGCCTTGCATTTATAAGTTTCAAACTAACCCTAACCCAGGTGTGATTAGGTTTAGGCTAACCTTAGGTTAGACTTGGGATACCATAAACAATAAATGATGTCCTTAATTATGCATTTATGAAATCATGTCTTAACATTTTTACTCTTCAATGCATTTATGTTGATATTTTACAATTCTTGATTTTGAGTATGATGACATCATCATGACCTCATTTCGCTTTGATATTTGTTGAATTTTGATTTTTAAAATTTATAAATTCACTTACTCAACATGTATTATTTAACTAAGCATTTAATTTGATTTAATTAGTTAATTAATTCTTCTTAAAGTTTTGGTCATTTCAAGAATTGGATTAAGTGCCTAGCTTAATTAGTAAAAAATGTTAGTTTGTTGGGCCTTAACCTGATTGGGGATGAATCTGCTGGAGGTTATCATTGGATATAGGGTAATACCCCAAATATGGATGTTTTAACATAATTCTAGGCACTTATGTCTAATGTGTGGATGAATTTTAGATGTTTAGTGATTCTTAGGCTTAATTTTCATAGTTTGGTAGAAATCAATCTAAATCTATTGAGACATGAATGTGACCAAAAAGGAGTGTCTACAATAGGAATTGTGAAACTAACCCTTTTTCAAATATTTTGTAGTGCACATCTTAAACATTTAAAAAAATGAACCTATTATTCAATTATTAAGTCTTTTTTTATTAATTTATACAAAGTCTCCTTAAAGCATCAAATAAGTACAAGTTACAGTTGTAGCTACTACACATACCAAAACTGGATGAGCATAAAATGGAAATATATATTGGTTTTAGGAAACCCTTAAATAAATTTTAGAAACATAATTCTCAACTTAAAAAATCCTAACGCAAGAGTACACCTAACCCTAAATGCAATTAGCAAAAAAAAACCCAAACTTGATTAAAAAATACAATGTCTATATGTTTAGATTAATGTAATTTTGATAAAAAACAACAAGCCACTTATTCTTGAAGATATTTTTGAGTATTTTACTCTATGTGGTGATAATATTGAGAATAAAAGACCCATAACATTAAAGATAAATATGTAATTTTACACTGATGAGATGTCAGTGAGTTGGTAAAGTGGATTGGTTTTTTCCAGCCCCACCCAAGTTCAAATATCATTAAGCATGTGAGACTAGTTATGGTTGTATGTGCTGAATTTGAGGCTTATTGGTTATATATCTGATAATCATGAGGATGGTTATGGCCTGCTAATCTAGTAATCCTCTAGGGATTTAGGCCCCTGAATGTATTCTAAACTAGTTCCTAGCTCCGGTCAAAAGAGATGCTCACTAAAAAAATAATAATTCTACCACAAATAACAAGCCATGAGTTATTAAATATAGTTTTGAGTATTTATGCTAAATGCTCTAGGTAAAAAAAGATAAATTCAATGATTTAAAAATAATTAAATATTATAAAAATATAATCCACAAATTTTTTAATGAAAACATCACCTAATCAATATGGTATTGTGAAGGTAGGGGAATTTAGATGACAATTAAAAAGGTAGTGGCATGCATAGGCCATTAAAATTATACAAATCATGTAGTCAAAAACATTTTTAGTTGATTGCAATCAAAAATATTTTCAAAAATAGCACAAGTTGATCATTTATTCTTTATAGTGTTAGAATTCAAAATGAGTTATTACGGGGAATATATTAACTATGAAAAGTTTGCCCCGATATTTTCACCCAAGGTTAACCATAAATTACCTATAATCAATAGTATTTATCATTGATTTTTTTGGGCACATGATTTTGACACAAAATTTATCTATCTAACTTTAGTTTGAAAGAAATAACTACAAGCTAAAGTGAACTTAATAATTAATTAAAGTAGTTAATCAATATTATTAGGTTTCTAGTTTTAGGAGAGATTTAGGGGGTGATAATGTTATGATCTCATCCATTCCAAATAGAGAATGCTCTAAGTCTAACATATCATGTAGAATAGTGCAAATGAGAATTAATAGATAAAGTAAAATTAGGCCTCACATTAAGGCCTTAACCACATCACTCAATCCAAGAAATACATACAATCATAATTCACACTTGAAAATTTTATATACTTTAATTTTTTTCTTTTACAATATTTTAATGTCAATTAATTCATCCTTTAGACAAGAATTGACATTATAACTTTAACATGTTTGATTTTATATTATGATTTCCATATTGAGATGGCAAAGATTAAGCTAACAACTCACCTTATCAACTCTATGAGTCTTATTACATCACAAGATCATCTTTATCCACTTCAACAAAAACTTAATTTTATAATAATATATTTTGAACCTTTAACATCAAATTTTGCATTAAAAATGTAAATAATTTTTACTAGAATGTTTTTCTATAGTTTGATGCAAAATTTTGTGTAACATAATTTATGTCAATGGATTTGATGCAAAAAAGTCTTTAGTGTCACCTGACTTGTTGTAAATTGTCCTAAGATTTCATTATAATAACATGCATCACCAAAAATTATGTCAAGTTTATTTTGTCAATGTTGTTGAATTTTCAAAAACTTAAATTTGATAATTTCTATTTTTCAAGGGGGTAATTTGTAGGAATTAAAAAAGTGACTATTTGACACAATTATTATTGGATTGCTTTAGTATATCTTATTATACAAATAATGACATTACATAAGGTTACATATAAATGTTTCCAATTAGTATTCATGGCTTAAACTATGGGATAAAACAATGGCTCCGATCATGAAAACAAAACACATGAAATAAAAAACTAAGTTGGAAAAGACATGACACTCAAAACAACATTATAAATACCACAAAAGAGAATTAATAATAGGCCACAACACCTAAAGGAGGAGGCAAAAGATCATTCTTGGGTGGTAGAGTAGTCTAAGTGGAAGGCTTTGCCAAAGGGGGATCTCGTACCACCCATCCATTTATGGGGTATGGAGCCAAAGTCATATCTATTGACCATCCATAAATGGGATAAATTTGAGTAATAGTGTTAGAAGGGACAACAAGAAAAATAATTTGAGATGGATATGTATCAATATTTCTACATGGTGGTGGTAACCTCAATCCCCCTATTGGATATGATGGGAGAAGTGACTGTGATTGTGGGTATAAATTTGATGCCTCCTGTGAAGTGGTGGTGGCACCCTAGAGTTGGGCCATCTAGGGGGATGTGGGTTAATGTGTAAGGAACATTCCTATAATGATCTAAAAACTCCTGAAAATGATATAACTCCATAGAAACCTTCTTTGTTTGGACTTGTATCTACATGCAAGATGAAGATATTACAACAACCTTCTTATTAATAGAGAAAAAGGCAAGAATAATATTCATTATTAAACAACGCATTATTTTTGGCTTTTCATAATTAGAAAAGAATCACAGATCTAAATAAATTACATAAAAAATTAATATCAAGCCAATTAGTCAAATACTTAAGGATGGAGAGGCACCTGTAGACATTATTTTTGAATTATATGCCACCTCATTCTTGTACACTCGACAAATACATATAATGGATGCAATTTTAGATTATATACCTTTCCTGCTACCAAAAGGATTGTATACACTATCTCTCTTCCATAATTTCTTATCTTTTAGTTTGATCAATGCCACTCTAATGACCTAGAGCTTATATCTTGTCCAAAATGCTATAAACCTATTTATCTTCCATCTCTACAAGTTTTGGACCTATACCTTGTTGTGCCCTAAGACACACACCCCATTTTAAAAAAATTCAAATGGGGAACCACTATTGGTTGAATATCTTTATTTAGGGTCCTTATAGCCTTAAACATTCATGATATTGGTACTAGTTTACATAAGTCTAAGGTTATCTTTGAATCTAAAGTTATAGAGTCCATAATTATGAAAATCAAAGCTTGAACATTGATTTTGATCTATCTTAAAATTGGGGTTTTCATAATTAACTTTATTATTATTTTTGACTAAAAGAGCTAATATGATTTGACCTAGTGTTCTTATGATCACATAATTGTTGGAAAAGATTTGAAAAAAAATCACTAACAGGCCCTTCTTTATTTATCTAAGGTAGCTAATATTCTACATTACAAGCTTTCATGCCTTTACAAAAGTTTTTGTCTCTAAAGCCCCCAATATTTGAGAAGGAGAATCAAATTTGTGCATAAGCCATATGAATGATCTATATTTTCCTTTGATTTTATTTCAATTCAAAAAATCTTCTATGTACATGCTTGACTTACAATTGAATGGCTAACCAGGCTGACATGTTATATTATTTAGTGGGTTCTTTGCCTTTGGTGTGTCTTAAATTAGGTTATTTTGTGATTAAACATCTCTAGGGACACTCCTAGAGCTCACCTAATTTTTCCATGCTTAAAATTTTTGCTAACCTGGAGCCCAAGTAAAGAACATAAGTCTCCCAATGGTGTGTTAGGTTATGGAGCTAAAAGCTTCACTGATGCAAACATGGAGGAGGAGGTTGCTGAGTGTCACAGTCACCGGCATCGGTCAGGCCAACTAACGTCAGTCAGGTGTAGACAAGAAGATGTTGACATCGGTCAGGGATCGGCTGATGTCGGTCATCTCTAGGCAGACAGGGACCGACGTCGGTCACCTGTGCGGTTCAGAAATGCGAGTTTCACGAATAGTTTGTTAATGAACCGATTGTTTGCATGTTGAAAGGCTAATTTTAGTCTTGAGCTGTGGATCTAATTATTGTAATTGGATGTCTAATTATTGTTTGCATGAGATCTATATAATAGACTCATGGGCTATATTTTAATTTGTGCTAGTTAGAGTTGAGCTTGGTTAGCTCCTTCTGAGAGTGAAGAGAGCAAGGGTAGCTCCTCCTAGTTCCATTGGGGTGCCGAGTGTGTATGATTAGGTTGGTCTGCAGGTGTGCAAGATCAAGTATAAGATCCACCTGGGCACTGGTTTGGAGAATCATAAGGACTTGGTGAGGCAAGGACAAGGGTTCTTTAGGGTGTAGAGAGATCTACATGGCAAGTAAGATCATTGATTTGCAGGTGTGTGTGCATGTGCAAGGTCAAAGGAGATCTACAGGGTAGCAAGATCAAAGGTGACAACAACACATCAAGGAGCAAGATTAGGGGAGATCTAGTTGGAGTACATTGTGTACTTGGAGTACGATGTGTACTCAGTCATGGAGTACTTGTGTACTGGCAGTAGTGATACTGACTGGTTGGAGGTGAACACCAACTCTGTGTTTGAGTTGTGTGTTGGGACCGTAAGAGAGAGAGAGTGAGCTCTTGAAGAGATTTACTGTTTATGCCCTAGAGGTGTGGGAGCCCTAGAGGTGTGTAAGGAAGAAGACTATGGCATCTTCTTTATTTTATTTCCTTCTGGAAGAGTATTAATACAATTGGGTATTATCTCTCATATTCTGTGTTGTTTCTGACTTCTAGTTACTTGTGCATTCTAGTTAATTCTGCATGTAAGTTGCTTGTACATGGTAATCAATTATGCTTCCTTGGGTCCTACCATGGTGACATTAGCAGTTCATTGTATGGAGTTTCTCAGACAAGCAGATTGCTAGGATCTTGTCATGTGTCACCATCCCACTAATCTAAATTTGACACCAACAAAGGCATTTTATGAATGATCCCAAGCAAACCAATCATTGAGAACCATCAACATGTCACCATCCTATTATCTAGGAACTGACACCAATAGAGATATTTTACAAATGATCTTGGGTAAGCATATTGTCAAGATCCATCCACGTGTCACCTATTACTAACCAATAGGTGTTATTAGTAGAGCAATTATATGGATGATCTCAGGAAAGTGGATAATTGAGAGTTTCCCACATGTCACCATCTTTCCATCAATAGAGGTATTTATATATAACATCCAAAGCAAAGGGATCATTAAGATCTGTCCATGTGTAACCATCCTATTAACATAGAGGTGACATTAGTAGATCTATTATATAGATGATCTCAGGCAAGTAGATCACTGAGAGCCATCCATGTTTCACCATACCACTAATCTATAGGTGATGTTAGTATGGGTATTTGTATGGAACATAATGAGAAAGAATATCATCAAGATCTATCCATGTGTCATAATATCACTCACCTAGAGGTGATGCTAGTATAATTCATTGTATGGAACATCCTTGACAAGAAAAATTCTAGGATCTTTCCAAGTGTCACCATCCTTCTATAGCCAAAGGGATAAATTATAGTAGTCCATAGCATAAACCATGAGTAGAATAGTAAAATATAGACATGTGTCCCTCAACCACATAATAATACAACAAAGACACTAATGCCAAACCTGAAAGAGTGGAAAAGAGATGTCTATATTATTATGATGATTGAGCATCTAAGAGTAGATAAAAAAGCCACATGAAAATTAAAATATATGAAAAATCTATATATTGAAATTCAAATGAAAATAATAGACAAAAAACATAGAAAAAAAATCCATTGTTATTCACATGAATCAAAAGATTAATACTTTTGATTTTCACTACCACAACTACATTGACTATAATGTCTAGTATATATGCATTGTATGTGCATGTTTCAATTGTAATTCAGGTTATAACAGTAGTTACTATTGATTAAAATTTTACCCTAGGTTAAATTGGGTTAACCCCCTACATGTTCAAATTTTTCATAAGGTCCTATAGGTTTGAAAATCATCACCACGGTCCTAAATGAAGTCAAGTCATACTTTGAGGGTTACACAATATGTTCTAGCCTTTTTCATACTTGTCCATTTGTCTTAATATCCTTTTATGCTACCTTTTTGGTCATTTTAAGGAATTTTATAGTTTTTCACAAAATGACACATGTTTCAATAAGTAATAAAACATGCCACATGTTAGAGGAGAGTAAAATAAGGCTTTGAAACTAAAATATTATAGGTTCAATGTAAATATGAAAAAGATCATCTACAAAAGGTTAGTTTTGGATAGTTATATGGATTGGTGTGACTCATGTACAAGTGTGAAGGATTAAGGAATGTGTCATGGCATCTACAAAGGTCATTTTTAGGTTCAAGTGGCTTCAATAAATCTAAAATTAATGAAAACTATCTTCTCTCTCCTATCACTCCCTTTGATAATTCAAAAAGGGTCAATGGTTTTCATTTAGTACAAATTGGAGAAGAGGAGTTATAATGATTGCACTTTGAGGATGTTAGAGGTACTTATGATATTAAATTTAATGTTCATAATTTTAATATTTGTGGTCTATTTTTTATGAACAATCATTAAGATTGTTAGTACCTCCAAACTACCTATACAATCCTAGTGGATTGATTTTTATCATTTGATTACACTTTGGTGATTGGTCTATGTGAACCAAGTAGTATATGCAGAATTTCAGAGCATATCCAACCATTTTATGTTGGATTCAACCTGATTTGGCACATGTGGTCATGGAAAGATGGGCATAACCATCTCCTTGTGCTAGAGTGAATACTAATGGTCTATAGAATAGTGTTTGATAGTTGTAGAGTTTGTCCTTTTATGAGTGGCGTCAAGTCAAGAGAAGTACACTTATTTTCAACCCCTTATAGAATGGTGTGTAAGATTATCCATTTAAGGTTGTATTGGAGAGATATCTAAGGCACCTCAAAGATAAAGAAGTGTAAACAAGCTAATATACCTAATAGAGACCTATAGGGTTATGTGTGTTGGAAGTCAAAAGTACAAGGGTCTGATAATGTGACTTGAGGAGGATGTGAAGCTTGGAATATAGTGAGAGTGCCTCTTGATAAGGATTGAGGATTGTAATATGACATGATAGGTTTGAAAGACTAACTCAAGACTCATATACATAGCCCATCCAGACAACCACCTATAGTTTACTATAGAGAAATGTGTTTTGACAATGATATCCCCAAAGATCAAGGAGTTTCAAGGTTTTGATAAGATTATAAATATAATGAAAATAGGATTGAGCCATTGAAAAAATATTGGAGATTGGTTGTGAGAGTCAAATCAAGATCAAATAAAGTTAAAACCCCCTCAAGCAATACCTACAATTAATTAGGTTGAAAAGTTATTTTGGATAGAGATAATGAAGAAACATAGAGATTTAAAGGATTTGAATGAGATAATTAGTTATCAAAATATCTTGAATGAAGGGAGAGTTTAATTTTGAATATGGTTCCTAAACCATTAAAACTCCAAATCACTGCACTCAAAAATATCCATACACACCTACAATCAACTGTTGAGAAAGTTAGTTTTGAAACAAAAGTGGGTTGATGTTTTGGAAGGAAATGAGAGTTTATAGGATTTTAATAAGGTTATAGATTATCAAGAATCATGATAGGAAAGGCCTAGTGTTGGAAATAGGACTCCTAGAATACTACGTTAGTAGACTAGTCTCAAGAGAACACACATAGGCATATAGTCTTCCCAAGTGACTTAATGCCTATCAGAAGCTTGAAGTTGTGGTTATGTGAATAATTTAAGGATTAAAAGGATTTATAAAATCATAAAGTTATCAATCTAAACAATTTAACTCAAGTGAAGGTAGAACAAGTTCAAACTTTGTCTAAAAACCCTATACAATCCTAATAGGCGTATAGCTAGTTTTGAGAATTCAAAGTGTTAAGGCCTCCATAAGATTGGTTGAGGTTTGAAAAATAGTACATATGGTAATGATAACTTGAAAAATACCTCCATGGTATAATTTTAGTCAAACTAATAGGGGATGTGCTCACTATTTTGGCTCAAACCTAAGACACTCCACAAGCAATGCAATTTATAGACCTAGTGCATTGATGAGAAAAGGATGAATATAATAGTCTTGAGGAATTATGAGAAGATATGTAGGAATGAATTGGAGATGAATAAGTTTTGAATAGGTCCTACATCCACTATGATCACTCATAGGGGATCACATACTCATAAAACCCAATTTATGCCTATAATACCTAAAAATAGGCATGAACCATTATGATTCTAATGTCATTCATATGATCATGTGATCTTCCCAAGAAATGTAATAATATTAATGGGAGAATAGAGGGTTGATGAGACTTAGTGGATTTTAGAAGATAACATAAATTGGCCATTTTTGGCCTCAATTTGTCTCAAGGGTGTCTAGAAAGCATAACAACTACCTGAGAGACAACTTCTTTCACTCCCATCTATATGGATAAGGTGTATGGGGTATTGAACACTTATGGAGAGTTAAGGGAGGTAATTTAATTAAAACTAATGGAATTTGTTTCAATGTTAGTGGCCTAACCTTTGTGAACCATTCATAAGAACCTAAACTACCTAAAACCCTCATAACAACTTGATGAGAAAAAGAATAATATAAATACATCTAAAAGGGGTCAAATAACCTAGAAAGTGGTTTGGATCTACTTGTCATTCTCTCAGGTTCCCTAACACTCATTTTTTTAACCATGACTTGTATAGATTGGTCAAATTCTATGTTTTCTATAGGGTTTGAGGTGATTTTAAGGTGCATAAAGGAATATATGAGTAAAATCCATGGTGGAAGGTGTGTGGATATGTTTTTTTTAAATCCTTAGACCCCATTCTCACCTTAGTATTTTATGGAGATTCCTCTGCTAAGTTGACTGTTACAGGCAGTCTTGGATAGAACAATGAGAAGTAATGCGACTACCAATTTGAAGATGAGAAGTGTGATTTTGAGTTTTATTGAGGCATATATGATAGAGTAGAAAATAAATAGGTTATGATGATGTGTCTCACATCTATACAATGAAATATCTTAAGCATATGCAGGTTACCCTAATGATAAGTGTGAGAGTTTAGGCCTAGAGGGCTAGTGAGTAGGTACAATGAAGTAAAAAATAAGTAGTAAAGATAAGATAATTAGTTGGAGGGGTGCATAATTACCTAAAACAATCATGTTTACACCTTATTAAATTAGTGCATATGTGTCATGAATTTTGAGGTAGTTCTAAGCAGTTAGTGGACTCCTCATCAAGAGAGTAGTTTCAAGAAGGAAAATGAAGTATCCCTATGCCAAGTTTAAGAGGATGTCATATTTTAGATTGACACTTGTTTAAGAAAGATTTATGATTTATTCTCTAACTCTTTATTTTGTGTTTTAACTAGTCTTTAAGACTTGACACTTGGCATTATGATTGTTCAACGTCACTCTTTCTCTCTTCTCCTATTACTTTATATATTTATGCCATTTTAGCATTGTAAACTATCCATAATTGGTATGGTAAATCCGTACTGGTTTGACATCTTGTTTTAACTTTGAATAAACTTTTTAAGCTAGTTTAGTCTCTAAAATTCTTTCCTAATTATGTCAAGTAGTTTATTTGGATGACAAGTGATGATTGTTTCTCCTTGTTTCCATTCTGCTCTTGTATGCATTATGTGAGTAATACTTCTTCTAACAAGTCTCATAAAGTGTAAATGTTTGTTAGGTGTATTTGAAGTGTGAAGGATATTAGTAGTGTCTAATATTAGACCTCATATTCACTAGCCTTTATAAATTCATGGAAATATACCTCCATGTAGAAACACGTATGCTAGAAGAACTTTGAGTTGAGATCAGTTTTAGTAATTTGCTTTCTTAGTGCAAGTTTAAAGTATGGTTATCGAGATATCCTTGGTGTATCAAATCTATTAGTTTGGGTTAATTTTATATTTAATTATTCTCTTTTTACCCCAATAAGTGATTAGACTAGTGTAGTGTGTGACACTAAAAAGTTAGATCAAGGGAGCTAGCCCATAATCTAAAGATCTATCTCTTGTATCAATCTACCTATACTCAGAGATAGTTCCTTGTTATCCCAAATTTTTGAAGGTCTGATTGAATTATTTAGGGTGAATATTTGGGCTATAAAAATTTTGGCATGCCTAGTGGGACATGTTTTCTAAGAAGGTTGTTTAAGGTAGATGCTGGTCTTAACAACAAAGATGCTGTAACAATCTACTTCCTACAATATCTAGCAATTTCAACAATTGAATCTTGGTGGTAGACAATTGCATTATTTCATGCCCAAGGTAAACACAAGATATCTTACTAAAGTATTTTATTTTTATTTTAAAGAGCTTAATTATTATTCAATCAAAGCATATAGATTTGATAACTCCCATCCTTACCCAAAGAAATCCTATCTTACTCATAAACCTATAAGAAAGTTTTTTTATTGGTCCAATCTTGTAAAATCATAAAGATATCATGGAAAATAACCTTCCTTTTATTAATTTAAATGGATATATTCCTTTAATACTTACCCATTATGATGATATTCCCATATCATCCCTCAAAAGTGTCCCTTCATACACTGGTGAGACCGCCATTACTCCTATTGAGCACATTAGGAACATTGCCAACTTTTGTAATATACATCATATAATTGAGGAGAATATAAACATTAGGTTTTTATTTGTTTATTTCAAGGGGAAGGCTCTTGATTGGTATGTTACCTTGGATCTTGAATCTTTCATAACATGGGATGAGTTGGGTGATGCTTTTAGAACAAGAGTGACAACTTGTCAATGACTGAGCATCTAACCAACATAAGGATAAAACAAGAATATATTAAAGACTTAAAAATAAGGTTTTATAAGACATAGGTGTAGACACCGAAATCATGTCTAACCCTTGTTCATTCCCCCCCTTGGTCCATTCCTAACCCATTCCTAAACCATGCAATTACTAATTCAAAATAATAAACTTAAACACTAACTTTCAAATCTTTTTGGTTACCACTAGATGTCAAATGGAATAAATGACTCCTTTCATTCCTACTTCCCCTAGAATTCAAAGTCATGATAGCTACTATATTGATCTCATTATTTTCCCTAGGCTTATAATATATCCTTGGTCTATGTTTTTATAAATATAAGAGTTAGGGTACCCCATCATATGTGGCAGAATTAAGGAAGTCAAACTATCTCTCCTCATCCCCATCCACCTCCTATGGTGCTAATCAATCCAACCAAGGTCTATAATAACATTTACCAACTTAGAAATACCCTATCCAAAATTTCCATGTTGGAACTACTCAAGAGGGATTATATCTATAAATGCATTCTATATGCAGCTTTATGTGATACAAATTTACCCAATGATGCAAAACCTTCCTACTTTTCATCTATTATTAATTCATCAAAATATACTAAATACATGATATCTTTTGAAAAGGATGACTTGGTTACTTAACATACTATAGATCAACATCTCCCATTATTTGTTCAAGTGAAAATATTAAACAAGGGAGTTAATAGAGTTTCAATAGATAATGGATTGGGATTTAACATATGAATTATAACATATTTTCAAATGTTAGTTTTCAATATGTATTCTATTCAAAAATTGTATAAAAACATTATAGAATTTGCAAATGTGCCTCACCCAAATCAAGGTTACATTATTTTGGATGTCAAATTACGGCCTAAGACTTTACCTACTATGTTTCATGATTAAAAGGATATTAATACCTTAATAAGTCTCAAGGTTTCATAACCTCTACCATGCTCTACAAGTCCACAACAAGGTCAATTCAATAATTATGTCACCATAAAGGTAAACAAGTATAATCAATAAAATACACATTGATTTTATAAATGAAATAAAACATAACTAAAAATATACTTAGGATCCTTTCAAACATCTAAAAAATTCATTAATAAAACTAATAACATGGTATGGCATCAAATTCCTGACCAACAATTTAGTATTAAAGTATGATAATCAACAAAGTATGGTTTTTGAACCATATTCACTATAGCCAATTAATATTCCTTAAGAGATTATTATTATTTAATAATGAATTGAATGCATCAACTCAATAACTTACTAAAAATGACACAATGGAAATGTAAACAAAGTAGGCAAATTGACAAGTCAATTATGAACTCAAATAACCAACCACATTCTCAGAAAATAACTCCCATCCTTACCCAAAGAAATCCTATCTTACTCATAAACCTATAAGAAAGTTTTTTTATTGGTCCAATCTTGTAAAATCATAAAGATATCATGGAAAATAACCTTCCTTTTATTAATTTAAATGGATATAGTCCTTTAATACTTACCCATTATGATGATATTCCCATATCATCCCTCAAAAGTGTCCCTTCATACACTGGTGAGACCGCCATTACTCCTATTGAGCACATTAGGAACATTGCCAACTTTTGTAATATACATCATATAATTGAGGAGAATATATACATTAGGTTTTTATTTGTTTATTTCAAGGGGAAGGCTCTTGATTGGTATGTTACCTTGGATCTTGAATCTTTCATAACATGGGATGAGTTGGGTGATGCTTTTAGAACAAGAGTGACAACTTGTCAATGACTGAGCATCTAACCAACATAAGGATAAAACAAGAATATATTAAAGACTTAAAAATAAGGTTTTATAAGACATAGGTGTAGACACCGAAATCGTGTCTAACCCTTGTTCATTCCCCCCCTTGGTCCATTCCTAACCCATTCCTAAACCATGCAATTACTAATTCAAAATAATAAACTTATTATTTTGAATTAATAACCCCCCTCCTTTGACACATCACCATGACACCTCACCTAGGACACCTCACCTTGGACCATTTCCCACCTTATGACTCACCCAAGACCTATTCTTACTCCTCTCCAACCGCCTAACCAACTCTTATGCGTATTTATCTTAACCTTCGACAATTCTTCCACTAACTATGCACTTGGCAGATGGAGAACGGGGTTGTTGGCCCTTTTAACCATTTTGCACCCGCCGACATCGGTCAACTATCAGCCGATGCCATCGGGATCACCGACGTTGGTTGACTTAAACCATCTTCTGACCTTATCCAGGGCTAATCACAAAAATCACAAATGCTAATCAAACTCTGAATCTCGGGAGCTAATCACGAATCTGGAATCTGGTGTCTTCGACCATCCGTCATTCTGCCAATCTCTCAGCGAAGCCTCTCACTCTCTCCCTCAGGTGCAGCATCAGAATTTTACACTAGCAACAGGTCCTCCACATAGGGTACATCAACAGCAAGTACGAGGATCATCAGCAGCATCACACCTTCAACAAGGCACATGTATGTATATTGTCTATGTTTTCTTTGTGTTTTCTAGTCATTTCCTTCTAAGTATTATGAATTAGATTCAACACTATCTCCCCCCAGACCAAACTGTTCCCAAACCTGAATCCATATTTCCCTATTTCCCTATTGCCTCCATCCTCTGTCGGACCATACACTCTGCCCATTCAACCAAACTCTCAGACCTAGATCCCAGACCATTCAACCAAGCCCAAAAATTTGTCTTAGACCACTCAAACAGACCCAGAGCCTTCCTTGGCCTTGTCCACAGACCAGACCTGACCAGACTCTGTCCATGGACCACAGATTCGACCAAACCTCATCTAAAGACCATTGCCCCGACCGACACCGGCCACTTCCCCAATCGACGTCGGCATACTAACCGACGTCGGCAGACCTCAACAACTGACGCCGGTAGGACCACCGACGCCGGTGACTGTGACCAGGCCGACAACATCTTTCAGGTAAGCTTTTGCTTCCATTTTCCTTTTTAGTCTTTTATCATTTCAGTCTATTTTATCATTCTGCTATTTATCAGACTTTACTTTTATCAAACAGTGGGTTGACCTCCCTTAAGGAAGTTTTCATACTTCTGGGAACAGGCTTTTGCTTGGCAACCCACCATCTCTTTATCTAACGCCTTCTTTTGTCCAAGTCTCTTTTCTTTGCAGGTGTCATTCCTCCACAGCCAAAGAGGAGTCCTCACAGCGTCTGGATTACAGTGCGCAGACTATATCCATGTACATACAAGCCTTGACCATTTCTTTAGTTTCTCATTTTCTCTTTTTGAATGTGAAAGCGAAATTGCATAGAAACATTCTGGCACGCCCGGTGGGACCCTTAGGGCCTTTCTTGGGTTCCTTTCCTTCTTTGTTCATTTAGGTGCATTAGGTTCCTTCCTCTTCACCTCTTTCTTCTCTTTTAAAAGACATCCTAAGCAGGAATAAAAAGAACTTTTCTTTTCTTTTCTTGCACTTCTAGACTAGTCAAACATCATATCCTTCAAACCTTTTCTCAACTTGTTTTCATTCCAACTTCACATTTTGACTTGGGGCTTAAAACACTTTGCATTCATTTCTGCTTGATTGCATTTCTTAGTCCACACTTAGTAATTAATAACCGCATATTGAATTAATCGTAGTCCACTTGATGTTACACAACCGAACCACATGCACTAAATCAAACATCAAACTTACCTGAGACAAGGCCCAACTGGGATTTCATCACCCAGCGGATACCTTACCCCTACCTGGAAATCTCACTTGGATTTCATCACCAAGGGGAAAGCCCACTCCGTTCACTGGCAGACGATAATCTCTAAGTAAGGTATATTTTGGCTAAGCAAGACCAGCTTATCACTGGGCTCGTGAAGTGAGGGGAGCTTGCTCCTTAGCACCAGGCCACGTACCGAACCTAATACAGACTTCTTGAGCACCCAAACATACCTGAAACCATCCATAGACTAACTCTTCTAGGACCCTTCTACCAACCAACCTTCCCAAACATCACTTTAAGGCATAAGCCACAAGATTCTAAAAGTTGATTCTTAGGATTTAGCGCTTAGTGTCTGCCTGTCTCCATTTATTTCTCTGTTCTTATCTGCTTGTTTGAGTTAGTGAGGACACTCTTCTTCCTTTTTCCAAGAATCTTCAAATTCACTGAGTTTTTGGAAAACACAATCATCGGCATCAATTTTACCACCAACGTCGGCCACGTTTCCTCGCCGGCATCGGTTATCTGACCAATGTCGGCCATCTTATATCACCGACATCAGTTTTTCAACCGATGTCGGTCACTGTCACAGTCCCTTTTTTCAAAACAGCAACTTAAAACCCGACCCCTTTTTCTACTAAAACCTCATTCTGAGTTTCTAAAACTGAAAACACACAATTTTTGGAACCTGACCCTCTTCTTGACCACGCTCTCTCGTCCCTAACCAATCCTATCATGGAGTTCCACTCAGAGACTGAAAGAACTCCTACAGGACCGACCCCGACTCAGACTCCCATCATCCCTGAAGGGGACCAAGATTTTGAAATATTCTTGGACCTCAACGTCACAGCCCTCCAAAACTATCTCGCAAGAGACCCAACGCGAGACCTTTTGGGTGAAGCGGTGATGACATTAACACCATCCACTACCCAGCCTTTTTCCTCAACCATTTACCCGACCATGGCCAATACGCAAAGTTTGGCCTCTCCATCCATTTTTAGACCAACCTCCATTGGGGTTCCATTACCCCCTCAACCACACGCAATTCAACCAAGTTCTACATCATACCAGAACTTGATTGTCTCGACCCCTCACACTCTTGCACCCATGAATGCATGAGTGCCAACCTATCCTTCTACCAGTGCCATCATGCAACCACCCTTGGTGGTATCTAGTCAACTTATACCCTTGACCTTCATAACTCAACCACTTTTGGCCTCCACTTATGTCCCTGCAAATAGTCATCTATACGTTGCCCCCTTACTGGTACAACCGACTACGTCGTATGCCTCCTCTAGCCTCTTTCAAGCACCCTACAACCTAGGGGGCACTCCATCCACCAATCCGTCAGTAGACATCATTAAAATTCTGATGGATAAAATGTCCAGTCTCGAGACCTCTATCTCTGGTTCACGCAATGCTCTCTCGTATGAGCAAATTTGCAATGAGCCCATTCATCCTTCTGTCCCTATCTGACCATACCCCAACCAATGGGAGCTTCCTAAATTCACTCACTTCTAGAGTAAGGAGGACCCGCAACAACATCTACAGGCATTCAGACATGCCTGCTATCTTATTGCCCATGACGATGCGTTACTTTTACGCACGTTCCCTATGTCCCTTTCTGGCTCTGCCCTTGACTGGTATAACTCTCTTGCCAGACATTCTATCTTTTCATTCATTCAACTTGCCCAATTATTTCTTGACCATTTTTCTATCAACATCACCAAACAAGTCTCAATCACAGACCTTTACTCCATCAGACAATTTGACGACGAATCAATAGTCAATTTTATCACCCATTGGAGAGGCTTGATTAACCAGCTCTCTTTCTCCTTACCTCAACCTGAGCTCATCGAGATCTTTTCTCGAGCATGTGCTAGGCACATCTCTTCTACCTTGCAGATTCAGACATTTTGCACTTTCGACGAAGCTTTCACCATGGCTCGAAAGCTTGAACTCCGTGCCATTGAAGAGGATAAGGTCAAATTACGTAATACCAATGCAAAAAACAATGACCATTCTTCTTCCAGACCTTCTTATTTTTCCAACTCCAAACCCAAAGGAGTGGCCAACACTGTGGTCATTAGATCACCATCATCGACGACAACTAATTACTCTCAACCTTCTACATCTCCAAGCATCACCAAACAATTCCAACAATGGTACATCCAGCGTTCATATACTCCACTTGGAGAATCATACGCTTCCATTTTGGAAAACCTACTCAAGTAGGGGGTCCTCAATCTCCCTCCAATCTGACCACCTCAATTCGACCCTTCAAAAGCCCTCCCTACATGGTATAGGGAGGCCGACTTCTGTCACTTTCATCGCGTCCACGGCCATGACATCGACAATTGCCAAACCTTCAAGAACATCATCCAAGACATGATCGACAAGGGGGATCTTATTTTAGATAACCCAAATGCCCCACCCAACCAACACATCGACATCTTCAAACAACCATTCCCTAATCATCCACCTACTCAAAACAATGTCCAAACCATGATCAATGACCCCCAAGACCATGATATTCACACAATCAACACTATATTGCCTCTTGGCCCTGACCAACCTCCTCCATCACAAGATGAAGAACTTTCTTCTCCTATTAGTCCTCCATCTACCTCTCTTATACTAGAGGACACCTTGACTATGCCAATGCCATTAGCCTTACCTTCATCTGAAGACCCTACCTTGCCTACTCCTCAAGCACAAATAGAAGGCACCATCATCCCTGCCTCCTGCCCTCTTGAGGAGCCACACTCTCTTATTTCTTCTCCACCAGGAGAAGAATCAGTCTCTTCACCCATTTCATATGAGGAAGACCCAATCACAGTTTCCTCTTGCCTTTTGCCTGAGATTGCTACATCTCACTCACCTCCGTCCACATTCAAACCCAAGCCCGCATCTAACCTCACCTCACACAAAGGTGGCCCTCAACCCAAACCAAAGAAGCCTACTAGACCACATCAGAAAACTCCTCCCCCACCTTCCTCATTACCTTCAATTTTGGGCCCGCATCCGTTCACTTTAATAGGAGTTCTTCCTACTCGCATACTTCACAGAGGCAAGTCGCCTCTATTACTCCCTCAACCCGTCAAACATATATCTTCTCCAAACCATCGACCTATGCCTCTTACACCTCTCAAACCAAAGTCATCAACCCCCACTGTAACAAAATATCTAGACCTGTTAGCAGGTTCTTATGCTTTGCTGTTATAACAATTGTTGCAGTCCTCTCGCATCTATCTCCCACCTCTTAAACCATATCAATCTCTCAGACCAAAACTGCCCTGGTTCGACGACACTTGCATTTGTGCGT
The DNA here is from genome assembly GCA_037957365.1 of Torreya grandis. Lineage (NCBI taxonomy): Eukaryota > Viridiplantae > Streptophyta > Pinopsida > Cupressales > Taxaceae > Torreya > Torreya grandis. The sequence goes on along the minus strand of JARHVA010008947.1, from coordinate 91,548 downwards.
ATCATCGCACGCTTGGACATGCCACTGAGCTTTGTTGTGCCCTCAAGTTTGTCATTCGCCAATGTCTGGGAAATGACACCCTTCTTCTCGACCACGTTATCAGCAAACCTTCAACACCACCCCACTCATCAACTCTCAGATCAAGGCCATCTTGGTTTGACAACTCTAAATTCTGTCATTATCATCACACTCCAAGACATGACACTGAGCATTGTTGCACTCTCAAAGCTGTCATTTGTCAACAACAGAGAAAGGATTCCCTTCTAATCAAGGACCCTCTTGACCACCTCTTTGACAAATTATCAACACCGACCCATGCCTATCAAACCTCATCGCTTAAATCGGGATCTCCACGCCAGACTATGGTCCCTTTGCCACCTTTAACCCCATTATTCAACATCAACACAGTCCATTTAGCCACCAAGCCTCAACTGACCTTGACCAATTTATCCAACATTCTCCCTAAGTGACTGGGGGAATCCAACCTTATCATGACCTCGACCAAACAGTCAACCAAACATTCGACCAACTTTGACCAGACATTCAACCAAACTTCGACCAAATCTCGACCAACCATCAATCAACCTTCTTATCATGACCCCGACCAGCATCAACCAAACCTCGACCAAACTTCAATTATCAAACATCAACCAACCAAGCACCTATCACTTCTTCAAACCATCATCAATCATCATGACCAATGTTGAAGAGGCAAATGGGGCAAATTTGCTCCTAATTGACTCGGACCTTTTATCATAACGCACTAGCATGATCCAGGGACTTATCAGAACCTAAGACCTTTTATGCCTTACGTTCACGACTATTTTTTTGTTAGTTGAGTATTCATCACTTGACGTTTTACTTGAGCTCATCCCTTGAGCAACCCCGTCCTCTTAATCCTTATTCATTTCAACCCTATTCCCCTAAACAAATCCTGTTAACCCCTTTTGACAAGCAGTAATGCTTCATCCTAATAAAAGGGAGCCTTTGACCTTCTATAAGTCTTGTCCATGACTCAACATTTTGTCAAAAATAAATCAAGATGTCAAAATATCCAAGGTCACAAAACCAAATCAAAAAGCAGACTGCTCCCTCGAAGGACAGCTGTAATATCATTGCTGTAGCTAATAGACTGCTCCCTCGAAGGATAGCTATTCAAAAGCCCTTAAATCTATAACGCAAAGTATAGACCACTCCCTCGAAGGATGGCTATGTAAATCTTGCTACAAACAACACTTTCTTAGAAGCTTCCCGAATCGATCAGCTTCACAAATGACCACCAAACAAATGACATCTTTATGTGGACTTCCCGCATTGATCAGTCCATTTTTAAAAAAAAAAAAAAAAAAAAACCGGGTCATGGACTTGACTTGTAGTTGTCTCAGGGTCTCCTATAAAAAGGGGCAAAGTTATCCATACTCTAAAAATGGGTTACCCTTTTCCTCCTATCATATCACCTACTCAAGGGACTTCGAGCTCACTTTAATGTCAAAAGTGATTCGATTACCGCTCTAACATAACTCATGGTCAACGATGCAACGCATAAATGGGGCTCTTGGTTCTAACAACCCCTATCTATGCTGTCATTTTGGTCCTTGTCAATGAAAGGGCACTTATGCCTTTTACTTTTTGCCTACACTTTGGTCACATTCAACCACATCATTTGTCAAAACGATTCAATTCTACTCTTTTCAAAACACTCACATAGCCTAATTACTCTGGTTTCCATAGACATCAATACACATGGAAACTATCAACCACACAATTTATGTCAAGCATAAACCATTACTTGCTGAAACATAAATCGCCCTACAATTCATTCTTAGCAAACATCCATCACGAATATGGATAGTTGCTAGGGATGAAAAACCTTGACCAATGTTACAACTTACACCATTTGGAAAAGGTTGTAGCATCATCTTATCCTCATCATTTCCACACATGACCAAAATCAACAACTTCGACCCTCTTCCTCCATCTTGGGAGAACTACATTGGCCTGAGGTCCTAACGACAGGGGCTATGTAGGCAACACTCAATTGACATGGGGTCTTTTGGGGTTAGCTCGGCCATTCCTTCATCCCTTTCCTTCATCGCATTCCTTCATCCCATTTCTTCCATCATATTCTTTTGTCACCTGCTAATCACATCACAAACAATCACATATTTTCATAATCATTAACATTAATCATTTTCATATATATCATTAATCATTAATCTTAATCATACATCCATCATCATATAAACACAACAATATCAGCATCATAATCCTAAACATATATCAAATCAAAATAACATAGCACATCCACAACATTTTTTATAAACACATCCATAACTCATGTCAATGCTCAATATCTCATCATATATATATATCAATGTTTATACAATTGAACAAATCTGTGCCTCTATCTCTCTCTCATACATCTCACATCATCAACTCGTAGGCCGGTATATACATCAAAAATAAATCTCAAGGTTTGCCCTCAAGGCTGTGGCTATGGTGGCGGCAGCGGCGGTGGCCTAAAAGATGCTGTATCATCTCCCCCCTCTGATTTGCACCTCCTGCATGACTCAATAGCAGTCGTCTGTGACCTCGACCACTGCCGACTCTGCTATGCCCTCATATCAGAGTACTGCTGTATTTGAGGAAACCCCCTAATGGCTCCCTCATAGTACGCAATCTCGTCCAATGCATTATGGTATTTAACTATAGATACCATCTGCGATGGACCCATCTACCCTTCTGTCATGCCCTGCACTGAACCCTACGACTGTGAAAACCCTGGCTGCACTGACACTGACTGCATAAGCTACTGAACTAGCTGCTGAGGTGGATGCTGCATCAGGCCCTGTCCTCTCAAACCCTGCCCTGCCAATGCCTGTGCCTGGGTTACAGCCAACTGACCCTAGAAAATGGTCACCTGTCCTCGTGCTGCATCCCTCTCCTAGATGGCAGCATCTCTCTCATGTCAGGCCACATCCCACTCTCTGATCATTGTCTATAAATCAAGCTATGGTCATGCCTGCACCCCTGTATACTGACCTGCCCACCATGTCGAGTAAGCCTCTGTACATCCTGGATTTGCTATCCCAGGACCTACCGGTAACTCCTCAAAATTTGGGCCCTCTATCTCCTCTGGTAGTGGGAGCGGTGCCTCAATGTCATCCCATCTGTACAGTGGGAATGCAAGAGGTACATCCTGTAGCAGCCCATACTGGTACCACACTCTCTCTGCTAGGATCCTCTCGAGCTCACCGACTCGCCTACCTCTGACCCATCGCATGCTCTGAGTCTCGACCATCTGCTTGCCCTGGTCTCTGAATGCTAGATATACCAAGTATGGTCTCCAAACGATATCTACCAGAATCAGGGCCTCCAGTACCCCTCTATAGTGGTCAATATCTCTGACCACTCCATCCACCCGCGTCTGTGCCATCACCTCATGCCATCACTTGAATCCGACCCTGAAGCCGGCCTAAATCGCCACTGGGAAGCCTAGAGGATGGGTAACCACTATATGCTCATAGGCCCAGCAATGTAGTAGGTGGCCCATGCACAAGCTATATTGCCACCACCGACTAATACCCCATAGCTCTCTATACACCTGGGCCAAAAACACTAGTGCCCAGGCAAACACTGTCCGCTGCTCTATCATCTCAAGCAAAACTCTGGTCATAGCGACTGGAAACCTGCTGCCCTCTGCATCTGGCAACGCGTACACCGTGATGCCTATCATCATCAACACCACTAGCTAATGTGCATCCTCGTCTGCAGCATACAAAGGATCATACGCAAAAATTGCTGAGTGGTAGCTCATCTCCATGATGTGCTCTCCAAAAAGCGTAACCATATGAATGTCGTGCGCCTCTCTCGAGCACGCATACAGGTCTACTCTATGTACTGGTAGCCGCAAAATCTAGTACACATCCTCAACTGTGACCGTCATCTCTCTCATGGGTAGATGGAAAGTGTTGGTGGAATGATCCCACTGCTCGATCAGCGCCACCATCAGGTTCACATCCCACGCCACTCTATAGTAGCGTCGTAGCCCACCAAGTCCAACTGTGCTCATCTGTGCCCACTCATCAACCGTCACACCTCCGTGTATCCATGTCAACAAAGTCAGGAGGGGATCTCACAACATCAAAGTCAGTCATGCCTACATCCACCCAAGTCAATCTCATGTTAAACATTTTCCCTATTTCACTATCTATACCTGACCCAACACCCGCGAAGCCCTTGGCATAACTTCGACCCCTCGACTTAAACATTTTTTCATTCTTATTTTGACCAGGTAGCACACCGACATCGGTTAGCATGCCAGTGATGGCACTCACCTAACTGACGTCGGTCACTTAGTGACCGACGTCGGCAGGTTAGTGACCGACGCCGGTCGCTGGTCGGTCGACGTTGGTGTCCCCACCGACGTCGGTGATTGGTTCGGCCCTAGGGCCGAACGGGGCATGCCCTAAAATTTAGGGCTTCCCCATTTATCCCCCCTACACCCTCCTAAACCCTCATAAATCACTCATAACCTATCCTAGACCCTTTACCCACCTTCTTAGCTACCCTCCCCCCTCAATTTCTGCCTAACTAAACCAAAAAATTCAAAACACAAACACAAACAAAAATTTAACTCAATGGGGCTTAGAAACCCTCTTACCTCATCTCGGCGTCGTCAGCATGGTGGCACGATGGGTGCCACTGGTGGTGGACCTCCCACAGGTCCTCTACTCCCCTCTACCATCTCTTTTGTGCCAATGACTCTGCATGCTCCTACTGGCCCACACACGTCCCTGCAGCGTCCAATCGACCCCCTCTCTTCATGAATGTTGCTCTGACCCGTCACACTGCACCTCGATCAATCTAGAGTCACTTTCACTCCTCAAAATCTAGAGCAACTTTTTTCTCTCAGTCAAATAATCACAAATGACTTTTGGTGGGCTGCCAATCTGGTTTTGTCAAATTTGGCAGGCTGCCGACGTCGGCATCATCGTGCCCTAGACCGCCGACGTCGGCCGATACACTGCCGACATTGGTCCCTTTATGTCTCCGACGTTGGTTTCATCACCGACGTCGGCAACTTTCAAACCTTTTTTTTTCATCACGTTGTCCCAAAATCATGCCCCAATCAACCAACCCTACTAATGTCGAAGTCATTTCTGACTCCTCATGGGGCCCATTTGAGATCACTTATATCTCAACCCGACCAGTGACCATGGAGATCACGCATATCTCCTTAGACCCTGACCACTTTTGAGACAACTCTATCTTAGTTTTGTTTGCACGCATGCTACCTCACGAATAAATAGCAAAATTGTTCGTAGACCTTATTTTTGGACCCTCACAAGTATAGGATCGCAAGCCAGTTGATCCGCACTACTTGTGACTTTTTTTGTGTTTTCGGGAGCACTTCTTGAGCCCAAGATACCTAGAACACGATGACCATTTGGAGCTACAACTTAGATTGAATAACTCGATCAGCTAAAACTAATGCTAGGGCCCGGTTATTTCAATTTTGGCACTCCTTGACCTTTTGACTGTGACCATTTGACCTACCTGTCCCGTGAAGTGGTATGCATGCAATCACAACTTTCACAGCGTTCACCCTCATTCTCCTTCTCATCCACCTTTTGTCAAATCGGCACCCGACATCAGGTTCCCTTCCCTCGACTCCTGCTTTGAGGGGGAATACCTCATCCATACCTCGGGGCAATCCACATCATCCCACACTTGGGGCAACCAACTCCTATTTTTGTCTTGCAGTTCATCCAGAACAACCAACAAGACAAAAAGGGGCAAATGTAGACACCAAAATCATCTCTAACCCTTGTTCATTCCCCCCCTTGGTCCATTCCTAACCCATTCCTAAACCATGCAATTACTAATTTAAAATAATAAACTTATTATTTTGAATTAATAACCCCCCTCCTTTGACACATCACCATGACACCTCGCCTAGGACACCTCACCTTGGACCATTTCCCACTTTATGACTCACCCAAGACCTATTCTTACTCCTCTCCAACCACCTAACCAACTCTCGTGCATATTTATCTTAACCTTCAACAATTCTTCCACTGACTATGCACTTGGCAGATGGAAAACGGGGTTGTTGGCCCTTTTAACCGTTTTCCACCCGTCGACATTGGTCAACTGTCGACCGACGCCATCAGGATCGCTGACATCAGTTGACTTAAACCGTCTTCTGACCTTATCCAGGGCTAATCACAAAAATCACAAATGCTAATCAAACTCTAAATCTCGGGAGCTAATCACGAATCTGGAATCTGGTGTCTTCGACCATCCGTCATTCTGCCAATCTCTCAGTGAAGCCTCTCACTCTCTCCCTCAGGTGCAGCATCAAACTTCTACACTAGCAACAGGTCCTCCACACAGGGTACATCAACATCAAGTACGGGGATCATCAGCAGCATCACACCTTCAACAAGGCATAGGTATGTATATTGTCTGTGTTTTCTTTGTGTTTTCTAGTCATTTGCTTCTAAGTATTATGAATTAGATTCAGCACTATCTCCCCCCAGACCAAACTGTTCCCAAACTTGAATCCATATTTCCCTATTTCCCTATTGCCTCCGTCCTCTGTCAGACCATACACTCTGCCCATTCAACCAGACTCTCAGACCCAAATCCCAGACCATTCAACCAAGCCAAAAACTTTGTCTTAGACCACTCAAACAGACCCAGAGCCTTCCTTGGCCTTGTCCACAGACTAGACCTGACCAGACTCTGTCCACGGACCATAGATTTGACCAAACCTCATCCAAAGACCATTGCCCTGACTGACACCGGCCACTTCCTCAATCGACGTCGGCATACTAATCGATGTCGGTAGACCTCAACAACTGACGCCGATAGGACCACCGACGCCGGTGACTGTGACCAGGCCGACAACATCTTTCAGGTAAGCTTTTGCTTCCATTTTACTTTTTAGTCTTTTATCATTTCAGTCTATTTTATCATTCTGCTATTTATCAGACTTTACTTTTATCAAACAGTGGGTTGACCTCCCTTAAGGAAGTTTTCATACTTCTGGGAACAGGCTTTTGCTTGGCAACCCACCATCTCTTTATCTAATGCCTTCTTTTGTCCAAGTCTCTTTTCTTTGCAGGTGTCATTCCTCCACAGCCAAAGAGGAGTCCTCACAGCGTCTGGATTACGGTGCGCAGACTATATCCAGGTACATACAAGCCTTGACCATTTCTTTAGTTTCTCATTTTCTCTCTTTGAATGTGAAAGCGAAATTGCATAGAAACAATTGGATAGGATCCAAATCTTGGTAATACCTACTACACAGCATGCTTTCCTTTATTATCTTAAGGATTTTGACAATGATATTTCTATGATGGTACAATCTATGGGAGGGAACACATTACTTAATGCCTATGAAGTGGCCATTGGGGATAAGAATTGTTTGATTCCATATGGGAAGATAACTCTAAGAACCCCTATGCCTCTATTCCTTAATTTACAAACCCTTACACTTGATGTTGCTCCCATCCCTACACCAAAACATAAGCCAACTACTCCTAGTCAGTCAAATAAATCTAATGAGGTAGAAAGAGTGAAGGCTCTTGAGCAAGAAATTTTAGGTTTCAAGAGGATCATAAAACAACATCAAGTGAGACGTTTCCAAATCCTCTATCAAAACAATCAGTCCTATCCAAACTATCAAGGTAATATACCACCATTTCAAGGTCATATTTATGGTCTAGGGTAACTAGTTCAAGCAAAAACATATAATGGTTATAATCCCAATGCTCCCTCCACCTCAAAAGCATTAGTGCCTACTCAAAACAACCTTGTTCAAGAGAATGAGGGTCAAACTCTATGGGATCAACCTCATGATCCATCTACCTATGCCAATGATTCCTTCAATCAATCTTTCATGGAAAACTTGGGAACAATGCTAGTCATGACTCAAACTAAGGTACCTAATGGAGGAGAAAACAATGGAGACAATACTCAAGTGGGGTCTACTTTAGTCAATTGGTAGAAAGATGTCTCATGTTATGTGAATTACCAAGGGCAATCAACTAAATATTCAAGTCCTATAACTATAAACATAAGGTCAAAGAGAAAGGCAATTGAAGAGATTCAAGGGGACAGTAATGGTCCATCAATGAGATTTCGAACATTCCAAAGGGTATGTCTGATACAGTCCTAAATGCACACGTAGATCAAATAATTTAGAATGTTAATAGTTCTTTCACACCTCTAAATTCTCAAGTTATAGGTAATACTATTCCTATTAGTGGACAAGCTAAGGTTAATGGCTCTTTCACTAATATTATAGAGTAGATGAATAAAACTCATGTAACTGTATCAATGTGGGATACACTAGATATACTTAGATAAGCAAACCTATTCTAAGAAGAGTTTTCCAAACTCAACATGGAAATGAAGTAGCCTAGTGGGAATGAGGAAGCCTTGAAAAACACATTGAATTATAATGAGGGATAACCAAACAAAGTTGAGAAAATAGATAAACCTCCTCCATTTTATCTCTCTATCACCATTAGAGATTTTTTGGTTCAAAATTTTCTTATTGATAGTAGAGAACGTAATTTAGTTATGCCCAAGCAAGTAGATGATAAGTTTAATTTGAAGTATGAACCTCATTTCAAAGGAGTATTACAAATGGATGGGTTAGCTACCAAGATAATTGGAATAATCAAAGGTTTGCATCTTGTTCTTCATGCTTGTCCTACTTTCACTATTCCTCAAGATGTTTTGGTTGTGGATGTGCTACCTCACTTTTTTATTTTCTTGTCAAAATATTTTACTGCTAAGATTGGAGGATACTTGACTTTAGATTAGTCCTATATGACATTTAAGACTAGGTATGGTGCTAAAGTATCAATAATTTTGAAAATATATCTTTCATGTAGAGCCATTTGTGCCTTATACATTAGATATGAATTGTAACATTAGTGATGAAGATGATCCTCATAGTGATCAAGAACCTCTAACACCTCTTGATGGTATAACTAACTTATACCTTGATGAATGGAGAGTTGAGAAGTATGCATTTGAAGAAATAGATCTCGATACATACATCCTCCATAAATAATGTAATGGGTCTCTGGAGGCAAATTCTGATGACACTCTAGAACAGGATGCATGGGGAAATTACCTTTTGCACATGGATGATGATGTTCATATCCTAGCTATAAAAAAGCATGATAGTCCTACTGATAATTTAGTTCTACTTGCCAAAGAGGATAATGTTCATGAGCATGAACCTCAAGAAAAGGTAGATTATATATGGCAACAATTTAATGCTATAGTGTAAAAGTTTTAAGAGATAAGTGGGTCTGAAACTCTTCAAGAAGAATGCAGACTTGATGATGAGGTCAATCATGTACCTAATGAACACAAAAAAGATCTTAGGGTCTTTACCAAGTAGGAAACAACTTTGGTAGACCATGAAGTATTTGTTAAACCATAAGATAGCCTTGATTACTCCCAACATCAAACATATCATGATTCAAATGTATTTTAAGTTGGGAGGGGTTTCAAGACTCCCAATGATCAGATTAAGGAGTGCCAAGTGGACATGATAAGGGTTAAGAAAGTTGTAAAGTCAAAAAAACTTCTAGGAAATCTAGATGGAATGTTCTTGAGAGTCCTAAGTTATGTACTTGTAGTTAGTAGAAGATTCAAAAATGGTAAGTCATTTGATTACCTACATAAGAAAGTTTTCATTGATAGAAATTCATTTTATGATGGCTTATTTTCATAGAACAACATTAATTCTAGAAGCATTATCTTTGACCCTAGTTGAAGCAATGAAGAATTTTTCCTTCACCTCAAGATTTTTGAGGTATTGTATTTATTAGTATAGGTGTGTGTTTTCCATAAGTGTTGGTCACATTTTTTGGTGTGCATTATTTGTGTGTTTTCCCTAAGTTCTTAGAGAGCACATGTGTGTGTCTTGGTGTATTGGTATTGTGTGTTTAGTGTGAGTTTGGAGTCTTTTAAGAGGCATATAAATGTCAATTATAGTATATGAGTGACTCCATTTCCCAATGGGAGGTCAAATCAACTGGTCCTTAACATAACAAACATGATACCCCTAGAAATTGCCAAAATGTTGACCAAAATTTTACCTTAGGTCAAATTCAATCAACCCCCTACATGTTTAAACTTTTCATAAGTTCCTATAGGTTTTAAAATGGTCACCATGGTCCTAAATAAAGTCAATTCATACTTTTAGGGTCACACAATATGTTCTAACCTTTGTCATACTTGTCTATTTGTCTTAATGTCCTTTTATACCACCCTTTTGGTCATTTTAATGAATTGTATGGTTTTTCACTAAAGGATACATATTTAAAGAAGTAAGATAATGTACCACATGTTAGATGTGATTTAGATAAGGCTTTGAAACTAAAATATTATAGGTTCAACGTAAAAAATAAGATCATTTGCAAAAGGTTAGTTTCAGATGGTTGTATGGATTATTGTAACTCATATATAGGTGTGAAGGATTAAAGAAGGTGTCATGTAATCAAAATAGGTAATTTTTAGGTTTATATAGATTTAACAGATCTAAAATTGAGTAAAACCAACTTTTCTCTCCTGTTGCTCCCTTGGATAGTTCAAAAAGGGCCAGTGGTTTTCATTTGGTACAGATTGGAGAAGAGGATTTGGAGAGATTTCACTTGGAGGATGTTATAGGTCCTTATGATATTCAATTTAAATGGTCATAGTTTCAATATTGGTGATCTATTATGTATGAATAATCTTTAATATTGTTAGTACCTCTAAACTACCTATGTAATCCCAATGGCTCATTTTTTCTCATCTGCTTGCATTTTGGTGATTGGTTTATGTGAAAAAATTAGTGTATGTATACTTACAGATCATATCCACCAATTTCATGTTGTATTAAACTTGGTTTGGCATGTGTGGTCATGGAAAGATAGGCAAAACCATCTCCTCATTCTAGAAGTGAATAATAATGGTCTGTAGAATAATGTTTGATAGTTGTAGAGTTTGTCCTTCTATGAGTGGCTTCACATAAAGATTAGTACACTTATTTTTAACCACTAAGATCATGGTGGGTTATGTTCTCCATTAATTTTTTTATGGGAGAGATCTTCAAGGCACCTCAAAGATAAGGAAATACAAACAATCTAACATACCTAATAGAGACTTACAAGGTTCTGTATGTTGGTAGTCAAAATTCCAAGAGTCTAATGATGTGCCTTGAAGAGGGTATGAATATTGGAATAAAATTAGAATGCCTCTTGATAAGGATTAAGGATTTTAAGATGACATGATATTTTTAAAATACCGACTTAAGACTCACATACACAACCCCTCCAGATAACCACCTACATTTTGTTGTGGAAAAATGTGCTTTGATAATGATGTTCCCAAAGATCAAGGAGTTTCAAAGTTTTGAGAAGATTTTCAAGATAAAAAAAATAGGACTAAGGAATTGAAAAATATTGGATATTGGTTATGAGAGTTAATTCAAGATCAAACACAGTCAAGACCCCTCAAGCAACACCTACAATCAGTCATGTTGAAAAGTTGTTTTGGATAGAGATAATGAAGAAACATAGAAGTTCCAAGGCTTTGAATAAGATACTCAGTTATCAAAATAGAATTATTGAAGGGAGATTTACATGTTGAATAGGGTTCCTAAACCACCAAAATTCCAAACCACTGGACTCAAAAATCTTCATACACACATACAGTCAACTATTGAGAAAGTTGGTTTTGAAACAAATGTAGGTTGATGATTTAGAAGGAAATGAGAGTTTTTAGTATTTTAATAAGGTTATATACTATAAATCATCATGATAGGATATGTGAACTAGGAATTTGACTCAAGAGGGGTGATTAGTATTATGTTAGTTTGAAAATGAAAATAAATTGATAAAAACACACTAACTAGCATACATCTCCAAGCCTAGTTACTAGGGTGAGATTAATAGAAAAAATAATGAAAAATACAAATAAAATGTAAATAAAAACAAGAATCATTCACCTTCCTTGGATGCTTCAAATACTTTTTTTAGTGGCTTGCTCGGCTTGTGCTCATGAAGTCTTCTTGTCTATCTCTTCTTGTCTTTGGCACCTTGTCGCTTTGGCTTGGATTGGATCAATATTTTGGAATCATAAATTTGGCATATAAGAGATTTTGGAATCAATTTGACATGGTAAATTTATATAAATTAATCCTAAAATTCAATAGGCAAGGTCACCTATTTATAGATTTTTGAGATTGCTCGAAATCAACCTGAATTATCCATCTTGAGATGAAGATGTGTCATTAAGGATTAATTAATTTTTTTGTAATTCAATATATATTTATCATCATCATTAAATTGGGAAAATAAGCATTGAAGAGGCATGGATGGTCATTATGAAGCATGAGAGACCCATAATCCTGATATTTGTGGCATTTTTAGCCTAGGGATGTCTTACCAAGAAATGAGGTCACCTGATGATGTAGTTATTCAATATTAATTTAGAAAAAAAATTATTCAACAAGTTTCCATGGAAAATTAAATTAAGGCCCTAATTTGGTTTAATTATCCTAAAACATGATTAGTCAACTTTAGTGCAAATTTTGGCTCTCGGTGCATAAATTAATCAAATTGGTCAAAATGTCTTGTTATTGGTCCAAAATTTGATTGGATTAGAATTGAAAGTCAATGTTAGATGAATGGATATGTTATCCCATTTAGGATGTTACCAACACCAAATAATAAAGGTACATGTCTTGTACAATAAATTAGATAGAAAAGAACAATCTAGAGTACCTAGGTACAAAATTGGCATTTTGACTCAAAATGATCTGATCAAAGTTAGCTCACCCATAAATAAATTACCCCATTTAATGATACTATAGCCAAAATCAGTACTTGAATATATAAATTTCAACTCATTTAATGTATTTTAGTGTTTCTAGGGCAAATTGTGCACTTTAATAGAAATTGGTCAAAATCCTGGTTGGAGGTTATCGGTGGTCAGATTTAGGTGTCTAAAGTTTGCCCTTATTTGGGAAGATGTTGAAAACCATAGGAAAAAAAATGTATTCTCAAATAATGAGAAATGTCCTGTATGCCAAAAAGAAGATGATGATTATATAATAAAGATCCAAATGGTTATGGGAAGCATATGATGAAGCCCCCTTGAGGGAGTGGTCATCACATTTTTTGATGGACGGTCCCTCAAAAAGAAGTAAGAAGAAAGGTTGAATTAACCATGGTTGAGATTAATCCAAATGAGAAAATACTTGCATGCATTGATTTAGAAAAATTACTGATTTGCCCAAAGGTGGTTATAATCAGGAATATAGTAAAAATAATGATTTGCCCATAGGCAGTTATAATCATTATGAGGACCTAGATTGGCTAAAGATGATGATGCCCTAGTAAGGGGTGATTAGAAATCATAACTCAAGGATATAACCTAGAATATATATTAAATATGAGTGGGTGCAAAGTGATGAAAGAGATGAATAGAAGATTAAGAATTGATCAATAGAAAAGATTTAATTATACTTGTCAAAGAGGAGATGCTCATCCTGATTAACAATGATACAACTAGAATGGTTAATGGGTCGATTTGATCAAGGGTTGGATGGGAGGATTTTATAAGGTGCCAAGGAGAAACTTCTGAGGCTCCATTGATTTTAGACCTTCTTGAAGTTGATTTTTTCTATAGCATGTGATGGTAGGCTTCATGATAGAATACCATGAAGACTTGGCCAAAATATGTGTAAGGACTGACTCTTGATCTAATAAACACTCAAAAACAATGCACCAATGATAAAAACCATGATGACAATGTTGATGTATGAATATGGATGGACTGTAGAATAATGTGCTCGAGGAATCACCCAACAAATGCATATAGACTAAGTTGAGACAATAGTGTTGAAATCAAATAAATAGGCAAACAAACAAATAGAAAAACAAACAAAAAACAAACAACTTGAAATAAACAAACAAAAAAAAAACCTAAAAATAAAAGCAAAAGAAATCATCCTAACAATGACCATGCCCCAGTAAGGTAGATCGACAATAACTAACTAGGCTTAGACATGATAAATGTTTTTGGATTTTGAAATATTATGAATGTTTTTGGCATTTTGAGGTATCTTAACTCATTATAGTATGACAAGATATTATCTCATAAAACTATGAGAGCATTTGGCTTAGGTTGCTTGAAAAATGGTGAGAGTGTATGGAAAGTGGGACTGAGGTGAGCTCAACATGAATTGAGCATGACCCACATAGTCCTAAAATGATCTCAAGTCACAGTAATTTCATCCACACAAAAGGTGAGGAAAAACCAACTAGGTCCCAATAAGTTCTCAAATTCAACAAATGGCCAATCAAATAAAAATAGTAATGGCAAGGTGAGGCAACAATGTATGATAATCAAGTGTTTCCCCTAGTTTGCCCATATGAAATTATAACTAGGATACAATATAATAGGTCAATGATAATAATTTGAACATATGTGGTTATAATTAGTAGCAAGACTGGTGAGACACTAATTTGCCCATAGGTGGTTATAATTAGGCTCACACAAATAAACTTGATACAAGATGGAAAATAATAGATATCTTGCTAGATCAACTATCACACTACTTTTATAGAATATTATTATAAATATAGATTTGATTGAGTGTTGAAATTTGATTGAAATCATTTCACAAAAGGTGTGGGAAGAACCAAATGAACCAAAATCAAAACTTCAGGCCAAATCAAATCATGTGAACTAGGAATTTGACAAAGAAGAGGAGATTAGTATTGTGTTAGTGACAAAATGAACAAATCAAATTGATAAATGACACACTAAACTAACACCTTTATGCCTAGTTACTAGGATTAGCTTAATAACAAAAAAAATGACAAACATAACTAAAAATTAAGGAAAAATAAGAATCCTTCACCTTCTTTGGATACTCCAAATGCTTTTATAGTAGTGGCTTGCTCGGCTTGTGCTCATGAAGTATTCATCAAAGGAGGCTTGGATATATCCTCTTCTCTTTGGTACCTTGTGGATTTGGCTCAACAATTTGACATGGTAACACTAATTTCAATGTCTTCTTGAAGATATTTGAGCATAATAACTTTTCACCAAAATAGCTTAGAAATGATGTTTATGGCCTCTCTATTTATAGATTTTTGTAAATGGCTAGAATCAACCTAAAGCATCCATCTCAAGATTGAGATGTGTGTCTAAGGATTAATCCAATTATATAATTAAATTGATAAATAGGCTCATCAAAATTTAGGATAAAGGAGCAATTAAGAGGCATGGAGGGCATTGATGAGGCATGAGAGGCATGAATCTTGATATTTATGGCATTTATGGCCTAAGGACATTTTACCAAGAAATGAGGTCACTTGATGATGTAGATATTCAATATTCATTTCTAAAAATAAGTATTTGACAAGTTTCCATGGAATTATTAATTAGGATCTAATATGGTGTAACTAGATCTTAAGCATGATTAAGAACTTTGTGCACAAATTACTCAAATTAATCAGAATGCCTTATTATTGATCCAAAATTTAATTGGATTGGAATTAGAATGTGATGTCAGATGTATTAGATCAGTTATCCTATTTAGGATGTTTCTAACACAAAATAACAAAGGCACACATCTCGTATAATATATTTGATAAAAAAGAGAAATCTAGAGCACCTAGGTGCAAAATTGGCATTTTGACTCAGAATGATCTGATCAAAATTAGCTAGCCCATAAATTACATTGTCCCATTTAGTGATACTCTAGCTAAAATCAGCACTTGAATATGTCAATTTCAACTCATTTAATGAGATTTAGTGTTTTTGGGCCAAATTGTGCACTTTAAGTGAAATTGGTCAAAACCCTAGTTGGAGGTCATTAGTGGCTAGATTTAGGTGTCTACTGTTTGGGAAGGCATTGTGAACCATAGGCAAAGCAATGTCTTCTCAAATAATGAGATATGGAATATATGCCAAAAAGAAGATGATATTTGAAGAACAAAGATCCAAATGGTTTTAAGAAGCCTATGATGATGCCCCCTCAAGGGAGTGGTCATCACATTTATTGATGGGTGGTCCCTCGAAAAGAAACAAGAAGAAATGTGAAATTAACCTATGGTTGAGATTAATCTAAATGAGAAAATGATTACATGCATTGAGTTAAAAAAGATACTAATTTACCCAAAGGTGGTTATAATTAGGAATAAAAGTCAAAATAATGATTTGTCCATAGGTAGTTATAATCAATAAGAGGACCTAGATTAGCTAAAGATGATTGTGCCCTAGTTAGGGCTGATTAGCAAACATAACTCAAGGATATAAGTTGGAATATAGATTAAAGATGAGTGGGTGAAAAGTGATGAAATAGATGAATAAATTATTAAGATTTATTAGTGTGAATGATTCAGTTGTACCTACCAATGAGGAGATTCTCATCTTGATTAGCAACAATACAACTAGAATGGTTAATGGGTTGATTTGATCAAGGGTGGGATGGGAGGATTTGCCAAGGTGCCAAGGAGAAACTTCTATGGTTCCATTGATTGTAGACCTTCTTGAAGATGATTTTTATTTTAGCATGTGATGGTAGGATTCATGATAGAACACCATGAAGGCTATCCCAAAATATGCATAAGGACTGACTCCTGATCTAATAAACACTAAAAAATAATACACTAATGATAAAAACCATGATGACAATGCTAACATATGAATATGGATGGATTCAGGAATAATGTGTGTAAGGAATCACCTGATACATATATATATAGACTGAGTCAAGGCAAAAATTTTGAAAGCAAACAAACAGGCAAATGAAGAAAAAAGCAAAAAACCAAATAAACAAACAAATAACCTGAAATAAAAAACAAATAGAAAGCCTAAAAACACAAGCAAAAGAAAGCATCCTAACAATGACCATGCCCCAGTAAGGTAGATTCAGGATAACTAACTAGGCTTAGATAGGGTAAATTTTTTTGGATTTTGAAATATTATGAATGTTTTTGGCATTTGGAGGTATCTTAACTTATTAGAGAATGACAAGATATCAACTCATAAAATGGTGAGAGCATTTGGCTTAGGTTATTCATAAAATGGTGAGAGTGTATAGAAAGGGGGACTGAGGTGACCTCAACATGAATTGAGCATGACCCACATAGTCCTAAAATGATCTCAAGTCATAGTAATTCTATCCACATAAAAGGTGAGGAAAAACTAACTAGGTCCCAACAAGTTCTCAAATCCAACAAATGGCTAGTCAAATAGAAAATAATAATGGAAAAATGATGTGACAATACATGATAAACAAGTGTTTCCCCTAGTTTGCCTATATGAAATTATAAATAGGATACAATATAATAGGTCAATGATACTAATTTTCCTATAGGTAGTCATAATTAGTAGCAAGACTGGTGAGACATTAATTTGTCCATAGGTGGCTATAATCAGGCTCACATAAACAAACTTGATATGATGAAAGATATCTTGCCAGATCAACTGTCACACTACTTTTATAGACTATCATTTAAACATGGATTTAACTGATTATTGAAACTTGATTAGAATCCTCTCACAAAAAGTGCAGGAAGAACCAAAGTAACCAAGATCAAAACAAGATTGTATAAGACAACTACAAACAATGTTTGGTCTAGATAGGAATGGAATGATATGATGGTATGGTCTTGCTAAGGAAAATTATGGGTTTTGATAAATTAGAACAAATGGTAAGAGGGTTTCCCTAAAATGATGGGGTAAATGGCAAGAATATGAAATAATGACAAAAGGATATGTAACAATGGCAATAGCATGGTACATGTTTTTGGCCTGGGTGTGGTAAATGACATATGATTCTATTTTTCTTGTTGAGATGGAGATGCATATCCTAATCAACAAATGATAGAAATAGAATACTCGATCATGTTAATTGTTGTCCCACACCTCATCTAAATAATTGCTCCATCAACAAATATTTATAAATGTGATTTTGAGAATTTTGTTGTGATCTTCATTGGTCGTTGATTTTGAATCCTTTAAATGCCAAGACAAGGTATCTTTGTAGCCTCTACAAAAGAAAGCATGATCATAGATGGTAAACAATGATAAATACTAGATGGCAGGTTTGATTGTGAAATGGAATGATAGATGATAGTAGAATGTATAATGGTGGGGAAACAAATTAAGATCAAGACTTTTAGTCACACATAATGTTATTGATGTTGGATTTGACATAATTTTGGTTATGGCAAGGCTGAAGACTTGTTCTCTCAATAGGACCACCATTTTTTTTTGTTTGATCTTGAGAGTAGCTACCATCTGATTAGGCTATAGATTGGAATATATTTTAATTTGATCTTTGATTTTGTCTTCATCAAGTAGTGAAGAAATTTTATGCTCAGTTATTGGTGTCTCAATAAGGTTTTCACCAATGAAGTTGTCTTGATTATCCTATAGCACCTATGAGAAGGTTTCACTAATGAAAATTAGCTTTTGACTTTGATTTTCTTCTAGCACTTCTAAAAAAGTTTTACTAGAAGATGTTGAGTTGGAACTTTGATTGTATCCTAGCACCTCTGAAAAGGTTTCACTAGGAGAGTGTTCTTCTACTACATAAATGTGGTCTTGGCCTCCTTTTTGTTCTTCAACTACTATGTCACCATGGATGAATTTCAACAAAGTGTGATTATATCAATCCCAATCAACACTTATGAGAGATAGAATGTCAATAATATGGATATCTTGGTTGATGGTAATGGTATGTAGAATGGTAATGGAAGGGGTGTTGGCATCACAATCCTTGTAGAAGATACTAGGAGAACTTGTGTCAATGTTGAATTAATCATCCTCAAAAACTATAGAAGGATCACATATGTATTCAAATTGATCTGCAAGGTATGCATAACCAATGTTGTAAGAGCCATAAACATATTTTTCTTTTGAATTTGATTCTAAATCAAGGGACTTTAAATCTGATGTTGAGACTAATGTTGATTCTAATTTTGATGCTAAATTTGATATCGATCCAAGAATAGAACTTGACTCTAACTCTGATTCTTAATCTAATGGGTACTCTCTTATAATGATGTCTTGTTGAATGTTTGGTATTGGACAAGTAATGACCTGTGATGGCATCATGGGTTCTACAAAGACTGGTTTGTCAAAGTGAGACTCTTCCATAATGGGAAATAGGTTAAGAGATAACTCCTCAGAGACTAGATTATCAAGGGGAGACTCTTTAAAAATAGGTATATAGTCAAGGTAATGATTTTACCAAAGGCATTTATAATCATTAAGAAGTGAGTCAACAAATACTAGATTATTAGAGTGAGACTCCTCAACAATTGGTATAGGATTAATAGGTAATTCATCAGAAGGTGACTTATCACAAATGGTTGATTCAACAAAAATATCTTGAATTGGTTGGTTCTCTTGGCCTTAGTTTATAATGAGTTATAAGATACCAGTTTTGAACATAGATTGGTCTTCAAATGATTGGATCAATTAAGGTTTGGATGGGATTGGTAATGGAGGAGGAATGGCCTACAATTAGATAATGGTAGGGCATTAGGGAGCATGATTTCTTGCATAAGAGAAAGGACAAAGTCTTGATATGATTACGATAGGGTGGTGTGGAGCTTGATTGATCATATAAGTCAAAAGACTAGGTCCTAGAATGATGAAAGGGTGTTGTGGATCTTGGTTGCTCATATAAGCCAAAGGATGAGGTTCTGGTATAGAAATGGTTTGGCATTATAAAACCTAATTGCTCACACAAACCAAAGGATGAGGTCTTAATATGTGAATGGTGCAACATTATGGTCCTATAATAGAAATGGTATAATGTGGTAGAGCCTAATTACTTGCATAAGGCAAAGCAACCAAGTCTTTCTCATAAACCATATCATCCTAGTTGTGAGTTGGCTCATAAGCTAGTTTTTGATTGTGTTCCATGTACTGATTATTATAAAGAGGGTATGGATATGTATCCCAAAAAACATTATCTATAGTTGGGTATTTAAAGTCCTTCTGAAAAGCCTCTTCATACCAATCTAGGTCTCAAGTTGGATTGTAAGTTGGTTCATGAATTTGTTCCCATGAATGATTATTATGAGGTGGATAGAAATCTATCTTAAAAACCATATTATCATCATTGGGGTCTTGACTAAATCCATAAAAGTCATTTTTTGTGGCTATTATATCATAAGTTGGATTATACATGACTTCACCATAAGTGTAGCTAGACATATCTACATAAATTATGAAAGATATGAAAATAAAAAGGCTTAGATTTATACAAACTCTAAAAAACTATGTTCAAAGGACAAATGGTTCAAACTTGGTCTAACTTGGTCGATTGTGGAGTTGTATCTTCAACATTATTTGAACATGGAGTTCTATCTCCAAAATCATTTGTGATAAGACTTGGCATAAAATAGTCTAACATAAAATGTCTAATGTCAAATGTCATATATACAAAAGGTCAAGCATCTGGATAAAAATTGGCATGTCAAAGGTCTAGGTCAAAGTGTTCCAAACAAGGTCTAAATTAGGAAAGGGAAAAGTTGAGTTACTAGGTATTTTATCCAAATGTGGAGTCAAAAGATAGGCTCAAATAAATAGGCATATACTAGGAATTTTGGCCAAATGGCATCAAAAGCTAGACTTGAAACAAAGGTATCATGTGATTTGATTTAATCTAACTAGTTTGGAAATAACTTTGACATAAACTTGGCACATAGAATCAAACATAAACATGATCAATTGGCATAAGGCATAAGACAAAAGGCTCTTTAAAGAAAGAATGCATTTTCTCAAATAAAGGCACAAATAATGATAAGGATAGGTACTAAACAAACAAGCTATCAATAATTTTGAAATTTGGGTAATTGATTAACCAAAGTTATGAAACCCAAAAAAGAAAGATCTATGTATCAGCCCCATGAATTAAGGCCTAAATAGACATCAATCAATGTTTGAATCTAAACTTGGCAAGGATAATTGAAAACTCAACGTGAAAACTAAGATTTTACTAAACAAGCTAGACAAGATTGGACATCATGACGACACATGACAAAGGTCCAAATAGTATATGTAAAATGGTTTGAAACAATGGTTTTTGACACAATGGTAAACAAGTCTTGAAACAAATTGAGTAGCCTAATGGCATAAGTATGCTTGAATTATGTGATATATGTTATGTTTCAAAGACTCAAAGGGATCAAAATGTTTTGACATGATTTGGGTAGCATAACACTACCCTCATAAACTCAAATAAATTATTTTGACATGGCTTATGAACAAGCAAACAAGTTTTAGTCTCAAAACATACCAAGCAAAAATAACCAAGATACACTAAGTATGATCATCCAAATCCTAGCAAGGGTATGGAAATGTGGGGTTGACTAAACTAGAAATATTTTAAATGTTTCTAGGGGGATCAATTGCTTAATGAATTTCACATCAAATAATGCAAAATACAAGCACAAAAATTGGGTGACCATGACATTGGCTTGTTGTAAAAAGGTCTAGTCCTTTTTACAACTACTACATCTTGTTATTTGTTCAATGTAGTGCAATGTCCAAATATATATACATCCCATGTACAAATTAGGAGTGGATGAAGTCAATGTTGGGAGATGAAACCCTGGGTCAAATCTTCCCTAAATAACTCATGGGAGGTAATGACATACCCCTCATAAGCCAAGTTTACATAAAATAAAGAAAGCATAAAATAGAAAGACTTTAGGGTCGATGTCAAGGTCACCTAATACTTTTATGAGTTTTTTGGGAGTGCTTTAGATGACATTATTTTTATGCCTTGGACTAATAAATTTGAAAATAAGGAAAGAAATTTTGATTCCAATGGTTCCCTAAAGGGGAAAAATGGAAGAGCATACACGTAACATCCTTGTATTTTTCAAAAACAAAGTGCTAATTAAAACAAGTGAAAATAAAATTGACAAGTGTGTTCAATTTTAAGCCCAAATGAAAGATTTGGTGGTGTTAATTTGACCCCTTGGTCTTAATTTATAAATTTAAAAGCTAATTACAAGATTTAAGCAATAACACCCTAAATGATTTTCCTTTAAGTACCAAAATGAAAAGTTTGATTAATTTTAAAAACCATAAAATAAGTTTAATAAGATCTATTTAAGGATGATTTGATGATTTTTCAAGTAAAACCTAAAAAAAAAATGTTAGCAAGATGTTTAGCTTAGAATCATTCTTGAAGATGAAACAACCAACTTAGAAAAATGAGCTCTCAAGTTTGTGTTAAAAAAAAAACATGGTGACCATTGACGCTTATACTAATTGGCGATGGTGATGTTTATGCAGATCAAATATAGTTTTATTAACCAGTGATGGTTATGTAGACCGATGAAAGTTTTAATAACTTAACCGATGATGGTTATACTTAACTGGCAATGATTCATTGATGGTTTACTCAACTGATGATGGTTATTGTGTAAATTTGTGACAAAGAAAAATGGCAAAATAAAGTTATAAAATCAAATTACAAAAGTTTTAATGATCCAAATGAAGATTTTAAAGTTGAATAATGATCTTATTCATGTGTGGGATGTGTTTGGTCCCACCAAGTGTGCCATTATATGAACTAAGAATTTGACTAAGAAGAGCAGATTAGTATTGTGTTAGTGACAAAATGAACAAATAAAATTGACAAACAACACACTAAACTAACATCTTCATGCTTAGTTACTAGGGTGAGATTAATAACAAAAACAAATGACAAACATAACTAAAAAGTAAGGAAAAACAAGAATCCTTCACCTTCCTTAGATTATCGAAATGATTTTTTAGTAGTGACTTGCTCGGCTTATGCTCATGAAGTCTTCATCAAAGGAGGCTTGGCTATATCCTCGTCTCCTTGTCACCTTGTGGCTTTGGCTCAACAATTTGGCATGGTAACACTAATTTCAATGGATTATTGAAGATATTTGAGCATAATAACTTTGCACCAAAATAGCTTAGAAATGATGTTCATGGCCTCTCTATTTATAGATTTTTGCAAATGGTTAGAATCAACTTGAACCGTCTATCTCAAGATTAAGATGTGTGGCTAAGGATTGATCTAATTATGTAATTAAAATTGATAAATAAGCTCATAAATATTTGCAATAAAGGAGAAATTAAGAGGTATGGAGGGTATTGATGAGGCATGGGAGGCATGAATCTTGATATTTGTGGCATTTATGGCCTAGGGATGTCTTCCCAAGAAATGGGGTCACCTGATGATGCAGATATTCAATATTCATTTCTAATAATAAGTATTCAAAAAGTTTCCATGGAATTATTAATTAGGCTCTAATTTAGTTTGAATAACTCTTAAGCATGATTAAGCACTCAATGCACAAATTACTCAAATTGATTAGAATGCTTTGTTATTGGTCCAAAATTTGACTAGATTGGAATTAGAATGCAATGTTAGATGTGTTGGATCTATTATCCCATTTAAGATGTTGCCAATACCAAATAACAAAGGCATGAATATCATACAAGAAATTTTATATAAAAGAGAAATATAGATCACCTAGGTGAAAAATTAGCATTTTGACTCAGAATGATCTGATCAAATTTAGCTTGCCCATAAATTACATTGTCCCATTTAGTGATACTCTAGCCAAAATTGGCACTTGAATATGTCAATTTCAACTCATTTAATGTAATTTAGTGTTTTTAGGCCAAATTATGCACTTAAGGTGGAAATTGGTCAAAATCATAGTTGGAGGTCATTGGTGGCCAGATTTAGGTGTCTACATGATAAACCTAGTGTTGGAAACATGACACTTATAATACTACGTTGGTTGACCTGTCTCAAGGGAACACACATGGGCATATAGTCTTCTCAAGTGACTTAAGTCATATTCAAAGATTGAAGTGGTGGCTATTTGAATAATTGAAGGCTTGAAGTTATTATAAAATAATCAAGTTATCAATCCAAACACTCTAACTCAAGTAAAGGTAGAATAAGTTCAAACTCTATCTAAACCCTATATAGTCCTAACAAGCCTATAACTAGTTTTGAGAATTTGAAGTGTTAAGGCCTCTAAAAGAATGTTCAAGGTTTGAAAATCGGTATAGGGAGTAATAATCACTTGAAAAATACCTCCATGGTATATTTTAGGTTAAAATAATAGGGGAAGTGCTCATTGTTTTGTGTCAAACGTGAGACACTCTACAAGCAATATAATCTATAGACCTAGTGCATTGATGAGAAAAGGATGAATGGTAGACTTTTGAGGCATTTTGAGATGATATATAGGATTTAATTAGAGATTAATAAGTGTTTAATAGGTCCTAAAACCATTTTTACTACTCATAGGTGGTCACATACTTAGAAAACCCAGTCTATGCATATGAGACCTAGAACTAGGCATGAGCCATTAGGCTTCTAATGTCACTCATATGATCATGTGATATTCCAAAGCAATGTAATAAATTTAATGGGAGTATGTATGGTTGATGAGACTTTTTTAATTTTATAAGACAACTCAAATTAACCATCTTTGGCCTCAATTTATCTCAGCGGTGTCCAAAAAACATAACAACTACCTAAGAGACAACTTCTTTCACTCCCATCTATATAGATGAGATGCATGGGGTCTTGATCACTTAGGGAGAGTTGAAGGAAGTTATGTAATTGAAACTAGTGGTATTAGTTTGAAATTTAAGGGCCTAACCTTTATGAACCATTGCTAAGAACCTAAACTACCTAAAACCCTCATAAGAGCCTGATGAGAAAAAGATGAATAGAAATGCATCTAAAAGGGGTAAATTGACCTAGAAAGTGGTTTGGATCTACTTGGAACTCACTTAGGATTCCTAACACTCATTTTTTACATACCATCACTTGTATATATGGGTCAAATTCTATGTTTTCTATAGGATTTGAGGTGATTTGAAGGTGTAAAAGGGAATAAATGAGTAAAATCCATGGTGGAAGGTGTGTGGAGATGTATTCTAACTCCTCAGACCCCATTCTCACCTAAGTATTGTATGGATATTCCTCTGCTAAGTTGATTATTATAGGTAGTCTTGGATAGAATAGTGAGAAAAAGGTGATTCCTAAGTTGAAGATGAGAAGTGTGATTGTTGGTTTTATTGAGGCCTATATGATAGTATAGAAGACAAACAATTTATGATGATGTGTCTCACATCTCTATAATGAACTCTCTTTATCATATGTAGGTCATCTTAGCAATGAGTGTGAGAGTTTAGTCCTAGAGGGCTAGTGAGTAGCTGAAAGGAAGTGAAAAACAAGTTGTAAAGAGAATATTATCAGTTTTAGGGGTGCATAATGAATTGCACCAATGATGTTTCCACCTTCTCAAATTAGTGCATATGTGTCAATGACTTCCAAGGTAGTTCTAAGTAGTTCTTGGAATCCTCATCAAGAGAGTAGTTTCAAGAAGGATAATGAAATATCCCTATACCAACTTTAGGAAGATGTCATATTTCATATTGACACTTGTTTAAAATAGCTTAATGATCTATTCTCTATCTCCTTCTCTTGTGTTGTAACTGGTATTCAATACTTGACACTTGGCATTATGATTGTCTAATGTCACTCTTTCTCTATCTTCTCCTATTGCTCTATATATTGAAGCCATTTTGGCATTGTAAACTATCCAAAATTGGTATGGAAAAGCCCTTCTAGTTTGAGATTTTGTTTTGAATTAAAATAAATTTATTAAGATGGTTTAGTCTCTAAAATTATTACCTCAATATTTCAAGTAGTCTATTTGGATGACAAGTGTTGATTATTTCTCCTTGCTTCCATTCTGCTCTTGTATGCATTATGTGAGTAATAATTATTCTAACAGGTCTCATGAAGTGTAAATGTTTGTTAGGTGTATTTGAAATGTGAAGGATATTAGTAGTGTCTAGGATCAGACCTCCTATTAACCCACGTTTGGAAATGCATGACAATCTACCTCTATGTAGAAACACTTATACTGGAAGAACCTTGAGTTGAGATTAGTTTTAGTAATTTGCCTTCTTAGTAAAATTTTCAAGTATGTTTTTGGAGATATTATTGGTGTATCATGTCCATTATTTTAGGTTACTTTTATGTTTCCTTCTTCCCTTTTCACCCCAATAAGTGATTAGCCTAGTGTAGTGTGTGACCCTAAAAAGTTAGATCAAGGGAGCTATCCCATAATCTAGAGATCTATCTCTTGTAGAAATTTGCACATACTTAGAGATAGTTCCATGTTAACCCAAATTTGAGAAGGTTTTATTGAATTCTCTAGGGTGAAAATTTGGGTTATAACAATTGCATCAAAAATAATTTCTATAGTTGTTACCGCATCATTTTTTTCTTCCAACAATGCCACATCAACACCCCTCTAAAAATACATATGTATTTACATGTTTAGATATATTATAACATTAGATACAAATATATTTGCATGTATATATTGTATTTTAGTTGAATAAATATATTCTAGGCAATGCCATTATACATGCATGCTTTGTATGAGAGTTGACACACAGTTCTATTTTTTAACATGTTTTTTTTACATGATAATTGGCATACGATGCTATTTATAGGGATGAATTTTTAGATTTTGCTTGAGATATGGGACCTTATCCTTCCCCAAGACTATATATATTTGTATCTTCTTGATCCCAAAGGGAGTATAATTTTGGCAACTATAATTAATAGTAAATGTTGAATAAAGTTCTATAGTTGGTTTTGATATACAAATCTTAATTCTTCTCCAAACTTGTAGATTATGTAATAAGTGTTATCATTATAATATATATTATTTATAGTTGTGCATGGGTTTTATTTTTTATATATTTATTCTTATTATGCTATTACTAATTTTCATTTCCTTTTGTATGTTAATCATAATCCCCTTGTAGATGTGTTAATGTAATCTTACAAATGTGACAACCTTTGATTCTATATGCTTAAGTTTACTATATTTATTGTTTTCTTAGAATTTGTATTGTGATTGATTGTTAGTGTGCTCTTATAAACTTGAAAAAAACATTGGTTTCTAATTACTCTTCCAATCTTTTAGTTCAAGTGCTGGCTTACAAAAGTTTTATTTTGTATGATCCATGGGCCTTCTTTTTTACCTTATTTTTTAATGAGATCTTATTGTTTTAACATAGAATCATTGTAAATATATGTTCTTGGATGTTAATATAATCACTTGAGAGAATTTTATTTGATGGGATGTAGGTCACATGTTGTTATTCCACCATTTGGTTAATCTAATATGGCATACTTGCAACTCATGCCTTGGAGTGATTAATCACCAAGCCTAAAATGAGAGGGTGAAAACCCTTTGTATATGGTGTGCATAATACCCACATCAATATAAATATGGTGATATAAGGAGGGTATCTTGTGGTCGATTTTTATTCAATGCATCATTTGATTTCAGTTGCTTGTTAAATTCTAAAAATCTAGAAAATTCATAAATTTTAAAAATAAAAATATGTCTTGGCTTGTTGAATCTCAAATAAACACCCCAAGTATTTAGTATGATTTACCATATATCCATTTCATTTTATTTCTAGTTTTCAAAAAAATAACTACTAAAAAACATCTTGTTGCTTATGAATCTACTATAAATGCTTTGAATGTGAAATTTGAGGATGTATCTTGTAAGTCATTTCCTTTTAATTTAGAAGAAAAAGATTATGATTGGTTTTTAGGCTTGGAACATAATTGTATCACTAGTTGGAAGAGCTTTTAAGATCATTTTTTCCCTCAATTTGGTTAAAAGATTGATATTCATGTTTTTCCAAAAGATTTTATTATGATAAAAAGAGAAACTCATGAACTAATAAGGGATTTTAATTTTAGTTTTAAAAGGAATTATAAAAAAATATCAATCTATGATAGACCTTATGAAGCAATGGTTTTAGATATGTATTTACATACTTTGGATCTATTAACCTCCACTTTTGTGAGAATGTCTATAGCAAATACTTTGGTGTTCAATTGTACATAAGCTATTCAGGTGGATAATCAGTTATCATGCACAAATAGAGATCAAGGGGGGGATTTATGTTAGGTTGTGGAGCTAAAAGCTTCACTGATGCAAGCAAGGAAGGAGGTTGTGAAGGGTTGCGGAGTGTCACAGACACTGGCGTCAGTCAGGCCAACCGACGTCGACAGGATAAGGCAGGAGAGCAATCAACATCGGTCAAAAGTCGGCCGGCGTCGGCACCCCCTAGGTAGATAGGGACCGATGTTAGTCACCTATGTGGTTCAGACTGAGTGTTTTACGGGTAGTTAGCTAATGAACCAAGTGTTTGCATATCAAGAGCCAATTTTAGACTGAGAGCTGTGGATCTAATTATTGTAATTAGGTGTCTAATTATTGTTTGCATGAGATATATTTAAGAGACTCATTGGTTGTATTGTAAACTTGTGCTAGAGAGTAAGAGAGAAAATAAGCTCCTTCAGAGAGAAGAGAGCAATGGTGTGTTCCTCCTAGTGCCACAGTACCAAGTGTGGGTGCTGGATTGGAGAATCAGTAGGGTTCTTCATGTATGTATGATCTTGGTCATCAGGTGAGCATGGCTACGATAGGAGATCTACATGGGTAAGTAAGATCATTGATTTATAGGTGTATGTGTGTGCAAGGTCAAGGTTCACAGGTGTGCAAAACTAGATTGATTTGTAGGTGTGCAAGACTAGAGAGGACAACAACACAACAGGGAGCAGAATCAGGCAGGATCTACTTGGAGTACAGTGTGTACTTGTGGAGTGCATGGAGCACAGGTGTAAGGTGAACACCAACTCTATGTTTGAGTTGGGTGTTGGGACCTAGGAGAGAAAGATTTGAGGGAAGATTTACTGTTTATGCCCTAGAGGTGTGTAAGGAAGAAGAACTGTGGCAGCCTTCTTTGTTGTATTTCCTCTGGAAAGAGTTTTAATACAAGTTGTGTATTATCTCTCATATCATGTGTTATTTTTGAATTCTAGTTACTTGTGTATTCTAGTTAATTTACGCATATTAATTTTCTTGGTAATCAATTGTGTGCTTCCGGTTATTTATCCCAACACGTGGTATCAGAGCTAAGGTTGTAGGGAGCAGGTTTTGTGTTTGGTTACAGGTCACTCTCAGGGGTTTTTGATCGAGTGGGAGTAGAGCAATGACAGATCAAAGTAAGCTAAGAATGGAGGAGTTGAAAAGCATAGATGGTCACTTACAGTCCTATGGAAAGAAAGAGCAGGGAAAAGAATATTGTTGGCTGGTAGCAGATCAACATGAAGGAACTGAAGATGCAGATGTTGCAGGGGTTGTGGCACAGGATGCTCTGGGAGGTTTCTTGGATAAAGTTGAATCTTGGATAAAAAATTATGTTGCCTCTTTCCATGTAGCCCCAAGGAGAGGAGCTAGTGAGCCTTGCCAAAGAATTGGCAAAGGGGAAGTGAAGCTGAAATTGCAGGCGGCCAACACATGGGTGTTGAAGGAGGTCATGCAGGTCCTAGGTTTGGAGATGTTGCTAATTTCTTCAGAAAGGTTAGGTGATGAGAGATGCACGAGAGCTCTCACAGTGGATGCACTTGAATTAGCTGGTGGTAAGAAAATAGGTACTCTTTATCTACTTGTTTATATTATTGATTCTTCTTTTGTTGCAGAGACGTGGCTTTGTAGGCTTGGTCACATGAGCAGGAAGGAGATGCATGTTCTTAAGCAGAAGACAGATATATTTGACAGGCTTAAGAAATAGAAAGCCTTGGTGTTTATGGAGGAGATGGCGGGCAGAGACCACTGGATGGGGATGGATACTTCTGAGTAGGGCAGTTTGGACATGGGACTTGATTCAAAGGAGCTCACGGGGAAAAGTCATCACTCACAGGCAAACACAGATACCAGCGTCAGTAGGAAAACTGACATTGGTAGTAGGTAAGACCAACGTCAGTCACGAGGACTGACGTTGGAAGCAGGAGGACACTGACATTGGTAGGGTTGGTAGTCAGGACAGGTGCATGGAACTGACATCAGTTGGATGTAGACTATGTGGTGACTGAGGTCGGTCACTATAACAGATTTTGGGTAGACAACAAGCTGTCAAGGAGTCTCAAACACCCATATGGAGGACTGAAGGTGGTAAGTAAGCCTCAAATTCATTGTTCCTCTTCTTTATACTAGTTTCTGACTGCAGAGCAGGAAGGATCCAGGAAATAGTGGGAGCATGGCATGGAGAGATTGCAGAACCAAGCAGGTGATTTGGTAGGGTTGCCAGTCGGATGAGAGCACAAAGATGAATGGATACCTTAGTTGAATAATAGAGAGAATGGACACGTGAGATAGAAGACCAGGGCATATGGTCTTGAGGAAGCTGTAGGACAGTGGTACAGGGTTTGACAGGGGGATGACAAAGCATGACTTTAGTCAATGTTAGGGTAACTGCTGTGGTTTGTCTTACCAGGGGGATGATGGTCATGACATTATCTTGTTATTGTATGTGGATGGTATGTTTGCTATCAGGTTTGTACATACAAGGTTTTGTTGAGCTAAGGGTAAGATTAGTTCAGTGGTTTGCTATGAAGAATTTGGAGCAACGAAATTCTTTGGCATGGGAGACATGGGAGATCACAGGGTGATTTTGTCTTGAGTGGGAGCTGATGTGAATCAGCTATTGGTGAGGTTCAAGATGTAGAATTAGAGCACACTAAGGGCTGGACAGTTCAGTGTCCAAAATCACATGAGGTTTGGTATAGGCCTGAGTTTGCCCAAGCATTGGGTGTTGTCAGAGAGTTAGGAGCCAATTCGGGGAAGTGGGTTCTCAGGTATTTGAGAGGGACTAGCAGCAGGGATTCATGCTATTCAAGGTCAGGACTTCACTACATGGGATTGTAGGTTCGGATGTGGCAGGGTACTAGGATGACAGGAGGTACATCATAGGTTGTGTGGTGGGTTGTCTTCAAGATTGAGCTTGAAGAGGGATACAAGCCAAGAAATAGATTAGACGGGGTACAGGTACAGGTACAGTGCAACTATTTATCTCCAAATGGGAGATTGTTAGGTTGTGGAGCTAAAAGCTTCACTAATGCAAGTAGGGAAGGAGGTTGCGAAGGGTTGTAGAGTGTCACAGACACCGATGTTAGTCAGGCCAACCGACATCGGCAGGATAAGGCAGGAGAGCAATCGATGTCGGTCAGAAGTTGGCTGGCGTCGGCACCCCCCAGGTAGACAAGGACTGATGTCAGTCACCTGTGTGGTTTGGACTGAGTGTTTTACGGGTAGTTAGCTAATGAACCAAGTGTTTGCATGTCAAGAGCCAATTTTAGACTGAGAGCTACAGATCTAATTATTGTAATTAGGTGTCTAATTATTGTTTGCATGAGATCTATTTAAGAGATTCATTGGTTGTATTGTAAACTTGTGCTAGAGAGTAAGAGAGCAAATAAGCTCCTTCAGAGAGAAGAGAGCAATGGTGTGTTCCTCTTAGTGCCACAGTACCAAGTGTGGGTGCTAGATTGGAGAATCAGTAGGGTTCTTCATGTATGTATGATCTTGGTCATCAGGTGAGCATGGATATGATAGGAGATCTGCATGGGTAAGTAAGATCATTGATTTGTAGGTGTATGTGTGTGCAAGGTCAAGGTTCACAGGTGTGTAGAACTAGATTGATTTGTAGGTGTGCAAGATCAGAGAGGATAGCAACACAATAGGGAGCAGAATTAGGCAAGATCTACTTGGAGTACAGTGTGTACTTGTGGAGTGCGTGGAGCACATGTGTAAGGTGAACACCAACTCTGTGTTTGAGTTGGGTGTTGGGACTTAGGAGAGAGAGCTTTGAGGGAAGATTTACTATTTATGCCCTAGAGGTGTGTAAGGAAGAACTGTGGCAGCTTTCTTTGTTGTATTTCCTTCTGAAAGAGTTTTAATACAAGTTGTGTATTGTCTCTCATATCATGTGTTATTTCTGAATTCTAGTTACTTGTGTATTCTGGTTAATTTCTGCATATTAAGTTGCTTGGTAATCAATTGTGTGCTTTCGATTATTTATCCCAACAATTTAATCTATTTTCAAAGTACTATTCTAGATAGTCAAAAGGTCTAGGATCTTATCATTATTCCAATAGAAGGTTCTTAGTATGATCAAGTTGATCATGAAGCTTCTAATTTTATGAATCATGATATGATTGAAGAAGAAGAAGACATTTTAGATGATGATTAATACAAAGAGATTTAAAATCCAAATGAACATAAGAAACAGATAAAAGAAGAAGTTAAAGAATATGTTTGTTTATTAGATTATTCAAATTTAAAAGAATTAGTATTTATTGAACCTCTTACTCCAAGCATCATATTCACCAAACTTTAAGTAAATAAATCCCTTGTTTATATTTGGCATGAATTCTAGGTAAATGTTTCATATACCAATGTTTATTCTAATTTTATAATTAACAAAGATGATGATGATGAACACATGCATGAAAATTGTTTTGTGTTTAAGAGGAAGAAACTTAAAGAATTTTTGAAAGAATATAAAGATGTTATGGCACATTTGAGGACTTTAACTAGAAGAAGCTTGCTTTTACCAAAGAGTGGGAGACATTATACACAAAGTTTCAAAACCCATCCTACTAATTTTGTTTATGAATATTTTTTTAGAGTTAGAATAAATTTTCTTCTTTCTAGATTAGTCTTTGTTGTTTTCTTTGACCAAATTTACTATTTTCTAAATTTGCTTTTAGTAGATTAGTTGTTATGCTTTCTAAATTAGTTTTATAAAATTATAGAATAGATCAACTAGTTTCCTATGCTGAAGTTATAAGAGACTTTTAGAAATAAGGAAATGATTTAAAAGGATGCACAATTGGTTTTCAAATAGATTTATTCTGATAGTACTAGAGCTTCTAAGATTGAGGCATATGTTATGATTGAATTAATTTATAATTGGACTAAATGAGTTTACTGGACCTCTATGATTTACTATGATATAGTCATACAAATTTTGGAAAGACTTTCCATTTCCAAATATTAAATTCATTATTACATGTTAAAACTTGGATGAGGGATAATAAACATAGAAATAGATACACATTGATAATGATGCATTGATTATAATAAGTTTTATTATACATACATCGAGTCAATGGTGATTCCCAACCCTTCGTCTATCTATGTTTCAATAAAAAACATCATACAAACTAATAGAATATGGGTGATTCAAGTAATCTCTATTGGGTGTATTGATGCCTAGCTAGGAGTAGAACAATTTTTTGAGTAGAATCATAGGTATTTTTATTAGGGATATAGATGCCTGGATAGAAATATAGAAATACCCAATCTTCCCTTATTGTTGGTTACAAAAATTGAGGTCAAAAGAAAACCTAAAGTGTTTATTTAGGTCTTTGTTAAAACTCTCATAACTAAAGGAAATTAATTTCACACAAAATCACACACAAATCAAGGAATGGAAAGGGTTAGTATCTTTCATAAGTAGGAGTATTTTCATGGTTTGGTTTGTTTATTCTTTCTTGGTAGGTCTAGAATTTTTTTGTGGTGCATTTATGAGATTATGGGTTCTCAAATACTCAAGAGTATCCCCCCCCTGAGTCACCATTTTTTGTGCCCTAACACACACACTTTAAACAAAAAAAATTCAAATAGGGACCCACTATTTTTTGAATATAAATATTAAGAGTCCTCATAGCCTTAGACATTTATGACATTGGTTTCAATTTACATAACTCTAAGGTTATATTTGAAGCCTAAATTTATAGAGTCCATGATTATGAAAATCAAATCTTGAATGCTGATTTTGATCTATCTTAAAACTTGGGTTTTCATAATTGAATTTATCATTTGTTTAGACTAATGGATATAATATGATTTTCACTAGTGTTCCTATGATTTTAGAACTATTATCAAATATTTGTAGATTATTCACTTCAAGGCCCTACTTTATTTACCTAAGATAGATGGCATTCTACATTACTAGCCTTCATGACTTTACAAAAGTTTATGTCTCTAAATCCCTTGACCTTTGAGAAGGAGAATGCATAAGACAT
>JARHVA010008947.1:0-52500 GCA_037957365.1 Torreya grandis | reverse complement strand
TGTAGAGCCACCACGTGTGACCTTTATGTTAAACTCTATCAAATATACTAAGCATAATGTCTTTACTAACAAGAAGAATTTTCCATACCCACATAGTGATGGAGGTAATTTTCTTACACCTATGCATTTTGATATAGATGTCTATTTTTCAAGGGAACACACAAGAATAACTGACACATTATTACAAAAACCTAATTAGCTTGTCTTATCCAATGCACCAAGAAGAGTTTTTAAATTATTATCTAAGTCTCCCACTTAATTAATCCCATGGATTGTATAAATTCATCTAATATCTTTCCCTCATCCTATAGAGGTTGATATGATAAGATCTCTACCCAAAAGGTATTATGTGGATGTTTATTGTGACTATCACCAAGGCCCCAATAATTATAAAAATAGATGTTTTACCTTATAAAATAATATAAAAGACCTCATGAATGAATAAAATTTTATATTTTATGATCTTCTGAAGAAATCAAATTGACAACTTGGTGATCACTATAAATAAAAAATATTTAAAAATCGTTTGCATGATTATCCTAAGAAGGAACAAGAAGTGAAAATAACATACAATGCAAAATAAATACTTCAATTTAAAAAAATAAAAAACCATCCATACCAATATTATTTAATAATCACCTTATTCATGGGTGGTGATTATTTTTGGCACAACCATATTGATCCTAGATAAACAAAAACTACTTTCAATATAAGATGTTTTTGATAACTTGGCTTTTAACTAAAAGACTTACAAAACAAAGGAGATTGGAAGGACTCCTTGGGATACATAACACTACCAATTGATTGTGTTACTAAAGTGATTCATACATGGGTTTGGGTTATGCCTTAAAAATATCCATATGCATTTACATTGGGTACTCTTTGGTAATATCAAATGGAAGAAAAATTTGACCAAAATCAATAAGGTATTTCTTTTTATCATGAAGGCAAATGCATCCATATCTAAAATGATAGCATTGGTTATTCTATGGACATGTAAAATGTGAGGAGAAACATGTCATGTACCATTTACACTTATCCAACCATGATTCAAACAATGTAAAAGATCCAACTTAAGATTGCAAGGTCTCACATATTCTAAAAATATGAAAAAATTTATAAAAAATCAAAAATTCAAAAATATGTTAGCATTTACATGTTTTATTAACTCCTTGGCATATATGTTTTCAGTTCCAATTTGATATATGGTAGATTATTATTTTATATATACATTTGTTTCACACATATTTTGAGTGTGATATAATCATACATAAATACATGATTTATGCATTTTTAGATGTTGGGTTTTCCCTCTTCTCATGCCGCTAGGATATTGCGGGCATCCACCTCTATGATCAAAATACATCTAGGTTATATCATGATATAATAACTTTAAATTATCATGCTTGAGCTCATATATTTAATTACATGTGCCTTTATCCATGCTTGTAACTTTTTTAGTGTACTTGATATGCTATTTACTTAATGTTTTTTACTAACACATATATACAATGACTAGTATGATATGTTTATGTTGGTTTTTTATGTTTTCATTCATTAAATTTTTTGAGTGTCTTGCCTTGATATCATATTACTTATTTGATAATTTGAATATGATCCATTATTTGAAACCCCCATGCCTTTGTTTACCTCTTTGACATTTGAATATGTCATGCTTGCTTTTGTGGACATTTAACTCATGTCCCTTAGATTGTGTGGAATTTGAACATGCCCCTTGTTTGAGGTCTCCTTAGACCATTGTATTTTGAATTAATTTTGAGTGCTATTGTGTGGCTGTTTGATTACTTGTTGATCTTGTAATGTTACTATCTATATGTTTCCATGATCTATATCACACATCTTAAGACTTGGTGTGATCACATTCTTCATACTTCAATGATGTATCTATATATACATGTTCCCTTTATATTTTACATGGTATATTCACAATTTACGTGGTTATCTTATCCTTTTTAGGTAAGGCAACTACTAGTTGCTACTTTCCCTTACCTCAAAATTGGGGCATATTAGTGGGGGCATGGCATACAGGTAGTTACTTCAAAAGTTTAGATTATATTGGGGGAATTTTTTGGAAACATTTTATCCACATTATTAAATATTCAACATATTGATATTATAGTGGGGACATGTTTTGGAAACATGTTTTCCACACTTTTTCAGTATTCAACATACCTAGATTACAGTGCGGCCATGTCTTAGAAAAATGTTATCCACACTAACACTAGTTTTAAATTTAATATTATAGTGGGGTTATGTTTTAGAAACATTTTATCATACTTACATAATTTCAAATTGGCCAAATTCATAGTTATATGATTCAGATGCACATTTGTAGTATAATTCTATACATTGGTACCATTATTATACACAATTTCAATATGAGACATATTTAAGGTGCATATGCTATGAAAATGGTAGATAAATTTCAAAATCAAATTATTTTTATATTTAAAACCCTTTCAAGGATCATCTCCACCCACTAGTTTAGAATTTTATGCACCGTGTTGAGCCAATCTACTATATTAGTTGGTTTAATTTTTCATATGGCTGAGGTGATTAAATGACTCATTATTGCCAAGTTTATATGTTAGAATTGATTAAATAATCTAACCTCACACATTTTATATATTTATTTGACTTGGTTCAATCAAACTCATTAAGTTATAGATATGATTGGGTTACACAGTTGAGCTAATCTTAACTACCAAGTGAAAACTTATCTTTTATCCAAAGTTAGGGGCATGTGTCCTCCAATATATATTTATCTCTTTAGTTATATGAACTTTATAAATTTTATATTTATTCTAATATTATCTCTAATTATTAATAATAATACATATTTCAAATCATCTTGCCAAAGGGAAATACAGTTGCATCGATACACATGTGTACTCCTAAACCTTTCTCTCTTTTAATTTCAATCATTTAAATACTTTAAATTTTAGATTATATGAACTTATTATATATTGTAACATGCTCTTGGTTGTAGGTTAACTGCGAAAAAATCACTCAAGTTGGATTCAAGTAAAGACATGGTATATTATACACACCCAGGTATGCATTCCTTTTTTTTTAAACCAGTAATTTCATTACTAGATTAAAGGGAGGGAAATTTAGACACTATTTATAAATTATATAACACCTCAATTTCATACACTTTAAAAATACATATCATGGATATAGCTTTAACTTCTAGATCTTTCCTTCTACTAGAAGGCTCACATACATTATATCTCTATGCTTAATTGCTTATCTCTTAGTTTGACCAATGCCATTATGATGACCTAGGCCTTCTATCTTTACTAGAATTATATAAACCTACTTGTCTTCCATCTATGTAATTTTTAGACCTATACCTATTTTCTTAATGTTTGGACACTTGTGTCCTAGTCAAACACCTACATCAATGTAAGTGTCCTATCCCAACCTAAGTGTCTAGTGCCAAAATTCATCTAATTTACAAATGAAACATATTATTAAGGTTTTATTAAGTGACTTAATGTAAGATATTATTCAAAGGTATTGGTATAGTTATAAGATCGATACTTATTCATTCCTCACCTATAAATTTTTTACTTAGGACAGATAAAAAATACTCAATCAAGTACTCAACTGATCAAAGCTTCCATATTTTCTCATATTTCCATGAGTCATAGGTACATCACATCTATAGGTCTAAAGCAATGAAGGATCACTCCATGATCCACATTTTCCAAGATACAATTTAGGTCATTATTGTACTTTATTAGCACACATAAGTCTAAGGCCCTCTTTAAAGTATTGGCTATGTAGGCAGTGCTCATTAATAGAGGGGTATTTGGGGCATCTCAACATCATGTGGCCACTAACCCATTTTTACCATGGCCAATATGAATATGAAGAAATAAGGTTATACTATTTGAGAAAGAGAGATAGTCCATGACCCATATTCGAATGCACTAGAGTGATGGTGACATAGAACCTAGAAGCATCCAGGTTTTCGCATCCAGTTTCAATAGGTATTCCATACAAGACACCTACATTTGAGTTAGATAGTAGTGTTGATGTAACCATCCCAGGTTGAAAAAAGTGTTCATGGTTATAAAGGTACAATTCCTAAAGTTAGGTGACTTATCCAAAATCTAGATATAGTCTACTTTTTACCTATTCTAAATCCAAATTTGTGTTAGCATCAGAACCAAGTATCTTATTTTCTTTATCATTATAATATATATCATAGTTTTACTTTTTATATTTATCATCTCATCATAATAAATTTAGTATATGTTTTATTTGAGTTTACAAATAATTATCTTTCTATTAAAAATAGTCTACCACTCTTGTGACCTAGGCTATCTCTTCCCTTTTTAACCCTAGATTTCTCATATCTAGATGCTAGGGTTAAATAATACCATGAAAAGGGTTCATGGAGGTAAGGTTTTAAAAATATATGAATCCATTGCTAAGTCAACTGGGCTCTGGGACATGAAAAAAATGTATGCTTGAAATACTCTAGACATTTATAGGATCCAAATTTGGGTTGAGCAATTTCAATATGGGAGAGATACTCCCTGAGTGGAAGACCCTGATAAACTAAGCACCAAAGGAAATGGGCCATCTTGGGTTTCATATTAGCCTTCCAAATATAGTCAAGTTAGTTAAGCCAAGTCATGGGGGAGGATTTGAGAATCCACTACATATTAATCTTGTGAATATGAAAAGATAAATGACTAATTACTTCATAAAGGATTCTTGGAGACTAGTTTTTAAATTGGGTATCATAATTTCATCTCAAGTCTTTCCAACATGAGTGTGGTGGTTATAGACCTATTTTGTGAAACATAAAATTTAGAATTAATTTTTGAATGTGGATAATAGTATATATGTCTACATTATTTAAATTAGTTTTGATTTAAAATTAGGCCAAGGATCCTAGTTCCTAGTAGAGATGAAATCACTTATGGTGAAGATTCCTTTTTTGAAGAGCCTCAATGATTTTATAACAAGAAATTATACCAACAAAACACTAGTATTGGTCATAATGGAAGACCACTATATATTATGATCATTGGAGAGACTAGTAAAAAAATCATCACCATTCCACCTCAAATGGGGCTTCATAGCCTCAAAATCCTTTCATATGTTTTTTACACAAAAGAGCCTTCAGTTTTGATTAGAGAAGAAATAATAAGAAGGGTATCGAAGCCAATATTTTTAAAACTATACTTGCTATAAAGAGATTAAAAATATTTAAAATGTCATATAATAAATTACAAGATTCATTTCCTTCAATGGCTATGACTACCCACTTAGTACACAATGTAAAACTCTATCTATAAATATTGATAATTCTTATATCTACTTTATCATGAGGAAGATAACAATTTCCCAAAAACTCTATATAACACCCTTGTTTGATTGTCATTATACCAAATAAAATACTTGATAATTTTATCCAACTTGTCATAGGAGGTTTTAGAGGGAGGCCAATAATAAGAGTAATAAACATGAGTAGCAACCAATATTTTAGTGAACACTTGGAATTTTCCTACCAAATAAAATAGTTTGGTAACCCAATATTACAATTTAGTTTCAACTTGGTTTAGGACATATTTGAATTATTCTCATCTATTTATCTATTTCCACTTATAATGGAGAAGTCAGTCTTGCATAGGCATCATGCTTTGTCTAAAACATTGAGTTTTGCTCCATTGTAAACTAGAATGTAGAAGCTAGGCAAAAAGTGTTAAGACACTTCATGGATTCTAAGGTCTTTTATTTATTTTCAAGAGTAATCAAATTACCATCAGTAAAATGGCTATTAATGAGTTGGGAGGATCGGTCAAGAATAACAATACCCTAAATAAGACCTACTCAATCTTATGAGCTAAAATATAGCTAAGAGATTCTAAAAAGATAACATATAAATTTGGGGCAAGAGGGAAACCTTGGTATATAGAACATTAGAGGAAAATAATTTCAAATTTGAGACTATTAATATTGAGATAGATAGAGGCATCTACCATCAAGGTTTGGAATTCCAAAATAAACAAATAGACAAAACCAAGAGCCTGTAACATGGTTATGATGAAAGGACATGCAATCATGTTGTAATAATTTTCAAAGTTAAATTTAATAAAAATAATTATTTGATGAGAAGCCCTAACCCATTCCATGCCCTCCAAACATTAATAATATTAACAAGAATATACCTAATTTTAGTAAATCTCATTTGCTCTAGTCTAATAATAGTTAGAAGATGACTAGCAAGAGCTTTGGAAAGGATCTTATAAGACACATTAAATAAAGTGATAGGTCACCAACTAGTGATGAGATATAGTTCACTGGTTTTAGGTATGAATTTAATATTACTTTGATTGATAATGTCACCCAAAAATTTCTTTTTCAAGGATTATTTTTAAACTTGAAGCAAGTTAGGCCCAACACATTCCTAATTAGCTTTAT
The DNA here is from genome assembly GCA_037957365.1 of Torreya grandis. NCBI lineage: Eukaryota > Viridiplantae > Streptophyta > Pinopsida > Cupressales > Taxaceae > Torreya > Torreya grandis. Next base: position 46,035 of record JARHVA010008947.1, on the reverse strand, counting down.
AAAATTCATAGGCTAAACTGGTGAGGCTTGGAGATTTATCATTACTCATGCAATGAATAGTCTCTGTAGTTATTTAATACTCAAAAGTGCATAAAAAATCCTTTGGTTTATAGGTTTTAGCTTATAGGAAACCACATCGGGGCATTCTTGTAGGCCCTAAGTTCTCACCATTATTTCTTCGTGATCTTGAAACATTAAATTTATAGTGGTATATAAAAGTAGAGGAGATTTTAGGAAGAGAATTGAGTCTCACTTGGGTTGAATTGATATTTTTGATATGATCATGAGCTTGTTTGGTCCTAAATGATTTAAAAAATTCTTTAGATGCCTTATCTCCAATTTTGAGCCAATACAAGTGAGCACGAAGTTGATCCCCTATAGAAGCATGTCCTTAATCCACATTGATTTTGTGTTTGAGAGAGGTGACTAGAATTTACAAATTATGATCAAATAGGTTGTGTTCAATAAGGGATGACACTCTCTAAAATTATTTAAGCACAACCTCATCACCCTAATTTCTAACATGATACATTTTATTCCCATAGTGGCAGAGAAAGGTAGTGACATGCATAATGAATTCATTCTATCAATCATTCCATCTGATAGTGTAAGGAGGTTAGGGTGCCAAGTTCTAAGTCTAAACAATGTGATGGATGGTGCCTTGGTGGATTAAGAGGGAGGTGTTAAGGATGAAATGATTATGTGGCACTTTTAATTGGCTTGTGATCCATTCCAATATCCAAGAGATGGGAGAATGATCTAAGATGATGTATTCATAATGTATAGGGATAGGATGGCCATTGATGTTTGTAAATGAAAATATATTTTTCTTTGAAAAAATGTAACAGACTAACCTTTTGAGGACTTGATTGGCACTAGTATGATATTTAGACCATGTAAACAAAGGGGTGTTATTTATTGAGTGTTTTCAAAAGAAGGGGTCAATAATACCCCACCTATTATTAAATTAATACTATGCTTCATGTTATCCCATGCACCATCTCATGGGCAAAGTTTCAAATTTATCTTTGGTGCTTTCAACCATATTAAAGTCCCCACACACAAGCCACATGGAAAGGAGTAAATTTTTAGTCAGATATCACCATACATAAGATCTATTAGGGCCATCATTTTAAACATAAAAGTTAATAAATCATAATTAATGACCATCAATATCTATAAGAAGATAAATATATTGGTGTGATGGGTCTTCCCCTATGGTAATAATTAAGGAGGAAAACTTAGATGACACCAAGATGTTAGTGCTACCACAACCCTCCTCATGTAGAGCGGATAATTGGGTGGAATTGAGATAAACACATTTCAAAGAGTTATGGAGAGGGAACCCATAAAATTTAACTTCCTATGGAGAGACAAAATCTAAGGAACCCTTATGTTAGCAAACAACTCATATAATTTTTTTTCATAAAGACTATGTGAGACCTCAAACATTCTAAGAGAGAATATTCATTGGGAAATGTCATCCATATGGATATCTCTCTAGTCATCCTCTATATATTCAAGGGATAAAAAAATATTACATTAGTTTGGAAGAATGAAATACCCAAGAGAAATGGAGCAATGTTTGGCCTCGTTGTCTTCTCAAGGAGAGTCACCACCACCTTAAGGTGGGTTGCATGACCACCTAGAGAAAAATCCACTTGAAAAGGATATACCAATAGGAAAGGAGATTACTTGAAGATGTGAAATGTGAGAAACATAACTCTATTGGGCCTTTTGGGGTTTGAGACGTAGGGGAGAATAATTGGGAACTTCTAGGGAACTTTGGTAATGAAAGGAGAAACAAATATAGGGGAGGTTTTTAGTACCAATGGTAATTTTTTACTAGTAACCATAGTCCAACCATTATTTTTATCTAGAATCTTGGGATTGTTAGTTTATGGAGAATCTAAGGAGGGTATTGATTGACCTCTAATGGGATAGTCTTTGATGTGATGATCAATAGATTGACATCAAAATTAAGTATTATGTATGTTGAAATATACAACCTTCTGTGTCCAACACTCATTATTGACTTAGATATATACATAGACTCCTTTAAATATGTGGATAAATAAATCTTGACAAAAACTCACATGTTAGGTCATGTGGAATAAAAAATGGGTTGATCATGGCATAAAATGTGCCCTATGGGCTAGAAAATTTGGTTGAGAAAATACCATTAAGGAATTAGTAAGTCTAAGAGTTCAATCCAGAATGACACTTGAAGGGAATTCTAGTCAGTGACTCTAAAATCCTATGTCCATTTGGATAAAATCCTATATCTAAACTCTGAAGGCTCCCACTTATGGTGAAACCATGCATTAAGGGATTATTTCAAGGGGATACAACCAAAAAAATATGCAATAAGATATTTTTTCTCATAGAATTTACAAATGATAACAATTGCATCAAGTGTAAAACATACTTCAAGCTATAAGGGTTACCTCATCATAAACCTTTGATACAAAATTTCTACCCTATTTTGGTGCCATCCTTCATATTATTTTCAAAAACAATTACTGTAGAGAGTGTGGAGGCTATTAAATAGAGCTATCCTACCTAAAGAGTGTTGTGTTGAGTGTAATAAATGTGTATCTAACATATATTTTCTCATAGAGGCAGTGTAAGTGCAAAAAAAGTGTTAGAGTATCTTACTCATGCTTCCTAGGTTCTAGGTATTTGTGTTTACCTAGTTTTGTCTTATATGGGGTTTAGTCCCACATTGGCTAGTTTAGCTTTCATATTATTTTTCCTTGCCTATTTAAGCAAGTGTTATACATTGTAATATACATGATTTATTATGATTTTTTAATACTTTACATATACTTTTCATATCTCTTGTGTGTATAACAATTGATTTTTTTTCAATTGGTTTCTTTTGGGTATATGCTAAAGCATCAATGGCTATGGTAATGAGCCATTGGAGAGATCTTGGCTAAATATTTTTTATAAATACTTCATAGTACTAGAGTTACCTTCTAAATGCCATTACTCAAGTTTGTTTGTAGCTATGACATTTTACTTCTTTCCCAACATTATTTTTTGGTGGATTAATATTAGATCTTTAAATATGATTTGGTCATACATTTTGCCCCTTATTTGACCTCATATTTGATTTAGCCATGGTTTGTTCTTTCTTATTAGGTTTTGATTAATTTGATCAATATTGGCAATTTTTTTTGTTTTGGCCAAATCTTGGCTCTATGGTCTCCTAACAGGGATTACTCCCTAATCTACCTTATGGCTCTTGTAATCTTGTTTTTATAAATTTATATTTAATTAGATCTTGTTTTTTGAGGAAAGAAGGTTAGTAACTGGTAAAGGAGAGGCATTGGAGGAGAGGATGTGGAAAGCTGGTTTTCTTTTCACATCTGTTGTAGTGCCATTCTCCACTAGTGCCTTCTCTTGGTTGAAGCATTCTTTTTCTAGGTGGAATTATAGATCTATCCTTTTGCTAAACAAAGGAATGCATTTTATTTTATTTTTTGTATCAAATTTTCTTACAAGAAGGTGCGATCTCTCAAAAATAAGGCATCTCATTTGTCTTATCTACACATTCTCAACTTGGTATTTTGTTCTCCCTACATAGGAGGGAGATCTTGTCTATTTTTTGGCATCCTTTCCTTTTATCTGCATGGAGGAGAGGATACACTAGAGAGGAGTCATTAGACCCTTGACCTAGTATGCCATTATTTATCAAGTTTGTACTTTTGTTGAGGTGGCATTGGAATTGTAGACTGCTATGTGGGAGAGAGTCCTACATCCTTTTATGTGGTCAAAGAACTGCTACGTTTAAATTGTATGGGCATCATAGAGAATTTGAGGGGTTCTAAAGTATTCTATGTTGGACTTTGACTACTTATTACTAGCAAGGAGGAGGCATTTTATTCTATTTCTCTCTGTTGCATTGAAAATTTCCACCTTTTAGATTAATATACTACCTTTGAAGGGCTACATCATCATTATTATTTATTTAGTGTTGAATGGCACTCTAGGATGAGTTGTGATTTGATTTTTTTTAAAATTTAAATTGACCTCTTTTTCACATGTCTAAAAGGTTCTTGGAAAACACCTCTCTCTACTAAGTGAGAAAAACACAACTAGAAACTAATTATTTTTCTTTATTAAGCTATAAAAAAAAAGGAAAGTTAAACTTGCTTGCATGCATACTGAGGTCATCGACATGATTATTTTTAAATTTGGTTGAATTTTTTAAGTCCATAGAAAAATTACAATTACAAGTGGTTGGATGACTATGTTTGTTACTGATTTGGTCTTAAATTCTAGTTTATAGTATTTTTTAATTGTTTTGACCCATAACTTTTGAGCTGTAATTCAGATTTGAGTTCCATATTTTTTTAAAGTGCATATTTTTTGATTATATATCCATTGGTGTTATAAAATTATAAAAACATACTAAAATATAAAGTGTCGCATTCTAGGGTCATCTCTTCACATTGGTTTTGTTGCCTTTACTTACAGTTTGTGGTGATATTTTAGTCGTGATGAATTTGATATGTTGTGAAAATTTTTGAGAGAATATTCATTGTTTTCACATACCATATCTATTTCATTTTTTAGAGATCAAAGGGTGAGGTCTGGTTTGGCAGGAGGTTAGACCCCCTCACAAGCAACACAAACTTTCTTCTTGCTTTTTATTGATTGCATTGTCATCATTTGTTGCACTCATGGATGCATTTTCGACCGAGTTTGACATCTTATTATTCAATTTAAATTATCACTACTATGGGGTTTCTTATGATATGGGTCCTACATTATACTTCACACATGCACTATTTCAAATGCATTTTTGGCTGAGCCTGATGTCCTCTTGCCTGTGCTTTACACATTATTATTTTTGGTTGTTGATTATTTTTTGTTCTCTACATACATTATGGATATTTTTACCATTTTCCACACTCTTCTATCATCCCACAACATGCATTAGTACTTTGACACATTGGTAGTTGTGTCATGTCTCCTTGAGTCCCCTTTCTTAGCACCTCACCTTCTTCTACAGAGACACATTTTTCACTCCCTTATTTTTGGATCATCTTTCTTGATGGATTATTTGACAAGTTGACAGTTTCCTCATCTAAAATATTCTAGTGAATCCTAATGTCTTATTTATCTCCATCTAGTGTTTTTTATGTATGGGTTATATTATACTTGCACTAATTTATAAAGTGACATGGGGGGTTTGATGATTCGACCTTGTCTACCTTCATGCATTTATGTTCTCTATTTTGGGCACCTTTTCACTTCATCAGTTGCTTGTATTTTCCATCACCACTATGGGCCATCATCTTTGAGAGACTTATATATATTTTTGACACCTTTTTTTGATAGTTGAAAATATCCTTGCTTGGAGTTATTATGGTCTATACAATGTCAGTTTCTTCAGATTTTGATTAGTGGATTCAGACCACTCATGCAGATTTTTTACCTCCACTCCATCCATTCAATAGTATGGGGGGGGTGTGGTGTACATACTACTTCTCAGTGTTGATCATTCCTTATAAATGATGTATTCTTTTATACTTTCATCACCACTAATAGTATTCTTGATTGATGCTATTCTAGTGAAGCCTAGTGTCAGTTGTTTTTGTGATCAAGTAGTGGATTCAGATCACTTGTGTAGATTTATTCCTTTTATGACTTGTAAGAACCTAGAGTGTAGAGTTATTCAACATAATATTTGGGGGGATTATATCTCTTTATTATTCTTTTCTCTCTTTTTTGGGAGGGGAGCTTTTCCTATGAGTTTTCTCCATTTTATCAGAGTTATATATATTTTGCACTTTTGAATGTTTTCTAGATTACTCCTTTGTATATGGGTATCTTATTCAGGAACTTTATTTGTTAGAATCCATATGAATATTTTTAGTTTAATCCATGGCATTCTTGGTGATTCTTATAGTGACACTAGTGTGGCAATCCCACTAGTATTTATACTCACTTCACCATCATGTTGGAGGGTGTTCAATAAATGCTTCTTCACGTTCATCATTTTAACTAGTACTTTAAAGTGTAGTGTTTATATTTAGTGATCCTCATATTCATCACCATTCCTAATTTTACTTAGTGGTTATAATGACTCGACATCCATGTACTCTAACATGATGGATTGGCATCCATAGGGACACATGACTTCACACTACATCGACTATTGCTATCCCCTAGCTTCACTTGAGGGGGGTGTTAGAGTATCTTACTCATGCTTGCTAGGCTCTAGGTATTTTTGTTTACCTAATTTTGTTTTATGTGGGGTTTAGTCCCACATTGGCTAGTTTATCTTTCATATTATTTTACCTTACCTATTTAATCAAGTGCTATACATTATAATATACATGGTTTATTATTATTTTGAAATTATTTACATATCCTTTGAATATCTCTTATGTGTATAATAATTAATTTTGTTTTCAATTGGTTTCTTATGAGTATATGATGAAGCATCAATGGATTTGGTAATGAGCCATTGGAGAGATCTTGGTTGAAGAATTTTGATCACTATTTCAAAAAAAACATATAAAATAAAATAAAGGTGGACATGAAAAATCCAAATAGAGCTCTAGTTCTTAATTCTTGCTATCTAACACAATTTATGTCAGAGCTAATGCAAATTAAATTATAGGATATACATTTTTACATTGGAGTTACTAGTGATAAATTTTAACATTGGAGGTGACCCTTTTCACTTGTATTAGAATGATCAAAAGTTTTGTTTTATAATATGTATGTATATGAACCCTATCCTACTTCATACATTTTATAATATTTTAAAATTGCATTACAACCAACTGATGACATGGGTAGTAATAGGTTTCTAACCTTTTCTAGCATACCATGTTTCAAGGAAGCCAAAATCAAATGACCATTTCAATAAAAGTTCTATAATTTATATTATAGTGGGATCCTCTCTCTTCATAAATCATGATATTAGTCATTATAATTATTTTAGTGTCATGTTCATCCCACATAATCTAAGGAAATGAATTGGAACCAAGGACTAGCTTGCTAGAATTAGCTGAATTTGGAATGCTAACAATCAGATGCATCATTATGCATTCTTCTCAAATATTGGTAGCACATATGCAAGGGTTTGCCCACTCCTCGTACTATTGTTTTCCTTTTAAAAAAAAATCATTCATATATTTAGTATTTTTTGATCAAATTAAATGATAATCTTTTAATTCTCTGGAGCATTAGGAAAATTTAGTTAAAGGTCATAAAAATGAACACATGCGATTAAGTTAAAGATCATAATTATCATCTCATAGAATGCCATGGTAGCAGGATATACATAAAATTGGTTTATGTAAAATGCCTTAGAGGCCATGTAGAAAATGATATTAGCATGTTTAAATCTAAAATTAAAAATCCTTTGCCAACATTGTCCTAAACCATGCTACAATGGTAGCTTTAGAATATTGTACGAGCATCAATCAAATGATAGTTGAGACTATATATTAGCTAGAGGTCGTAGAATTGTAAATTTATTGATAGACATTTATGAAAAATGTGAAATAATATTTAAGGTCACTGAACCAAAATGTTTGGCAAATTATAAAACAATAATTTTATTACTTGCACGCTAACCCTTCATGCCATCCTCTCCTTTTCAAACTTCCTTGTCTTTAATATTAATATAGAATAATATACTATTTATATTTATTCTATCATATTAATAAAAATATATATAATATATTAAGATAATAATATATTATAATTATAATAATTATATTATTATATAAGAAAATGATACACACACACATATAAAATAATTATATAGCGTGATCAAAATGGTTGTAGTCTAATTGGTAAGGATGATGGTTTGTATGCCATCCACCAAGGTAAAAATCACTCTCAATGCCTAAGATAGAGAGTCAATTAGATAGGGCTAGAATCATTCCCTGGGTAACTTTGATAGATTAGATGCCCTCTAGACGTGGTTGTTTAACTGTGAAAAAAACAACATTACTTGTTACATCAAAGACCATTCGCATTAAAAATGATCAAAAAATATATACTATAATTATATTATATTTATATAATATAACATAATATAATAATATATAGTACTATATATATTATTATAATATATGTTATTATATTTGTTGAGGAGTATATGCATCAGAATATTGGTGAACAATACCATGGGATGTTATAAATCATAGAACTCTCAACTGAAGTACTCCCTCCATTATCTGTGAGAAGCTTCTTGATGCAACTTGATGATTATTTCTCAAGCAAAACCTTAAAGACTTTGAAGTGAGCAAAGATATCACTCTTGTACTTGAAGAAATAAACCCAAGTACATCTTGAGAAATTATCAATGAAGGTAAGTGCATACTTAACTCTATTAAAAAAAGTAGTAAAGATATTCAAAAAACTGTGCACAAGCTCAAGTGGTGAAGAAGCTCTCATGGACATACCCTTAGGAAATGGATCTTGGTGTTGTTTCCCCAATGTACAATTGGGTCAAACTCTATCAAGACATGAAACTTTAATAAGAACCTCTACCATACTATGAGTGCTCAACTCCTTCAAATATCTATAGTTGAGGTGCCCAAATCTTTCATGCCAAAGTTGACTCTTAGAATCTACATGAGAAACTAAACACACCCTTAAAGGAGGAGTATCATCATAACCCTCAAAATAATAAAGTCGAGAACTATGATCAACAACACCCTATGAAATAAGTGTGTGTGGCTTTAACAAAGATCAAACTTCAGCATCATGTGGTGTGAAAGTCACTATCTTGCCCTGACCAGAATGGAAAATATGATAAAATAAAAATAGATTCATGGTGATATCTAGAACATATAATGCATCATTGATGTGGCCACCATCTAGCTGTATGTCACCCTTCCCTTTAACAGAGACAAAAGAATAATTTCCAACCTCATTGTTGGAAGTGGAACTTATAATAAGAGATAAAAATGACTCTTTAGTAGAATTCATATGGTGTGAAGCACCAAAATCTAGAGCCCAACCATTTGAAATAGGTAACTGTGATCTCCCAAAAACATTAAGTGTTTTCCCATGTTCATGATATGGAGAGGGAATGGAGATAGAAATCTTGTGTTTCCTAATGGCATCCTCTAAGACTTGCATTCTCTTGAAACACCTAAACTCTTCATGGCAAGTCCCCCTAAAATAGGAGCAAGATAGGTTAGACTTATTCTTATATTTGGAACATGGTTTGGGTTTAGATGTAGTAGTGTTGGGCTTAGGTGCATTTTGAGGTTGAGGAGTGTTTTTATTCTTACCCTTATATTTTCCCTTAGTCTTAGGATGTGAGGCCACTAATACTTTTTGAGTGGTGGAAGACTCAAGGTGAGGAACTTTGGATTCCTTCCTAGTAAGTATCTCATAAAACAACTCTAGATCTGACATTTTTATTGTGGTACCTAATTCATCCATACTAGAGAAAAAGGTAGATGCAAAGATTTGGAATGGGCCACTCAAATTAGACAAGATCAAGTATACACACTCTTCATCCTTTTTTTCTCATCCACTCCCCTTTTACCATGTCAAAAAAATCTTAAAATTTGTGAGTTAGTCTATAATGGAAGCAAAGTCATTTGGATTTAGTGAAGTAAGCTCCACTTCAAGCTACAATCATTCTCAAGTAATCTACTTTCCCAAACAAACCCTTTAACTTAGTATAAATTATGAATGGAGAATCACACCCATCAAAATGAAATAAAATATTATCACTCACATATATCCAATCAAGCCCATATGTTACTCAAACTTACATTGATGCTATTTTTTTTCAAATTCACATGGAAATTGTGGTTATGTTTCATTCATTAGGGACCATAATCCTTTGCACTTTATGATTGTTTCCATTTGAGGTCTCCATGCATGTTAATAATATGTAGTCAAAAGCTCAGAATGGTCAACACCATAAGTATAATCCATGCTAACTAATCACCAAGAGTAGAAATAATGCAAAGGGTGTACACAATCGACATTGAGATAACCCCCTAAAAGATTGTATTATAGGACCCCTCTCCCCTAATTTGGATTTTTTTATAAAAATAGTTCATTTTTAAAATTTAATGACATTAATGGATAGAAAACATGCACTTTAAAAAAAATATAACTCAAATCTAAGTTACATTTCAAAAATTACAATCATTACGATTTCTCATAAAATGGGTCAAAACAATTATAAAACCACTAAAAACTAATTTTTGAGACCAAATAAAAAAATAACATAGTCATCTAACCACTCATTGGAACTATAATTAAACCAAATACTTAGAGACATCAACCGATGTGAATAAATATCCTTCTAGTTAACATTATGCTTGTGCAAGTGAACTATGCTTCCACTTGAGGTAAAAAATTAGCTTGTAAAACCAAAAAATTGAATTAAGACACTATTTTTGTGAGAGAAAAAGGAAAAATACTATTGTATTTGCTCTATATACTTATAGGAAGATGTAAACTAGCAAATCTAGATTAGTCAAAAAACTCCAATGTCAAATTTTCTTCAAATATGATCAAATCTTTGAAAGAATAGATGGTACCAATGTAGAAAAGGACACACCAGCCAACTCTAAGATGCCTTCGTTGGTCAAATTTCAATGCCAAAGTTAATGAGCATAGTTTATATCAAAAAACACCTAGCATTATAGCATTTAAATGTAGGTTTTCAAAAGGATAAAAAAATAGCACAAAAAATAAAAATCCAATGCATAGTTTTTCCAAATTTGAAACTTTTTAATGCCTCAAATATGAAATTCCACTTGTATATAGGTAGATCTAAGGATCTCAAATTTGAAATGGTAATCTCTTACACTAATCCAAACCCAACACAGATCTGAAGTCTTTTAAAAAAAATGCCAAACTCTTAGATCCTTCAGTGCTTTTCTCTCAAACGCCAAGTTCTACAGACATAAGTTCCAACATAAATTTTTTAAAAAGCAAAAAACAAAAAAAGAAGGTAGAATAGATATAATATCTCCAATGCCTAGCTCATATCTCTCCTCATATCTCTTCCTCTAACACCAATGGTTAATTTCAACACCACATTACTAGCTCAATGCCTATCTCAAATAGGTAGGTCAAAGCTAACTAAAGATGCCTTTTTTTAATAGCAAATGTAGATTCAATGCACCAAGGTAAGAATAAGTTGATCCAAAAGACTCCAATATCTCCATGTTGAAGATCTCAATGTTATAGATAAAAAAAGAGGTCAATGCCTCACAAAAGATAATTTTGATAAAAAAGTTCTAAGTTAAAAATCACTAGTCTTCACTCCAACACATTTTTTTCACAACTCCTATCCTCCTTTTGTGCCAAGATTAGATCTTAAACAAATTATAAAAAAAAACCCATAACCTTTCCTCTCCTTAGCTTCTTTCACTATCTCAAAAGAAATAAAAGCTTCATAAACAACAAAATCTTTAAAAAGTCTGGAAAAGGGCACCAAGATTTCCTCACATGCCTATCTTCTACACTTCCTCTCCATGAAAAGGGAAGTGGAATACAATTATCTAAAAATTAAAAGATTACAGATGGTTATAATTTATTTAGGGCTCTGGTACCATGTTAAGAATGGTAAATGTATTCCAACCCAAGAATTTGAAGTGTTGACAATAAAACATCACAAAGGAAGTTCCAAGTGTGATATGCAAAAATAAAGCAGATCATATATTATTTAGAAATGAAGCATAATGAAGCATGTTAGTACTAAGACAAGCACTTGCATATATAGGCAAGGTGAAATACTAAACTAGCCTACATGGCCAATGCGGGGTAAATTCTCACATAGGACAAACTCACTATAAGACAAAATAGCTAATAAATACACTAACAAACATGAGAAAATGCATGAAATACATACTCTAATAATCACTTTTACTTGGAGCTACAAACTAGTTTGGGATATAATTGGGCCCCGGATCCCTAAGTGATTAACTACAAATGGCCACAACCTTCAAAATACCATGAACAATCACATACAACCTATAGAATACCAATAACAACCAAAACTAGCCTCGAGAACACCACAACCAACCTCACATGCCTTAGTGAGTTTTGAACGTAGGTGAGACTTGAAATAACGAAGCCACTTTATAAACTCAGCCACATCTAATCAACATTATATATTAATAGTATTGATAATATCATATAATATTATTATTAACATATAGTATAATACATTATATTATATTAATACAATATAATATTATAATTAATAATATTATAATTAATAATATTATATTATATTTTTAATATTGTATAAATTATTATAAATTAATAAATACTACAATTTTAATAATATATTAATATCATATAATAAGATTTAATATATAATATAATATCTCATAATAATATAATAATGATATAATATATACATATACATATATATCATTATTATAATATTATGAGATATTATATTATATATTAAATATTATTATATGATATTAATATTATATATATATATATATATATATATATATAATATTAATATCATATAATAATATTTAATATATAATATAATATCTCATAATATTATAATAATGATATTGATATATATATATATATATATATATATATATATATATATATATATATATATATATATCAATATCATTATTATAATATTATGAGATATTATATTATATATTAAATATTATTATATGATATTAATATTATATAATAATATTTAATATATAATATAATATCTCATAATATTATAATAATGATATTGATATATATATATATATATATATATATATATATATATATATATCAATATCATTATTATAATATTATGAGATATTATATTATATATTAAATATTATTATATGATATTAATATTATATATATATATATATATAATATTAATATCATATAATAATATTTAATATATAATATAATATCTCATTATATATATATATATATATATATATATATATTCTCCCATAGGATATTAAGTTTATGTAGATATTATCTTTGATTTCCACAATATAGTGTTGCACTACATGTACTATTTGTTTTCTTATAATATTTTCTCTCTATCTAGACAAAGACACATATTGGTAGGTATTACCTAGACAACCTATGTGAATACATAACCTAACCATCTATGAACTTAGAATAAATGACACGTGGTATGTAATATCCCCTTCAAACAGGAATTATAGCAACACAAAAAAAAAAAGAACAAGATATAACTTCGGTTGAATAAATTTAGAATGATAACAATAATATAGTTTTTTCAATAGTAAATCATAGATCTTATCACTTGTCCTTCTAAACTATTACAATTGCCGTCCTCTATTATGCATATAAATATAAAATACAGTCTTGAAAACCCTGGCTTTGCAAATCTGGAAGTGCAAATTGAATTCTAGAAAGTCTCGGCCCTTCTGTGTCGACACACAGTCGCCGTCGTCGGTCGATATCTCGCCGACGTCGGTCTCTGTCGGTCGGATTTCTGCCGACGTCGGTCTTCAGTCGACCGATGTCGGCCACTGAAAACCCTCTGTCTGCCGAGGTCGGTTCCTGCACTGATCTGTACGAACCTGTACGGATTCTGTACGGCCGCACATTAAGCACAACTTCCCTATTTTCAACCCCTGATCTGAAATATATGTCTCTAGCACAGTAGATCTCTAGCTGTATAATTTATTGAATCAAAACATAAAGCAATAAATACCTGGAATATCTGTGATAACTTCTGTGTGAAGTTATCTCTCAAACCTGAAATTTTGTGATAACCTCTGGATGAAGCTATCTCTCACTTTGGCAATATATCAACTGATATTCCACAGCCTCTTATTTGCACACATTGAAGAGGGAACGTTCTCCAATGCAAATGGAATCCTGAAACCCTAGGCTCAGTCTTCACCGAAGAAATTCTTCAAAATCAATAATCAATAATCAATAGCATAATGAACAATGGCCTCCATGAGAAACCCTTATACCCTCAAAAGATATGCTTGCCCTAATTAGGGTTTCTTAAATTAGAATTAGGGTTTCTAATTAAAAATAGGCTAAATAATTAATATTTGATTAAATCAATCAAATATTAATATCTCCCTCAATACATGTCGGATCCACGAACCGATCGAAGCTAGTGAATCAGGGAGTGATTCCGCACATAACCATACCACAATAAAGGCGCTCTGCTGCATATCAAATATCCCTAAAAAGTAGGAGCTCAGGCCAAATGTGTTTGAAATACCCTGAATGAAAATCAAATGTAGAAATCCTGTGAATCAAAGTCGAGCCAAGCTCCATTATGACCCTCTATCCATCTTATTAGCCTATGAAGGTCGCATAATAGGCTAACCATGAACTCAGAACATGTCAATTGAAAAGGGGACATGACAATCCGCCCCTCCTGAAATTGCTTGCCCTCAAGCAATCACTGAATGACAAATCAATCAACCCACCTGGATCCCAAATGTAGTTAGGATCTCCACCACTGTCAATTAACATGAACCCCATGCCATGTCCATCCCAACTCTCATGTAATGGCGTCACATCATCTCTAGTACTAAGATAATCACTCCAACATCCAATCCATAAATGAAAATCAGCAAGCAAACTTCGTACCTGAATAATATCTAAAACTGGGTTGTGAAGGCTAGACATAGTCATATCATCATCAACCTGTGACCCGACTGTAACAGAAAGTTGAGTCCTCACCACATGTGACAACTCCTGAACTGAACTCACCTCAAGACCAAGCTCGTCCTCGTACCTCTCCTGTGTTGGTGCCAATGTGCGCTCGTCATCACCCTCAATCATGTTATGTGGTATAGGTACCTCCATCCGATGAAAAAATAGATATCTGAAGCTGCTGCCCCATATTGCCTTAAGAATATGTGTCGTCCCATCAACATTAAAGAGAACCTCCATGTCCTTGAGACGAAGAGTAACTTCCTCAAATGAATGAAGCCACTTCATACCCAAGACTAAGTCTATATCCCCCATGTTTACCACATAATAATCAGCCTTGAACTCATAGTTGTTCAAGCGCAATGGGAGGTCTCTAATCATACGTTCACACTTAAGAGTGTGACCATCGGCTACCTTAACTCTGATGCCCTCAAAACCTTCTGTAGTGAGTCCACGCTTCTCCACAAATCTAGCATCTATGAAATTGTGAGTGGCTCCTGTATCAAGAAGGGTGATAACCTTCTGCCCTGCCAAAACTCCACAGAGTCTGAATGACTCATCCGACTGTATGCTGGATATGCGGGCCTCCTATAGGTGAAGCTCTAACTCTGCCTCTACATTAGGCCCTGAAGCCTCTGCCTCTGCCCCCTCAGCACTGTTATGCTATTCGGAATCCTCAGAATCTGACTCCTCATAATATATCCACATCATACGATTCGCCTTGCCCTTAGGCCTCAAAGGACAATCGTGATGGATATCATATGGTCCTTTGCAGTAGAAGCAAAGCTTCTTCCTACGTAGATCATTAAGCACCTCACGATCCAAAGGTGGTGCTGCTAGATTGGCCTTTGAATCATTTTTAACTCCGGATTTATCTATGATAAAATCCGGTCTCTCCGTATCCCCGTGGGAGTGCTTATGGTCTCTAGAAGAAGAAGTACCTTTGGCATTAAATTTATTGGATGGGGCTGCTATCTCCATATCACGTGCCTTCTTCATAGCTACCTGTAATGAAGGAGGATCAAAGGCTTTGATCCAACCCCTCAATGGCTCTGTCAATCCCCCTATGAAGAGAACTGCCAATCTACGCTCTGAAATATTGGGTACCATGACTGCTAATCTCTGAAACTCACCAATGAAGGACTCCAAGCTACCTGTTTGTCTCAACTGTGCCAAATCTCAGAATTAAACCTCGGGATCTCTCCTGTCAAACCGCTCAACCAATCTATCCACAAAGTCCTGGTACTCTGTTACCTGATTATGCTGAAGTGTTACCATACCATGGTACCACCAATCATGTGCTACTCCATCCAAGTGCAAAGTGGCGTATTTGATGGCATCTATCTCTGACATTGGTCTCAATGCCAAAAAGGTGTCAAGCTTATGAACCCAAGCTTGAGCTGTCATCTTACCGCTGTCGTCAAAAGTGGTCAAAGAAAGCTTACCAGTAGCCTTCTGCAGCTCACTGAATTGAACTCTAGGCTTCCTGTCCTGTCTAACCAATCTGTAGTGCTCTCTCCTAAGATTGACAAAATGATCAAAGGTCATCCTCTCTTGGACATGAAGAGGTAATAAGTCCCACTCGTCATTTTCAGCCATGTAAACATCTGCAAATGGGTTATTCCCTACTTCCTCTGCTGGTGCCTCTAGTTCTTCTTGAACAAAAGTAGGACGTGTAGGTCTATCAGCTGTTCTGGAGTGAGTCTGCTATGGCCTCTAATTAATCGTAGCACTCCTATCATCTCTTTGGTCCCCGTTCTGTCCATCAGGTGTATTCATTCTCTCTATCATAGTCATAAGTGCCTGTAGTGTCTGAGCCATCTGCTGTTGGCTTGTCATCATAGCACGCTAAAATTCTCTGGTGCCCTGATCAGCATCATACCTGTGGCCCCTAGGTGGGCTACCCTCACGTCTGTCACTCATGATGGTCGGTGGCTGATCTAACACCTGAGTACCTTCAAGCAAGGCTCGGCTGCGTGTGTTATACTTGTGTGGTCCCAACTCTTGTGGCTGCATAAGATCTATACACCCTCAGGCTGGCAGGATTTAGCTCTGATACCACTGTAATATCCCCTTCAAACAGGAAATATAACAACACAAAAAAACTTTGAACAAGATATAACTTTGGTTGAATAAATTCAGAATGATAACAATAATATAGTTTTTTCAATAGTAAATCACAGATCTTATCACTTGTCCTTCTAAACTATTACAATTGCCATCCTCTATTATGCATATAAATATAAAATATAGTCTTGAAAACCATGGCTTTGCAAATCTGGAAGTGCAAATTGAATTCTGGAAAGTCTCGGCCCTTCTGTGTTGACACACAGTCGTCGTCGTCAGTCGATATCTCACCGACGTCGGTCTCTGTCGGTCGGATTTCTGTCGACGTCAGTCTTCAGTCGACCGATGTCGGTCACTGAAAACCCTCTGTCTGCCGAGGTCAGTTCCTGCACTGATCTGTACGAACCTGTACAGATTCTGTACGGCCGCAAATTAAGCACAACTTCCCTATTTTCAACCCCTGATCTGAAATATATGTCTCTAGCACAGTAGATCTCTAGCTGTATAATTTATTGAATCAAAACATAAAGCAATAAATACCTGGAATATCTGTGATAACTTCTGTGTGAAGTTATCTCTCAAACTTGAAATTTTGTGATAACCTCTGGATGAAGCTATCTCTCACTTTGGCACTATATCAGCTGATATTCCACAGCCTCTTAATTGCACACACTGAAGAGGGAACGTTCTCCAATGCAAATGGAATCCTGGAACCCTAGGCTCAGTCTTCACCGAAGAAATTCTTCAAAATCAATAATCAATAATCAATAGCATAATGAACAATGGCCTCCATGAGAAACCCTTATACCCTCAAAAGATATGCTTGCCCTAATTAGGGTTTCTTAAATTAGAATTAGGGTTTCTAATTAAAAATAGGCTAAATAATTAATATTTGATTAAATCAATCAAATATTAATATCTCCCTCAATACATGTCGGATCCACGAACCGATCGAAGCTAGTGAATCAGGGAGTGATTCCGCACATAACCATACCACAATAAAGGTGCTCCGCTGCATATCAAATATCCCTAAAAAGTAGGAGCTCAGGCCAAATGTGTTTAAAATACCCTGAATGAAAATCAAATGTAGAAATCCTGTGAATCAAAGTCGAGCCAAGCTCCATTATGACCCTCTATCCATCTTATTAGCCTATGAAGGTCGCATAATAGGCTAACCATGAACTCAGAACATGTCAATTGAAAAGGGGACATGACAATCCGCCCCTCCTGAAATTGCTTGCCCTCAAGCAATCACTGAATGACAAATCAATCAACCCACCTGGATCCCAAATGTAGTTAGGATCTCCACCACTGTCAATTAACACGAACCCCATGCCATGTCCATCCCAACTCTCATGTAATGGCGTCACATCATCTCTAGTACTAAGATAAGCACTCCAACATCCAATCCATAAATGAAAATCAGCAAGCAAACTTCGTACCTGAATAATATCTAAAACTGGGTTGTGAAGGCTAGACATAGTCATATCATCATCAACCTGTGACCCGACTGTAACAGAAAGTTGAGTCCTCACCACATGTGACAACTCCTGAACTGAACTCACCTCAAGACCAAGCTCGTCCTTGTACCTCTCCTGTGTTGGTGCCAATGTGCGCTCGTCATCACCCTCAATCATGTTATGTGGTATAGGTACCTCCATCCGATGAAAAAATAGATATCTGAAGCTGCTGCCCCATATTGCCTTAAGAATATGTGTCGTCCCATCAACATTAAAGAGAACCTCCATGTCCTTGAGACGAAGAGTAACTTCCTCAAATGAATGAAGCCACTTCATACCCAAGACTAAGTCTATATCCCCCATGTTTACCACATAATAATCAGCCTTGAACTCATAGTTGTTCAAGCGCAATGGGAGGTCTCTAATCATACATTCACACTTAAGAGTGTGACCATCGACTACCTTAACTCTGATGCCCTCAAAACCTTCTGTAGTGAGTCCACGCTTCTCCACAAATCTAGCATCTATGAAATTGTGAGTGGCTCCTGTATCAAGAAGGGTGATAACCTTCTGCCCTGCCAAAACTCCATAGAGTCTGAATGACTCATCCGACTATATGCTGGATATGCGGGCCTCCTGTAGGTGAAGCTCTAACTCTGCCTCTGCATTAGGCCCTGAAGCCTCTGCCTCTGCCCCCTCAGCACTGTTATGCTGTTCGGAATCCTCAGAATCTGACTCCTCATAATATATCCACATCATACGATTCGCCTTGCCCTTAGGCCTCAAAGGACAATCGTGATGGATATCATATGGTCCTTTGCAGTAGAAGCAAAGCTTCTTCCTACGTAGATCATTAAGCACCTCACGATCCAAAGGTGGTGCTGCTGGATTGGCCTTTGAATCATTTTTAACTCCGGATTTATCTATGATAAAATCCGGTCTCTCCGTATCCCCGTGGGAGTGCTTATGGTCTCTAGAAGAAGAAGTACCTTTGGCGTTAAATTTATTGGATGGGGCTGCCATCTCCATATCACGTGCCTTCTTCATAGCTACCTATAATGAAGGAGGATCAAAGGCTTTGATCCAACCCCTCAATGGCTCTGTCAATCCCCCTATGAAGAGAACTACCAATCTACGCTCTGAAATATTGGGTACCATGACTGCTAATCTCTGAAACTCACCAATGAAGGACTCCAAGCTACCTGTTTGTCTCAACTGTGCCAAATCTCGGAATTAAACCTCAGGATCTCTCCTGTCAAACCGCTCAACCAATCTATCCACAAAGTCCTGGTACTCTGTTACCTGATTATGCTGAAGTGTTACCATACCATGGTACCACCAATCATGTGCTACTCCATCCAAGTGCAAAGTGGCGTATTTGATGGCATCTATCTCTAACATTGGTCTCAATGCCAAAAAGGTGTCAAGCTTATGAACCCAAGCTTGAGCTGTCATCTTACCGCTGTCGTCAAAAGTGGTCAAAGAAAGCTTACCAGTAGCCTTCTGCAGCTCACTGAATTGAACTCTAGGCTTCCTGTCCTGTCTAACCAATCTGTAGTGCTCTCTCCTAAGATTGACAAAATGATCAAAGGTCATCCTCTCTTGGACATGAAGAGGTAATAAGTCCCACTCGTCATTTGCAGCCATGTAAACATATGCAAATGGGTTATTCCCTACTTCCTCTGCTGGTGCCTCTAGTTCTTCTTGAACAAAAGTAGGACGTGTAGGTCTATCAGCTATTCTGGAGTGAGTCTGCTATGGCCTCTGATTAACCGTAGCACTCCTGTCATCTCTTTGGTCCCCGTTCTGTCCATCAAGTGTATTCATTCTCTCTATCATAGTCATAAGTGCCTGTAGTGTCTGAGCCATCTGCTGTTGGCTTGTCATCATAGCACGCTGAAATTCTCTGGTGCCCTGATCAGCATCATACCTGTGGCCCCTAGGTGGGCTACCCTCACGTCTGTCACTCATGATGGTCGGTGGCTGATCTAACACCTGAGTACCTTCAAGCAAGGCTCGGCTGCGTGTGTTATACTTGTGTGGTCCCAACTCTTGTGGCTGCATAAGATCTATACACCCTCAGGCTGGCAGGATTTAGCTCTGATACCACTGTAATATCCCCTTCAAACAGGAAATATAACAACACAAAAAAACTTTGAACAAGATATAACTTCGGTTGAATAAATTCAGAATGATAACAATAATATAGTTTTTTCAATAGTAAATCACAGATCTTATCACTTGTCCTTCTAAACTATTACAATTGCCATCCTCTATTATGCATATAAATATAAAATATAGTCTTGAAAACCATGGCTTTGCAAATCTGGAAGTGCAAATTGAATTCTGGAAAGTCTCGGCCCTTCTGTGTTGACACACAGTCACCGTCGTCGGTCGATATCTCACCGACGTCGGTCTCTGTCGGTCGGATTTCTGTCGACGTCAGTCTTCAGTCGACCGATGTCGGCCACTGAAAACCCTCTGTCTGCCGAGGTCAGTTCCTGCACTAATCTGTACGAACCTGTATGGATTCTGTACGGCCGCAAATTAAGCACAACTTCCCTATTTTCAACCCCTGATCTGAAATATATGTCTCTAGCACAGTAGATCTCTAGCTGTATAATTTATTGAATCAAAACATAAAGCAATAAATACCTGGAATATCTGTGATAACTTCTGTGTGAAGTTATCTCTCAAACCTGAAATTCTGTGATAACCTCTGGATGAAGCTATCTCTCACTTTGGCAATATATCAGCTGATATTCCACAGCCTCTTAATTGCACACACTGAAGAGGGAACGTTCTCCAATGCAAATGGAATCCTGGAACCCTAGGCTCAGTCTTCACCGAAGAAATTCTTCAAAATCAATAATCAATAATCAATAGCATAATGAACAATGGCCTCCATGAGAAACCCTTATACCCTCAAAAGATATGCTTTCCCTAATTAGGGTTTCTTAAATTAGAATTAGGGTTTCTAATTAAAAATAGGCTAAATAATTAATATTTGATTAAATCAATCAAATATTAATATCTCCCTCAATACATGTCGGATCCACGAACCGATCGAAGCTAGTGAATCAGGGAGTGATTCCGCACATAACCATACCACAATAAAGGTGCTCTGCTGCATATCAAATATCCCTAAAAAGTAGGAGCTCAGGCCAAATGTGTCTGAAATACCCTGAATGAAAATCAAATGTAGAAATCCTGTGAATCAAAGTCGAGCCAAGCTCCATTATGACCCTCTATCCATCTTATTAGCCTACGAAGGTCGCATAATAGGCTAACCATGAACTCAGAACATGTCAATTGAAAAGG
Organism: Torreya grandis; assembly: GCA_037957365.1. Lineage (NCBI taxonomy): Eukaryota > Viridiplantae > Streptophyta > Pinopsida > Cupressales > Taxaceae > Torreya > Torreya grandis. Next base: position 24,529 of record JARHVA010008947.1, on the reverse strand, counting down.
GGACATGACATGGTACCTATAATTATCTGGCATAAGCTCTATGGGCTTCCCTAGTATCTCAAAATTAGGGCGATAATAATTACCAGTACCCTAATTAATACAAGAGTCATTTGCATATCCTTAGAAAATTCATTTCAATTATGCTTAATTAGGAATCAATTATTCCTTTTCATAGTTTTATTGTTGCCATGCTTAATCGGCCATCATCTCTCCTCCTGAGCCTAAAATAAAAATAGAGAAGTGATTTGATTCTACCAAAAACCCTAAATGTTTTAGGTGTGAAAAGAAAAATGTACAATTGTTTGAAAAAAAATAAAAAAAACTATGATCAATTTTTATTTAAATATCTTTGATACTAAAACAGATAGTATGATCACAAAAATTGATACAAATAAATATTCATCACTTTTTCTAGCCATCTCTCTTTAAATAATTGTGGACTACATAATTCATAAATCTCAAGGTTCTAATTCTTTGAAACATTGAAAAAATTAGTTAAGGTCACACAAAATGAACACTTAGGTCAATTAAATCAAATTACCTAGAAAGTATTTACTATATTAGGCATCTCTTTGTAAATAATTATGGATTGTGGATGCCATAAATCTTAATATTTTCATCCTTTTCATTTTTTATGTTATCGATGGATTAAATATGAACATTGATGGGATTTTTTAATATAATAAGTTAGAAAACTTATGTTGAAAGGAAGGAAGAATTACGCTGATGAGTCTATTTCCTCTACTTTGATATAATTGACACATATCATTCTCTGAACAATGGTTACATTAACATGTCAATTCTACATTATCTGATATGAATACTACCATTTACACTGATTTAGTATATACTATATTATATTATATATAAATATATAATTAATATATAAAATATATTATATATTATATTACAATACAACATTATAAATAACTAAATATTATATAATTATATATGGTTTACTAATTCTATATGTATCTTATACATAATTAAATATTATTATTATTATAATATACTTTATTTATGTTAATATTATAGTATTGATTTTTCACTATATTAAAAGCCCCAGAGTGCAGACCACATTTTTTAATTACACACATTTTTGTTTAGAGGCCATTACCATTTATAATTTATGCATTATGAATAAATATTACCAATAATGGGAAACTTAACCACATGTTCTAGCTAAATACAACTACTACAATGTTGTGAGTGGAACATGATCCTTGTTAAGCGCACACATGTTAAAGGAACCATGAATCATGGCCATATTATTTAACCATCATCACCTAGCTCACCTTGGAATATTTCACCACTTACATGTTTTGTATGACCTTCCCTTTCCCCATGTAGACACTAAATCTAAATTATATATCACCTCAATCTCTTATACATGGCAATTACTTCTCATGGTTGCACTTTTAAGTTCTAAGACCTTCCTAATACCAAAAGGCTCACATCCATTATCTCTTATGCCTATTTCTTACCTATTAGTATGATCGTATGTTATTCTAATGACCAGGCCTTTGGTATTTCTTAAATGCTATAAACCTACTTCTTATCATCCTCTACAAGTTTTGAACATGTACCTATTTTCCATCTTCTTGGACACTTGCATCTTGATCAGATGCCTATGTTGATGCTATTCTCATGTTCCAAACTAAGTGTTCAGTGCCCTAAAGTCATAAAATTTTAAAATGAAATATATCCTAAAGGTTATCCTAAGTGATTTAATGCAGAATATTTCTAAGATTGATTGGTATATATACAATATCAATCCTCATTCATTCCTCACCTAACACATACCTAATAACTCACAAGACAACTTACCAAAAACACTCAATCAAGAATTAAAGTGATAAAAGTTTCCCTATTCTTTCCTATTTCAATATCTGTCATAGGGATAACCATCTATAGATTTAAAGTATTGAATGAACATTCCATGATCCATATTTTCTAAGTTATGAGCTAGGTCACTTTATGTACTTGATTATCACATGTTGTATCCTTATGCACATATAATATAACATGTAGGGGAGAATACATAAGTATAAGGCCCTCTCAAAATTATTTTATATGTAGGAAGTGCCCATTTATCTCTTCCTTGGGCTAGGTTGACATAATGTGCCCACTAACCCATTTTTATCATAGTCACTCCAAGGGTGAAGAAGCTATGGTTTGATTATTTGATAAAGAGTAACAACCTGTGAGTGAGATATGAACACAATAGAGAAAAGGTGATTAAAAAATATATAAATCTCAAGGTGTTTTCACTTAGATTCAACTAATATTTCATACTGGACACATGCATCAACCTCAAACACTAACATTGATGCAACCATTTAGATCTAATGCAAGCACATCTAAGGCCACAAAATGTAAATTTATAGAAAGTATATATATATATATATATATATATATATATATATATATATATATATATATATATATATATCATGTTCCATATTAGATATGCATGCACCTAGTAAACCAAGTACTCTTATTTCTAATTCATTTCAATATCTGTACTTTCTATTTTTAACATATTTTAGGATTTTAATTCAAAATATTGTTTATTTGAGTTTGTAAATTAATTGATGTTTTAAAGATCTATTTATCACCATTTTTATTAATTGTTTATATATTCTTAACCCTATATTATATTGACCCATGTCAATGTAGTGTTAAACACCCCACTACTTTTCCATTGCTCAAGCTCACTATGAAACAAAATGTCTTCCCCATACATAACTTATTTCCACACCATATGAATAAATACACAACCACATTTTATATAATCACCTCCACTAGAAATATAATACTATTTTTACTTAACCCTTCATGTACAAAAAGGTGATATAGTGTCAATGATCATGAGTTTCAATTGAGGTACAAATGTCAATCGGTGTCAATAGTCATGAGTTTCGATTAAGGTATGACTGCCAATCGATGTCAATAGTCATGAGTTTTGATTGAGTTATGGTAACCAATTTACACTCTTTCAATTTAAAAAACACCAGTTTACTAATATATAAAATTATATCCCTTTTATCATAACTTTCACTTTTGCACTAGTTTCGCATTGCTCAAGCTCATTATGAAATGTACACTTGGAATTTTCTTGCTAAAGAAAGTAATTTGGTAACCCAATATTCCAATTTATTTTAAACCCAATTTAGGATCTTTTTGAATTATTCTCCTCTATTATCCATTTCAACTTATAATGGAGAAGCTAGTCTGTGATAGGCATCACACTCTGTCTAAAACATTGAGTTTTTCTCCATTTTAAACTAGAACATAAAAGCTAGGAAAAAAGTGTCAAGACACTTCATGGATTTTAACAAGGTCTTTTATTGATGTTTAAGAGTAATAAAAGTATCATCAATAAAATTTCCATTAATGAGTTGAGGTTATTGGTCAAAAATAACAATACCCCAAATGAGACATGCTTAGCCTCGTGAGATAGAAGATAGCTAAGAGCTTATAAAAAGAGAAAATATAAAGTTAGGGCAAGATGGAAACCTTGGAAGATCAAGAATTAGAGAAAAATACTATCATATTTGAGACCACTAATAGTGAGATAAGTGGAGGCATCTACCAACAAGGTTTAGACTTCTAAAATAAAGAAATGACCAAAACCAAGAGCCTAGAACATGGTTATGATGAAAGGCCATTCGATCATGTCGTAAGCCTTTTCAAATTCAAATTTAATAAAAATGGTTCTTTGATGAAAATACCTAGCCCATTCCATACCCTCTAGACATAAATAATATTATCAAAACTATACATGCTTTTAATAAATTTCATTTGATCTAGTCTAATAATAATAAGAAGAATGAGATGAAGATGACTAGCATGACCTTTGGAAAAGATCTTATAAGAGACATTCAACAAAGTGATATGTCACCAACTAGTGATGAGCTATAGGTCATTATTTTTAGGTACAAATTCAATATTAATTTTATCTATAATGAAACCCAAATATTTCCTTTATAGGTCTTATTTTTAAAATTGAAGCAAGTCCAACCCAAAAAATTCCCAACTAGCTTTATAAAATTCATAAGATAAACCATTGAGGCCTATATCTTTATCATTACTCATGTAGTGAATATCCTTTATGAATTATTTAATACTCAAATGTGCATCACAAATCTTTTGGTCTATAGGTTTTAGCTTGCAAGACATCAAGGCATTCCTACAGGGCCTCATTTATCTCCATTATTTCCTCCTAAGCTTGAAACATTAAATTTATAGTGGTCTATAAAATTAGAGGATATGTCAGGAAGATAAGTGAGTCTCACTTGGGTTGAATTGATAGTCTTGATATGATCATGATCTTGTTTGGCCCCGAGTGATTTGAAAATTTCCTTTAGACACCTTGTCTCTAGTTTTGAACAAATGTTAGTGAGCATGAAGTTATGCCCCTTGGAAGCATGTTCTTATGCTACCTTAATTTGGTTTTTGAGAGAGGAAGAAAAAATTTGTAGATTGTGATCAAATGGGTTATGTTCAAGAAGGGAGGACAGTCTCCAAAATTATTTAAGCACAACTTCACCACCCTACTTTCTTACATGATAAATTTTATTCCCATAGTGGTGGAGAAAGGTGGAGGCACCCATACTGACTTCATTCTACCAATAATTACATCTAATATTGTAATGTGGTTGGGGTGCCAAGTTTCAAATCTAGGTAATGTGACAAATGGTGCTCTGTTGGATCATGAGGAAGGTGTTAAGGATGAAATTATTACATGGTAATTTAAATTGGTTAGTGATCCATTCCAATAAAAGATGGGAGAGTGATCTAAGATAAAATATTCAAAATTTATAGTGATATGATGGCCATTAGTGTTTTTAAAATAAAAGATATTTTATTTTGAAAGCATGTAATAATCCAACCTTTTCAGGACTCGATCGATGCTAGTATGATAGTTAGACCACATAAACCATGGGGTGGTATTTATTGAGTGTGTTTAGAGGAGAGGGTAAAAAATACCCCATCTATTCTTAAATTAATACTATGTTTCACCTTATCCCATGCACCATCTCATGCTAAAATCACCAAATTTATATTTAGGGATTTCAACCATATTAAAGTCCCCACATAAGCCACATAGAAAGGGGTAAATTATTAGACAAATATCATCATATCTATTAGGGACATCATTTGGAACATAAATGTTGAGAACTCATAATGAATGGCCATAAATATCCATAAGTATCAAAATAACTCAGTGCGATGGGTCTTCCCTTGTGGTGGTAATTAAGGAGGAAAAATTATATGACACAAAGGTGTTGGTGTCATGACATCCCTTCTTATGTCAAGCAAAGAATTGGGTGGATTTAGGATGAACACATTTTAGATCCGTTTGTAGAAGGAACCCAAAAACTTTAACTTCTTGCAGATAGAAAACATCTAAGGAACCCATATATTGGCAAATAACTCACATAAATTTTTTTTGAAAAGATTATATGAGACCTTAAACATTCTAGGAGAGAATATTCATTAGGAAATTTCATCCATATGAAAATCTCCTTGGCCATCTTATTTATATTCAAGGGCTGAGAAACTATTAAATTAGTTTGGAAGAATGAAATCCCTAAAATAAATGGAATGACATTTGGCCCCATTGTCTTCTCAAGGAGTGTTACCACCACCACATGGTGGGTTGCCTAGAGAATTTTTTTTACAAAAGATATCTTAGTGGGAGAGGAGATTACTTGAGGTTGTGAAACATGAGAAACATAACACTTTTGGGACATATGGGGTTTAACAAGTGAGGGATAATAATTGGGAACTTTTAGGGAGACTATGGTAACAAAAGGAGAAACAACTAGGGGGAGGTTTTTAGGCTTGAAAACAAACTATTTTTGGTAATCATAGTCTAACCATTATTTTTAGCTGGCACCTTAGGCTTGTTAGTTTTTGGAGGATCTGAGGAGGGTTTTGATTAACCCATAATGGGATAGTATTTGATGTGATGATCCAAATATTGACATCAAAAGTAAGTATTGGGAAGGTTGAAATATAAAACCTTATGTGCTAACTTTCATTACTGACTTAGATATTTAAAATTACCAAATAATAGGTAAGTGGGATTAGATTAGGAATAAATCAAATTTAAGATAATTAATTGACTAGTGGGGATGAATAAGGTTAGTAAATGAAGAATAATATAAGGGGAATATTAGACAAATAGCTAGTAGGGGTGATTTTGGGATGGGATTAAATGAGATAATCAAAATTAATGTTGACTAATAAAAATATTAAGCATAATAATGAAGGAGAGTGAATTTAGATGCATACATTTTCCCCCTCTTTGAAAGGTTATTATGAGTGGAGTGAAGTAGAAAGAGTAATGGTATTTAAAATAAAAACCATTTCATGGATGAATGATAGTAGATGATGTTAGTGGATATGATTCCTCCTCGAGGGGACATGTAAGGAAGAATGAAATAGATGGCCACTCAAAATAAGAAATGATGGGTGGCATGAGATGGATAGACAAGGGAATGGGATGTGAGATGTGAGATAGATGATGATGAAGATGAGTTTGACTTGAGAATTGAGCTTCAGATTAATGATGTCCTTGGAAAAGACACATGCATAGGGAGTAGAGATGATGTGAGTCATGATTTTCAACACATCCCAAAGGGGAATTAACCATAGCATAATGATGATAAGATAAAAGGCCACAAGATTTAGACGTAACCCAAGCAAGGATACATACAAGGGAGAGATTTAGACTAAGATAAGAGAATGATTTTATAAGATTAAGTATAGGTATATCTCAAGTCTAAATTTGACCAATATGATGAGGAGGATAAGAGAGAATAATGATATGATCAAGTGGCCAGAAAAATGGAGATGAGGATAGATGAAAGAGATAATGGTTGAATTATCCTTGCACATGGAAAAATGGCTAAGTGATACCTACATAGTCTACAAAGACCTCAAGATTATGTAGTTTAGAATATGATGGTGATGAGGAGGATTAATGATTAGAGGGTGATGTTAGTGATTATAGGATATGAATCAAATGATTAAACAAGGATGAAAATATTGGATGTTAGTCAGATGGATTGATAGGATTAGATTAGTAATGGGAATAAGGATGATGAGATGATTAGAATAATGATGAGGGTGTTGGGGATTAATCCATCATATTTGTCATAAGGTTCATCACAGTCTAAGAAATCTAATAGATATAGCACTTGGTAGTAAGTTCCATGATATAAGTATAACTAAGAGGACATTATGTCAAGGTGATTAGGCAAAAAGTGAACTATACATCATCGAGGGAACTTATAAGAATTATTTTATCCTTGGGTGACCTCATATAATATTCATTCATTTCTAAATAGACAAAAGAGATACGATGTAAACAAAACATAAGAAAAAATAAGATATATACATAAGACAAATAATAGACAACAAACACATGCAAGTATCTACATGTAATGCCACAATGTCTTGTCTAAAGATGGGAAGAGTGATTGGGGGATGGGTTGGACTAGGATGATCATGATGTAATTGAGACTTATGATAGACTTGCGTTTGGATAGGATGAGTGTGAGGAGGACTAGGATGAGATATTGCCCCTAATTTAGGATAAAGGATTGATGATGTGATAAGGTCTTTGAATATTGATTTAATCTTGAAATTGAATTGAAAAAATGGCCAAGAAAGGGGATTTATAAAAGTGATGACCAAGGATTACCAACATATAAATCCCTACAAGAGGTCAATTAATCAAGGAGACTAGGAGCTGATGGGATCAAATATATTTAATACTAGCAAAATAGTGATTTTATGGGTCTTAGGTATGAAGAGGTAATGATAAGGAAGGTGATGAGATAAATTACCTTTCATACTAACAAAGAAGTGAGTTGATGGGTGCTAGATATGAAAATGCAACTAATAAGAAGTGATGGGTGGTAGATTAGATTCTTTGAAAAGGTGATGTATGTTAATAATACTTAGTCAAAAGGATGAGAATGAAGATATGGAGAGATGGGTGACCACTCTAATTTGATTCCAAGACTAAATGTGGTATCCAAATATTGGTAGATGTGAAATGGATGGATATAGATGTAACTAGGGGATTTTGCATAAGACAAGATACCATGGACTATTTTTGACATTTTTTCAAGTTTTATGATTTTTAGGGTTTTTGACATATTGAAAATTTTAAGGATTTTGGATACATATGCACACTATAAAAATGGGGTTATTATAAAAGGGAATACCAAGCCTAGAAACTAGGATAAGGATAGATAGGATGATGGATGAGATGAAAAAAGGATGAGGGTTATGTGGAAAATGGGATGGGGACCAAGGAAGAATGGACTAAGGATTGCCAATGACCACATCATGAAGGAAACAAATGTTTAGTTGCCTGAGTGTCCATTAGAGGATATGACAAGATGGTTTAGGAGTAGTTCTCATGACACCTTTCATTCCTTATGAAGGCTAAGATGGTAAGTAATGCGATATGATGAAAGATGATGGGTAGGAATAATGGACTAGGGGATAAGATGGATAAGGATGATTTGGATGGGTTATATAGACAAAGTTGACGATGGATGAGACATGTATGGATTTTTCCCCCAAATGTTGAGGTATAATGCAGAAAATAGATTATTTTATCATGATTCTAGAAATTGGTTTTCATCGTAGTACTTTCCCAAGGCACCATAGGACTAGTTTTCACCATTGAATGATTTTTTTTGACTGTTGGGAATCTTGATTTATTTGAGAAGGGTGAGATACTGATACTAGCTAGATTTTTAACCAACACTTGTTATGGAGATCTTTATTGATTCTTGATTTAATGTCCTCCAAACATTTTGACCATGTGTCTTTATAACCCCTATGAGGGACAATGCTACCCATATATTTGAGATATGGTATAGATGGGATGATTTTAATGATGGGATATAGGATGGGAATGAAGAATAAGATCAAGATGTATAATATGATGGGATAGGGAGTGTAAATGGGGTTCATATTTACAAACACTGTTAGATATGGTGCAGTGGATTATTTAGATTAGTATCATGAGAGTAAGGGAGTCAAGACACTTTGATTTACTACTTCTTTGATCCAAGTATTAAGAGGATGGTCAGCCATGCAAGTATTACTTGTACTACTCATTTAGTTTGCTGAGTGGGTTTGATTGCCTCCTAGTGTCAAATTTTTGGACTTCACCAAGGGAGATTAATTTTTTATTATATATTTAATGATTATATTAGCTTTGGTGGTCCCCTAGTGCCTGATATTGGGCTTTACTAGAGGAATACATTTTTGGATTAGGCTAAGGATTTGTCTTTGCCTAATTCTGACTTATGGGATCAAAGATGATTTGATAATGATTTATGAATTTTATAATATGGTCTTATACCTTTGTATTTATTCCCTTCACAGGGGAATCTAATGATGCATGTTCCTATTTATTCCCTTCATGGGGTGGTATATAGGGATTATGGAGGCGAGGTGGATGATTGATGTTGTATGATGGATTAAGGGGAAATGGGTAGCATAGTCCTCATAAAGGTCACTAGGATCCCTAGCCTCAATGTCAGATAAAGTGTCATCAAAAATCTCAAAAGGCACACTAAGACTAGAGGTAGTATATGTATCCAAAATAAGATCAGATTCAATTTGACTATCTTTAAAAGATAAATCTTATAAAAACTTGGTTATGACTTCAACATCCTAATTGGGATCAAAAGATATGCCTAGTGACTAGTTAGCATTCAAATTATGGGTATCTATAAAAGAGAAGGAATTATCATCATCTACTAAAATATTAATAAGGGAAGATGTTTTTAATGAGGACTCTGATTTGACTACTGATGTTGAACATGATCTTGATGTAGATAAATTTGATGTTGGCTTTGATGCATAGGACATGATGCTTCTAGATTGATTGTCCATGATTGTCCTCTCAACATGGAATATTAGATGTGATGGGTGAGAGGGAGATGATGGAGGAATAATGAAATGAGAAAAGAGAGGGCCATGGAAGGAATAATGGGATATGGGAAGACTAGTCTTATGGGGAATAAACTTATTTTGAATGGATGGGTGGTTGAAGATAAGGGGATCATGGAGCATAGATAGTATGTCTTGACCTTGGTGTGGAAGGGGAAGGGCTTGATCATAATTAGGAATATAATCTTGGCATTCCTCTTCTTGTTCACCTAGGAAGATAAATTCATCTGTTTCCTCCTCAATTACTATGTCACCATGGTTGATGAGGTCTTTGACATAATCTCAAAAATTTTGACATCATTTAATGGAATTCCCCCAAGTTTGATGATATAGATAATATCAATTTGATTTATACCAAGAAGGCTTAGGATTTGTGGGATCAAGATGTCATATAGGTGGATAAACCATCATGTTAGTAGTGATGAGTTGGTTGAAGAGGGCTTCCAATGACATAGAAAGGGAATTATAAGGGCCCACTTCACTACGTGACTTAGATGTACATTGGACTTATGATCAGATGGTAACTGACATGATTGGTTGAATGGTATGATGGTAGATGAGGTGGACAAGATTGGATCTCCTTTTCTAGTAGGGGAAGTGGTAGATGATTGGCTATGACTAGTAGATGGGTGATTGGAAGAAGACTTACATAAATGTGTTTGTGCTAGAGGTGAAATAAGTTTAAGGGGGTCAAAACCTTCAAGAAGTGGTACACCCATCATAATTAACTACAAGAGGATCTCATCCTTGTTGATAGCTATGTATTGGTCTATGAAAGTAGGGTCAAGGTTCATGATGGTGGGTGATAAAAGATGGGTACTTGTTAGGCTAGAGCATTGGAATCAGAAGTGATGTTATTGGGGGATGGAGGATTTGACTATGGACAAGTATGATCAGGGGTTAAGGGGATTTGAATAGGGATAGTGGATGGTAGAAGGGGATGGAATGAGGATAAGGTTTGATGGGGGAATTTTTTGGGAGGGGATTTTAGGCTTATGGGGTGAAAATCATTAGGAAAGTTAGCACCCATATTATATAACTACAAAAGGAATTCATCTTTATTATTTGTAATGTATTGATTGATTAGGGTGTGTTTATGCCTCTAAATGTATCACAAGTGCCGTTAGTATTCAAAGAACACTTCTCATTTTAAAATTCTAGGAATTCAGACCATGAGTAGTAGGTTTTGGCAAATCATATTACCCATGGTGAAATAACAATAGAGGAATGTTTAATTATTACACAAAATTTATATTAATTGATGGTTGGGAGCCACCATGGTCCAAGTCTTTACAAAGTGAGAGTGTATATGCTATCACTGGTGAATTATGATCAAAGTTTACACTACAGACTAATCTAATGGACATTTATAATGAAATCTAAACTAGAATGATCTATTTGAAAAAGAAGGAAAATAAAAGGGTAAAGCATAAAGAGAATAAGTGATTACTAATATTATCCTTAGACATTATGACAAAGTTTTGATTACAAATGAGTATGCATTTAACTAGTGTATAGTGAAAAATATCATAAGCTCAGATCTCACTGCACACTAGGAAAAATTCAAAGGATGATATACAAAAGTATAAGTAAGAATTGAATTTACTTTAAAGATTTGATAATATATTCAAATAACATTTTCAAACTATAATGTAGAGCAAATAAAATGGATTAAATTCATGATCATTCAAATAATATAGCATAAGAAAAAAATTAGCAACCCTATAATCAAAAATACAACTCAGAATTCATAGAAACCATTCAAATTTAAGACATAGGACTAGTAATTGAGAGAAAATCCATATAACAATTAACACAAACAAACTTGGACAATCTTTATAATTCCTTGATTGTATTAACTGCTCAAAGTATACAAGTTTTGCTCAAATTTCTCTCCCTTTACAAAATGGTAGTACTACATTTTATAGAACAACAAGGTAGTATACCTATTAGTTACATGATACAAATGTAAAAAGAGTAAAGATATCTATCCTTTTTCTAAAAAGTTCTAGAATACACTTGATTTTCTAGAATAAATTGACTTAGAGGTGAATATGCTAATAGAATAGCATATGCCTTTACAAAAAAAATTCCATTTTCAAAATGTTACAAAGCTTTTCAAAATAGAATACTATCTAATTGGTTGGTGGGCCCTACGTCTGAGAAATTGCTTGTTGTTTTTGAAGGATATTCATGGCCTTTTGATGTTTTTCATTAACAATCTCCAAGTCCATAGCCATTTTTAGGAGACACTCCTCCTCTTTGTCAGCCATCTCATTCAATTCCATATAATTTTTTGCCATAGCTTCCTTGATTCTTCTAACCTCAGCTATCCTTTCTCCTTCATTAAAGATCATCTCTAGGATCTTACTATTATTTACTCTAGATTGGCCTTGACTCTTATTTCTTATTTCTTATATCACCAAAGTAGCCCTATGTTTGAATTCATCATCTATCATGATGCCTAAGATAGTGGTCTATGCAAGGTCAGTCAGCATGGTTCCAAGGACCTATTCAATCCTTTCTATTAGCTCCTCATCATCCTTTAGGAGTCTCTCTAGTTCTTGTGACCAATCATTCAAATTCTGGACTTTATCAATAAAAATTCCTAGAATTACATTAAAATGTCCCAAACTAATTGTTTTGAACCTAGGGAGATGAATTTTAACTTGAATGTTGATTAACCTTGTTATTTTGTCCTCTGAAGCTTGCCATTGGGCTATTAGACCTTTGGCCATTATATTTTACTACACCAATACACTCTGCCTCATCTTCAATATTTTTAATGCATCAAATATGTCAAAGAAGGATTCATCAATCATTTTAACCATTGCCTCAAGCACTGATAAGATAACATGTGTCTCCAAATTCTCCTTTTCCTTCTCTAGGTTATATATTCTTTGCTTCATGCCCTTGATGCCTGATCTAACTTGAGCTGAGTGAGCCTCAATCAGTTATTTAATATCCTCTACATGGATGGGGTACTCACTAGGTCTCTGACCTCCAACTAGAGTTAAGCTTACAAATAGTTCAACCTTTTTAAAGGTGAATTCTTCAGTCCCCACCATGGCCTTTTTAGTTATCACTCTTTCCAACCCTATTGTCTCAAAGTTGAATTGTATTGTGGTAGTTGGTTATTTGTATTTTAGAGGTTCAATAGCCTCCATCTTTGTGTTGCTTCATGCTCTTGGAGCATCCATTTTTTTGATATCTAACCTTGTAGTGGTCATTATTCTTCTCTCTTCCTCCTCTTTCATCAAAGCCCTTATCAGTGTCTTGATATAATGATGTATATCAATATTTATAGTTTGGGTCAAGGTACATGAGTGGGATAATAAGGTTATCTTTTGCATTTTCCCATAGATGAACCAATAAGGGATGATTCATCTATGGATGGGGTATTTATCACTGACTAAGTTGATTTCACTCTTAGGGTGAGTGAAAGTCAACTTGGGCTTCTTTTGCCCAACTGGGTCTATTGCCAATTTTTCTTTTCTCTTCTTCAATGGTGCCACTGGGATTATATCTAGGGAAATGCCTTTCCATTTTTCTTTATTAGCCTCCTCTATTTGTGTTTGTGCTTCCTAAACATTTTCTTCCTCTTCATTAGATCCATATGCTTTAGCAAGGACCTTGTGCGCATCTTCCACTATCTCATCAAGCTCCAAAGCAATCATGTCTAGGAATTTAATTGGGGATGCTAGTCTTTGAGGTAAGGTTGAGGATGAGGGTCCCTCACCTAGCCTCTCTTATAATTTTTTCTTACTTGTGGTTTCTCTTGAGGGGGCCTTGAAGGTCTAGGCAATAAATGGTATTACATATGTCCCATTTTACATATGTCACTTGGTGGCTTCTGATCACTACCCAATCTATGCTCAAGTTTGATATTATGTCCCTTAAACCTAGCCAATATTTATTAAAAATTATTTGCTCTCATGTATAAGGTGTCATGGACACTAAGTTGGTGCTCATATATTGGCTTTGATAATAGTTTATATTTCAAATGTGTGGAGACCATGCCCTTAGGATCCCATTACTTTAGCTCATCTAGTTGAAATCTAAAGAAACCTCTATGTCTGTAAATAGTGTCCACATGTTTCTAATCTTGTAAAAAAATTCTACCAATTATCAAAAGAAAGGGATGGAGATCTTTGTATCATTTCATACTCCATCAATGCCATGAATAAGTTGATATGTAATTTCTTACTCTGCTAGTTTGGTGGGAACATAGATGGGCAACATGTAAGGTTGAATCAAAATCCCTTCAATTGTGATCATAGTACAATCTAGATACAACCAAATATCTTCCATTATCTCTACATATTTCTTGATTAGAGGGCTAATCCTGGGCATGGGAATCCTTGTAATGGCTTCTACTAAAGAAGGATAAACACAATCACAAATGAGCTACATGTGTCTATATTTGAAAATGTGTAGTTTGGAATAATGGTGGGAGACTGTAAATCTTCCCTTAGGTGACTAATTTTTGATATAAGGTATATTGATGGAGGCTATCAAGGCATCTAGTAGATAGGACATCATGAAGAATTGGTTACTAGTTTTCTTGTTAATGGCTATGAATTGTGATTCTAAATGGATGATGATCATCTCTCCAATTAGAGGAGTGAGCTCTTTCTCTACCATGAAATAGACATAAGATACCCAACTCTTATTAACATATGTAGTGGATGAGGCCCCAGATATTCTATTCAATAGATTCATAATTACCTTAATCCCCTCTCTAATTTGGGTAACTAGGATTCTTCTTGTAGGGTCTCAGATCACATGTTTCCTTTGGAACAACCATGGCTTAAGGATGGTGTCTAAATCATTCTTGTAGTCCATTCTTTGATGGTGGGTAAATCCACCTAGATTTTTCCCAATTTGTAATATATTTCAAAAGCTAATGGGGAAATTTATGAAATTCTCTTAGAGCTTCCTTCATGAATTATGCAACATTTTTCAATTCTACAATATGTAAAAATGGGAGAAAGGATGTCAATATAATGGAGTACCTCAGGTTTAGCAGTAGCATGGTGGAGACTGGTGATTTGGACTACAACTAGGTTATAATACCTCTAAATGATGGTGGTAATATTTTGTTCTTATTTATTAATGGATTTAATTTACTCAATGGTACAAAAGAGCTCAGACCAATTCCTATTGCCCATGTTTAATGTTGTAGTATCCAGGTTTGTGTCTTTGAAAACCATTCCCTCATTTTTTGTTGATAGATATAGTTCTATCTCATCCCTTAGATGTTTCTTCCGAGCTGCCATGGCTTACCAAACTTGAAAATTACTCACAATTAGATTGAAAATGGTTCCTGGGTCAATTCTTCTTGCTCAAATTATAATTAAACTCCTTTTAGCTTAACTATGATTAATTTGAGTTTAAACTAGGGCCTTTTTATGCAAGTTTTAGAGAATTTGAAGCTTTAATGGTGATGGCTTATTTAGACTTAGGCTCATTCATGTCTCATATTTGATTTTGACCTTTGCCTTTATACATTTTCCCTCTTGAGCTCACAAAATATTCTATTTTGTCACTTTATGCTTGTGTGGTGCTTATTTGGCATCTATCTGGAAACTTTCATAGCATTTTTCATAGATGCCTTCAAATCACTAGCCATTTTTTTTTTAAATTTCCCTTTTATTTTTCATCATTGGATCATCACACATGAACCAATGCAGGCCATTTATTATGATCTAGGATCTCACAAGTTATTGGTTATCTTTTCATTGAGCCTCATGATTATGCCATGTGGCACCTTTGTAGACTTTCTAAGCTTTGTATCCTATACTAGTCATATATTGCATGTGTGTCTACCACATGCTAAGCCCATGGGATCTTAGAGCTCTAATAAATAGTATTTGATAATTTCATGCCTTTGGATCATGTGGGCTTGACAAAGTATGAGCCATTGATCCTACAAGATACACAAACTTTAATCAGTGGATGATCATATAAAGTGACTTAGGTTAAAATATTTTAAGCTAAGTTTATTTTATGTCAATAAACATGCTATATACTTAGGCTAAAATATTTTATGCCAAGTTTTAATATATTATATCAAATGACTCCTCGAATGATATAAAACATGCCCTTTTGTCTAAGTAAAAGATTTAAAGAGCTTGAATTTGATGACCTCACAGACATCAATGATGACCTCACAG
Source organism: Torreya grandis (assembly GCA_037957365.1). Lineage (NCBI taxonomy): Eukaryota > Viridiplantae > Streptophyta > Pinopsida > Cupressales > Taxaceae > Torreya > Torreya grandis. The sequence continues at coordinate 8,360 of JARHVA010008947.1, read as the reverse complement.
ATGTCAAATGACATTCATGAGAATGTCAAATTTAATCTTGTGAAGTTATTTAGGTTTTTTGGGCTTAAAGTTGATAGTCTCATAGATGTCAATGATAGCTTCACAGATGTCAAATGATGTTTGTGAGAATGTCAAATTTAAGCATGTAAATTCTTGCATTCCATAGATCTTATATTTAATTTTCTCTATCTAATCAAGCTCTATGATGGATCAAGAGCCATTAGATCAAGATCTGAGTGAGTTATTTCCATTGGTTTGGGATTCTATTAACATTAAACTTTATATACAGGGGTGTCATATGGTGACTTTGTAGGGCTTCCTGAGCTTTTAAATTTTAAGTGTTGTGTTCTCTTCATTTGATCAAGAGCTATGATGAGGTGAGATCTATTGATTGTGATATAGATGCTCACACATGATTAGTCCAAAGGAATAAATGCTCAGGTTCATCAAGCTTTCTTCAATTCATAAGATCATTCCCTCGTAATGAAGCGTGGACAATCAGATCTGCAAAGAATCAAGGAATTTAAGTTAAGACTTGGGTATATAGAAACTTAGGTTAAAGCTTTAAGACTAAGGTCTCATTTGCATTGATAAATATGAATAGGACCTTAGGGTTAAAACTTGAGGCTAATTTTTTTAACAAAGGGGACCATGCTGAAACAAAAGGACCCTGCTAGCATAATATTGGACCATGTTAGAAATATAAGGAACAAAGGGGGAAAATAAAGGGGACTAAGCATAATTTTTATGCTAAGGTTTGGTCATGTTAAGAAACACAACCAAGCCTTTATATGAAAATTGGGGCTTAAGTCCAAAATAAATTTAACATATTACTACCAAAAACATTCCTGCCAATATTTGAATCAAGGACCTAAGCTAGATTTTTTTGAAAGTAAATCTTTAGAACATGAATCCATGCCTAAATTTTCATAGACTATTAAATTCCTAAATGAATATAAATTATGAGGATCGAAACATGATCCATTATCAAGAGCTCCATAAAACCTACAACTTATCACATGAAGGGAAATTGTTAGCAATATTAGGCAACCTTAAAGCAAAACTATAAACCAATAGGCCAACTTTATCAAAGTGGATGATCTTAAAAATATAATTATGTTCAGAACATGCCATATTTTTAGTGTTAAGGTTTAAAGTATCTCAAAGGTCCTAATTTTCAAAAAATGGGGTTATGTTAAACTCAACAAATGGAAAATTTTAGGAAAAACATAGTAATATGTTAGAACTCAGAGGCTCTGGTTTGGACAAGTGACTAGGTCACCTATTTTACTTGATCTATGCCATTACAAAGATTAGTTCATGGTTGAAAAAATATTTGCACATGCAAAATTAGGTTCAAACATTAAGACAAAGCCATGTTATATGTGTGCTTTGATTCCACTTACTATTTGCCATGGGATTCAAGGTACAACTTCCAAGTTTTATGCCTTCAATCATTAACATTGATTTAGAGAATATTTGGATATCCATTAAGGACCATTCTTCTAGTTCAAGGAAGGCTTAGGCACTACTTTGCTACTAACCAGGCATCTATAGCCCCAATAGAGATGCCTTTGGATCAACTCATGGCCTTGCTCCACTACCAGCTAGGCATCCACTCAGTAGAGATTACCATAATCACCTATGCTTGAAAAGCTTTTAATTTTGCATTGAATTATTATTTTTTTAGTTTTAGATATTTTATGCTTTCAGTAAGATTGGGAATAGGGTACCCAAATTTAAGGATTTGATCAAGTGTTTGATCCTCAAGAAATCACTTATGGATGTAACCATTGTCCCATGTAATGATGTTTTTAAAGTGCAAATATGATTGTGCCTTTATAGATTAATATTTCATCCTACAAGTGCAATTATTCTTAAAAACAAATTTAGGTCAACACAATGTTTAAGCTCTCATGGAATAGTTGGTATCTTCCATTAGTATTTACCAATTTGTTTAAATCACAACATTAAGCTCATATTTTAGACCCATGGTCAACATATGTATTAGGTTCGTACCCACATTACTAAACTTTAGAGTTTCTATTAAACTAAATAAACTTTGAGCTAAGGGTTTTCCAATAGGACTTATTGGAAGAAAGGAATAAAGCAACACAAGAAAACACACAAAAAAAAACATCAAAGTAGGAAGAAAAAGGGAATTAAACAAATGTATACATGCTTATGTATAAACAAGGGATAGAAAGGAAAAGATTGAAAGGAACTAACTGGCCTACCTACACTATCTCTAACCAATCTTATAGGTTTATTCCATGAAGACCCCAGGTGGAGAAATAAAAAAGTAATGTTTGAGATATTTCTTGTTAGTGGGAAATGTGAAATATGCTCCTTGAAGGTCTCTTAGCTTGAAGGTATTATTTCCAAGTGTCTCTATAATATGATAAGGGCCAATCCACAGGGGTGTGAATTTACCATGTTTGCCCTTGGGTCTAGACACTTTGTCCTAAAGGAGGACCAAGTATCCATTTATAAACACCTTCACCTTTGAAATTTTGTCAAACAACCTTTTTACCATGGTCTAATACTTGCTAAAGTTAGCAAAGGCTTCTTCACGTGCATCTTCCATCTAGACAATGTCTAGCAATTTTGAATTTGCAAGCTCCTGGCCTTCTTCCATATACTCTTGTATGAATTTATATGTAAGTAACTTGAGAGTGATAGGGAAAATAGGCTCTTGGCCATATATAAAAAAAATGGTGATGCATTTAATGCTTGTTTGATCCTTATCCTATATACCCAGAGGGCATACTTGAGAATCTTATGCCAGGTTTTGGGCTTATTTGTAGTAGACTTCTTGATTGCTTTCATTAAGTTATTGTTGGTAGATCTAGACACTCCATTTATTTGAGGATAATGGTTGGATGAAAACTTAAGACAAATGGCATTATCATACGGCCACTTTTTCATCTCTATGGATATAAATGTAGATCTATTATCACACACCAAAGAGATTAGAGTTCTAAATCTACTACATATGCTCTCCTCCAAGAAATTGATCACTTTTTACATTCTACATTATTTAGTGGTCATAGCCTCAGTCCATGCAATAATCTATGGTAGTTAGGATATACTTGTGTCCTTTTGATTAATTAGGATTGATTAAACCTACAAATTCTAACCCCCATTGTGCAAAGGGTTTATTAACCATGACGAGATGTAAAGGCATTGTTGCCTTAGGTTCCTTGGTGCTAAAAATTTGGCATAAGTGACATTCCTTCATGTGCTTATGATCATCTTTGAAAATAGTTGGCCAATAGTAGCTAGCTCTAAGGATCTTGTGGGATATTTTCCTTCCAAATGGGTTTTCATTGCCTAAATTCTCATGGAAGGTGCTCATGATCTATGTAGCTTATTCTTTTGATACACATCTCAGGTAAACCCCTTCAAACTTCTTTTTGTATAAAACCTCATCTTTGATCAGCTAATGGGATGCCTTGAGCCTTAGGGCCCTATTTTGCTCCCTAGTTAGTCTTATAGGACAATTACCATTAATTATCAAGTGGATGATGGAATCATACCATTCATTAGGTTGAAAATTATGTTGATCAACCTGTATGATATTTAAGTTAGGGCTAGCATTAGAAATCATTTGGATCAAGCCTTGGCACCTTACCATTTTTGAAATTTTCATTTCTATGTCATATTCTTGTAAAACTATCATCCATTTACCTCTACATTATCCAAGTTCATTCTGGATTAGCATGAGATTTATGGTAGGGTCAGGTAAAATAGCATGCACCTTATTTCTAAGGATATAGTGCTTAAATTTCTTCACTAACTTAACTAATGCATATTCTTGTTTATCAATCAATGAATAATTCAACTCAACATTCTCAAAGTTAGTACTCATGAAATTTATTGGGTGATCACACCCATCAATCTTCTAAGTTAAAAACTACAGCCATAGTATGGTCAAATGCAAAAGAATAGAGATAAAAGTCCTTTGAAAAGTCATGACTTATCAAGACTAGAGCTTGGATAATTGATTATTTAATATTATTGAATGCCTTCCTAGATTCCTCATTCTAAATGACTTTGGCATCATTCTTCAGCATATCATTCAATGGTTCAATAATTTTTGCAAAGCTAAAAATGAATTTTTTTACAAAATTTATTTTTTTGAAGAATGATTTTAACTCTTTTCTACTATTTGGAGGCTCTATCCTAGATATAGCTTCCACTCTTTCAGGATATATGGAGATCCCATCTTTAGTTAAAATGTGGCCTAGAGATTTGCCTTCAGTAACATAAAAGATATTTTCCTTAGGGTTGAGGGGAATTCTGTACCTTATGCATCTCTCAAATACTTACTATAAATGTATAAAGTGATATTCCCCATTTTTAGAAAAATGTTTAGATCATCCATGTATATAATGATACACTTATTAATCAGACCTTGGAAGGCATGGTATATGGCCCTTTGAAAATTATCTCCTACATTTATCAACCCAAAGGGCATTCCCTTGTATGCAAAGATGTCCCACTTAGTTGTGAAATTTATCTTCATTATGTCCTTGTATACTAAAATGTGGTTGTAACCTGAAAAACCATTAAGAAAAGACATCATGGCTAATCCTAAAATAATTTTTATTAACTATTCATGAGAGGGAAGAGGATAATTATCATTTAAAGATGCTTTACTTAAATTTCTAAAGTCAATACACAATCTGATTTCACCATTCTTCTTTTTGATTGGCACCAAATTGGCCACCCAGGTAGAATGCCTAATGGGAAATATAATTCTATCATCTAGAAATCCTAAACCTCTTTGAAGATCATGGGTTCTATGAAAAGGTTCATAGGTCTTTATTTCTAGTTGAAGGGTTTACAACTTTCCTTGAGAGGGATAGTATGAGTGATGACTCTTGGGTTAAATATATTTAAGTCATCATAAGACCAGGGTATGACATCTTTGTATTTTGTCAGTATCTCTTTGGATCTCTTATTCTCAACACTTGTGCAAGATTTTCCCATATTAACTAGTTGAGGTTGATCTTGAGGTCTAAGATCAACTACATTCTAATCTTTTCCATTTACCTTGGGAACCTTATGGGTCTCAACTAGTTTGTCTTGATCAAATAATCTCTCCAAGGTAATCATTCCTTTTGGAATCTTATTTTCATTTAGATAAATGACTTTGCCATCAAACTTGCCTTCTCTAAAAGTACTTTCATCAGCCTCATCAATGATATGAGCTTAAAAATCTCCTGAACTAGTCATGAAATCTAAGATCTGTTGATCATCACTTAAGACTTGAAAATGATTCACATTATCAGGGACTGAAGGACAAGGCATCAAATCAATTCTAATTTTGGGTGAGTCTTGGTTAAGCATGAGGTTGGCTACATCAGAGGCTACCTCATTAGTTGATTTGTTATCCTCTCTAGGTATGGAGACAATGTTAAAGGCATAAAAAGACTCAATTAGATCCCAGATCCTGAATTTATACCTCTTAAAGTAGGATAGTTTGCATTAATATTTACTCTTTACTTGGTTGACTACAAGTTCTGAATCACCATAAAACAATAGTTATTTAAATTTGTTTTTGATAGAAAATTATAAACCCAAGATGAGGGCCTCATATTCAACAAGGTTATTGGTGCATGGAAACTAGAGACTATAGGAAGCATGGCATTTCTTACCCATAGGGTCAGTTAGGAAAATACTGACCCCAGACCTAGACTTAAACATAGTAGCATCAAAATTTAGCTTCCATAGCCCAGACATAACATGAGTACTCAATCACATACCTTTGCAATTTATAAGGTGAAAACTCCCAATTTAGAGTTAATTATGTTGACCCTTTCATTTAAATAATTATAATTAGTGATCATGTGCTCCATTATTGGCTCCCTTTCAATCCTTATCTAGTTTGGAAATCCTTTCTAGGTAGTCATAAATGTGAACAATTCATGGACATGTAGCCATTTAGAGCTTTGGTCTATTACCTACTTAAGAAGATTACATAAGCATTAGGAATTTCAATAAATTAGATATCAATAAATTATTGTACTCTAAGCTTAGAGACCAATTTCATACGGACATTTAATAATTATCCAATTGCCTTGACTCTATATTTATCTAGTGGAGTAACAACTCTATCAAACTTAATAGGTGTCAAGCCAAGTTATTTACAAATTATTGCTAGCATGATATTTTTGGATTCACCATAATCCAATAAATAATTATGAAAATTATTACCGAACATTCTGACTGTGAGTAGGAAAAGAGGAGATTATACCTTACCTTATGCATAGTCACATTTGCATTATCAACTTTAAGTGCTTTGTTAGATTTTATTGATAGTGATTCTAGTAAGGGGTCTCTTTGTTCTATCTTTGTTCTATGATCTACGTTAATTCATGCAATGTGATTTTAACTTTTATCTTCTTCATATCTTCAACAATATTATAACTAGTCTTATTTGAAGAACTAGGAATATCAACATTATGCTTAGAGGTACTCCCTTTGGGTGGTTTTGGATTAATGCTTGGAGAAGTGATTGGAAGAGTTATAAAGTTATTTAGAGGTGTTGAGGTAGTCAATGGATGCCTCTGCTCTCTATTCCTCAAAGGATAAGTCTTCTTTATTAATTTTTGGAAGGCTTAGATCTCCTCAGGGACATCACTAGGTTCATTGTCATCTTAAAAAGGGAATTTGAATGTTTCCACCATGTTGACTTGATTAGATGATTTGGATCCTAAGGTACCAACACCATGATCCTTATTAGGTACTAATTCATATGTGTTAAAATATTCTTGAAAATATTCAAAAGCCTTAAAAAACTTAATGCAATCAATCTCACCATGCTTGGCTATACAATGCACTCTATAATAATTAGGCAAAACAATGTTAGTAAGATTAATATCCATAGTTTCTTGCTAGAAGATGGTTCATTATCTTGTTGTTATAAAAACTATCATTCTAAAACCTATTGTTAGGCCTATTAAATATTTGGAATGAGAAGTTCCTACTAGATCTCTCTCCAGTATTACCAAGTTGTTTTTGAATCTGAAGGAAATTAGTGCTTAACTTTTGGACCATTTTTAGAAGAGACTCATTCTCATTCTTAGGAGTTTTAGAATTGTGAACCTACTTATTGTTATTACTAGCAGCTGGTCCTAAATTTATTTGATTATTTACATTCAATCCATTAGTAGTAGAATGACTCAAAAATCCTAGGTTCTAATTAGGAGCAACATGACTAAAAGGCAATTGATTCAGATTTGGGAGTTGATTTAAGGATAGAACATTTTGATTTTTATTAGGGAAGATGTTCACCATGGGAAAATGTGGATTGATATTTGGGATGGAGTAAGCTATTTTTCCTTGGGGTTGCATTTGATCATTGATGATCACTACTTCAGAATAAGCCTTGGCTAATGAATTTATAGCTAGAAGAGATCTTTTTAAGAATACATAAGTCATAGGATCTATAATCATACTTCCCATGACCCTACTCCTTATGATTATATATCAGCTCACATATAGACTACCAACCCTGATTATCCCACTTAAAGTCATAATCCACTTATTTAGACCTCTTTTATGCATTATCCCCATCTTTTAACCATATTGATGCTTTCTCATGCTAGGCATACTCTCTAGGGACCCTCTAAGACCCTTTCAAGAGATTATTGACTAGATGATGGCCCTATTTGACCTAGCCCACAACTTAGGGAGTAAAATCATGGCCTAAGCCACATGTTTCCTTCATAAAAGTTATGGCTTAGGTTTTTGCCCTATTAGAACACGTGGAAATTCACCTGTTTGGTCCAAAATGGTCATAAAGGGTTACTTTTTTGACTTGTTGATAGATTAGGGTTGGATATAAGCATTTTTCCTCTTCCATTAACTCATTATATTTAGTCTCACTCCACTTTTGTTACATCTATCTAATTATCTCCATTGATCATCTCACATTGAAATCTTGGTTGCCTCCTTGAATCTTTCTTGATTCTTGCATGGCACAATTACTTTCCTTATGAAAAAGGATGCCCTACATTGTTGTTTCTTCCATTTGGTGATTCTATTTGCTATTGATCATGTTTATAAATCTTGTGGACTACTCATTACCTCCTCAATAATCCATTACACTCCTCATTTGTGCTCTTTGAATTGCCTCTCATAGATTGGTGGCTTCTGCTTCACCTCTTCCACAACTTTGGCTCTTGGTTTGGACTTAGCCTACACATAGCCTAATTTTTTTATTTTCTTACCTCCTAGCTTGGATAATTAGTTGTTATAAAGTGTAAAAATATCTTTGAGTTTGATATGAGGGCAATTTGCTTTGCAAAGTAAAACTCTTTTGATTACTTGTAGTAGTATATATGCTAGGG
>JARHVA010008946.1:235000-395384 GCA_037957365.1 Torreya grandis | reverse complement strand
AATTATTTTTCTAAAAAATTGAGTTTTGAGGACCTAGTTTAGAAATCTAGGGTTTTGAACTAGGGTTTTAGAATCTTTGAAAATTATGAAATAATTCTAAATTCTAAAAATTATTTGAAATAAGTTAAATATAGAAAAATTAGAATTTTAGAAATTTATTTTTTTGCACAAGAAACTAGTAATTTTGAAATAATTTCTAACAAGGTAATTGATATGAAAAATTCCAAATAGTTTTCTAAAATTGGCAAGGAAGCAAGGCTTGTTGTTTGATGACCTAGTTTTTTAAATCTAGGGTTTTAGAATTTTTTAAAATTATGCAATTATTTTTAAATTCTAAAAATAGTTTTGAATAGGATAAATGTATAAAATTAATACAAAAATAAAAAATTTGAAAATTAATTTTTTCACAAGATAAGAAGGAAAAACCCTAAGTGAAACTAAGGTTTTAGGTTTGCTCAAAGTAAGTCATGTCCACCAAATGTTTTATTCCTTTAGGAAATTAGATGTTTAATTCCTAAGTAATAAATGTCTAGAATAGTGGGATAATTATTGTTTGATGTAGTGAAATATAAGTTTTTACCAATTTGATCAACTTAATTCACATAATAAAGAGAAGATAAAGAAATATTAGCTTAGCATATTCTGGGCTGAAATAGATGATGTAGAGTATGAAAATTACTATGTAAGGATGGTAAACTATCATAAATAGGACCCAAAAATCTATTTATGGATTGGATAGGAGCACCAAACTCAATACACCGTAATACTTGGTGTTTTAGTCCATTTTTGATGCTATTGTCCTCTTTTGGTGCTATTGTCTTGGTGGTCTAGCTTTTCTAGGCTCTGCTTGGCAGCCCTATGACACCCTGTTAGTGAAATATTGAAGACTGGGATTGTGCAAACCTCACTATATGTCATATTTTATCTTTAGTATCTCTATTAGCCTAAATACATGGAAATAACAAATGAAATCAAAGCACAAGGGGGAAAAATTGGGTTGTGGGAAGAATGATCACACAATCAAGAACCTCTATTATTCTGATTATTGCCTAAATTAACCCTCATGCCAAGGGTCTCAAATTTTATGCAATTCTCCCTTAGGGGACATGCATAATCAATACACACAATTGATCAAAGAATGAATTTCACATAGGAAATTCCTTAATCAAGCATGAAAATCTGTGTGTGATGTAGAGAAGCTGAGCTATATTATTGATTGATTTTATTAAGTCTAATGTGCTAAAATATTAAGTGTTAAATATAAAATGCCTTGTGTAGTCATTTATAGAGGAGATTTTTTATTTTGAATTTTGGAGATTTTATTGCATTTGGTTGACATTAGGAAACTTAAAAATAAATCAAAGAAAAGGGTTAAGACTCATCCTATAGAAAAAGTTGACTATTGGGTCCAAAATTGGGCTTAGAAAATAGTGCCAAAATCTAGACACCTTGGGTTCTTAGCACTGTAGTCCTATTTGGGTGTTATTGTCTAAGGGATGTGGGACCTATGGGTATGTTTCTAAACCTAAAATATGTTCTTTGGAATGAAAGGGTTAAGTCTAGAATGTTATAGATGTTTGAGAATAAGCAATAAGATGTATATAGAATCTAGAAAGACCAGGACAAGTCAAATGAGAGGACATGGCTAAATGTGAAAAAAAGTTCATATTGTCCAGTTAGAGTCTCCTATGAAATGAATATGAAAAGACATAATATGTGTGTTTTCTTGACCTATTTAGGGTGCATATAACTACCTCTACAACTTCACAACTAATCCTGAGGACCAAGCCCATTACGAGCCATAAATAGTAGTATTTAAGAATAAATCATCTCCAAAAGTTAATTTAGAATGATTACCTAAATTTAACATTGATTTTCATTAGGATAATTAGACACTACACTTTTAGATAGCCATGTTCCTTCAAGCAACTAGGATAGGATTTGTCTTATTAAAATCTTATGGAAAAATAATTTATTAATATTTGCTATTAATATTTGATGCTACTAATAACATGGATAAATATTAATCTCATATTCTCTGGATTAAATAAATAATCAACATAAAAGTCCCATACTCACATGCATTACGTGATTCTTAGGGTATATCTCACCAAATCAGTGGAGTTTATCAATGTAAAAGTGATAAAAATATTACATATCATCAATTTTATTATAATTTTTCCAAATAATTTACATATTTCACCATTGAATCTATCCAAGGTGATATAAATGCTATAGTATACTCTCTTTTATCCTAATTAGGGATTCCATGACTCAATGTTCCTCATTTTCATGATGAAATATCCATCTGTTATAGCACCTAAGGATGACTCTCTTATTTTCCACATTGAATAAGTCACAAATAAATAATTTTAATTGTATAAACACATTATGAAATTTATCAAGAATCATACTTATCCTATCAATACTTATTCTCATGAAAATACTAAGTCATGAATTCAATCCTATAAATTCATCCTAACACATTAATGATTCACCCTAAATTGAGATGGATCAATATAGTATAGGGTTAAGAATAGAGAAATGAATAAGAACAATGGTGATAAATAGATCAAAAGTAGACCAATTAATTTTCAAACTCAGATAATAGTATCCTAAATTTATAATACTAAAATATGATAAAAATGGAAAGTATAGATATTTATCTATATTACAATGAATTAGAAACAAGAGTACTTAGATAGTTTACTATATGCATTCAAATAAAATATGTAATAGTATGGAAGTAGACTAGATCTAGATTTTGTATCAATCATCATATTATGGAAAATTGTATTTTGTTTCCTTGAATATTTGAATCATATTTAGATAGTTATATCGATGATCCTATCTAACATGGATTTAGGTGTCCAATATAGAATATCAAATGGATATAAGTTTGACCAACTAAATCCTTATCAGTTTTATTTTTCCTTTACTTTTGTGTGTCCCTATCTTGTACAGAAGTTTTATCTTCATCAAATGATCAAACCTTATATTTTTTTCCCTAGGAGTGGTTGTGTGAAAAATGTTTTAGTAGGTACATGGTGTCAAACTACCCCAAGGAAACCTCTTATCAATGGGTATTTTTGATTTGAAAACAAGCACCAACCCCATGATATGTAATGTTTATAAACATTTCCTTTTAGCTTTTAAATTCCAAAATAATACTCCAAGAAACATAATAAAAATACTAATGAAAAATAATAATCACACTATGCAAATAATTTGATTATGAAGTTTGGTAAATTACCTATGTCTCTAGGTTATTTTGAACCATTCCACTAATCAAAAGATTACAAGTACATCAAATAAATCTTACAATCATTAATGGAAAATTAAAACCTACAAATAATATTCTCTTATACTCTATAAGGACTCTACAAATGATCTTCAAACTATCCTCCACCTTATTGAAGCACTTGCTTGGTCATCTCCCTTAGTTCTCCATCATAATGACTAAAATGTCTTTTAAAATTATGGAAAATAAACTCCAAATGAAAAATGAATTATACCATTAGAATAATCTCTAAGTTTTGAACATGTCTCCATAAGACTTTGAGATCTGAAAATGCTTCTAAATTGGCCTAGTTAGCCATTTTCTATAAACTAGTCTATGTATATTAAAACACAGCCACACTGCCAATGCTCAATAAAACACAATTTGTGTCTTTATATACATGCTTCAACCCTCAAGCATAGTATAAAGGATACTTATCATTTTTTATAGGTTATGGGGTCGAATCCCCTTCTTACTCAAAAAATCATAACAAATCCTCTTTAAATAGAATATCCCTTCATTTGGTTTCGACCATCCACCTTTGGCAGAATGGAAAAGGGTTGGAAGTAGTAATGAGAGGCTGGGGGTTCAATCCTCCCCAACTATCTCTTATCTTATTTTTTGAGTGTATAATTCAATTCCCATATTCACAAGATATTGATATTGAAAGCCTTTGAATTGGGCTATTATTAATATAAATGATGTGGCTTCGACCACATTGGAACCCCTTTTACTACACCCAAACTTGGGCATTGGTAGCTTAGAACCTTTGATAAGGATATGATCTTGATTGATCTATAATTTGAGTTGGATTGAAATCTGAACTAGGTTAGATGATTTGGTACTTTGAGCTGGGTTGGTTGAATTTCATAAAAGTGACTTAGAGAATAGAGGTCAAAAGTGGTAGTAGGCCACATGATGGCCTCAGGTCCCACCACGTGGGCCTCTTCAATAATTCCACTATATCTCTCTTCATCCTACCACTTGTCAAAACTAAAAGTACCAAAAATAATATAGTGAATAAATAGTGTAATTTATATATAAAAATCACACTAATATACCGAGGTGATAGAGTCCCCTTCCATCACAAAAGCAGAGTCCACCAGTTATGGTCCCCATAGCCAACCCTTTTATGATTATCGCTGAACAAATTCATGTAAACCCATTTTTTTCCTTATGCCTAAAACTTTCCATGTCATCAGTGGATCACTAGTTGACCAACTTTGACTAGTCATATCTAGAGAAAATAAGCTCTATTTCTCAAGTTCCACATAGCATCAGAAAGCTCTCAATGATCCTTATGCAATGGTGAAAGTTCAAGGAGGATTAGGAAAGTTATAAAATATCCTCTAGATCAATTTCCTACATACAAAATACTCAAAATAGGTACTTATAATTATGTTGTTATCTCTTACATGTTATCTTGTGTGTGTATCAAGATGTAATGTGTGATAATTAAGTACATAGAGTCACTTAGCTTGTAATTTGGTAGATATTTCTCATAGAGTGATCCATTAGTAATTTATAACCGTACATGGATTTTTATTAATACAAATATTTAAATAGGAAAGAATGTGGAAGATTTTATCACTTTAGTGCTTGATTGATTGATTTTGATAACTTTCCTTGTGAGTTTTTATGTATATGGTAGGTGAGGAATGAATGAGGGTTGATATTATATATATGCCAATCCATTTTAGAAACATATCACATTAAACCACTTAGGCCAACCATAGAGATATGATTCATTAGAAAATTTTATGACTTTAAAGAATTAGACACTTAGATTGGTAAAATACATTAACATCGATGTAGGCATTTGGCTAGGACCCAAGTGTCCAGGAGATGGAAAATGGGTATAGATCTAAATATTAAATATGATGATAATACATAGGTTTATATAATTTTAAGTATTAAAAAATGAGTATTCATCAAAATAACATATGGTGAGAGAAAGACAAACAATATGAAAAAGATATATTGTATGTGATCCTTTCAACAGAAAGAAAGTATTATGAGCTTAATGGTATAACCATGAGAACTAATTTCCAAGTATATAATATCAAGGAGATATATAATTTATAATTAGTGTGTACATTCCCCCCTTTAATATAGTAAATAAATTGTCAATTTAAAGGAAAAGGAATGTATATTTGGGTATGTATAACACACCTTACGTTTATGTCATTCCCACTTAAGTGTTTTGTTGGTGACTGACCTACAACCAAAAGAATGTTACAATATATAATCAATGCATATAATATGGAATTTGATATAGTTTTAAATTCTTGAAATTAAAGAGCGTAAGGTTAGGAGTATGATTATGTATCAATGAAACCATATTTCATTTTGACAATTTGATTTGGAGATATGTTTTATTGTCAAGATTTGGAGTTGATATTAAGACAATAATAAAACCTAAAATATAGATAAATACTAGCGGAAAAATTACCACAACCATGTAAATAATGTGAGTTACCACCCAATAATTGAGATTAACTCAATCGTGCAACCCAATCATACTTATATCCTAGTGAGTGTGAGTGATCCAAGTAAATTCACACTATAAAGCTAGTGTGGGTGGATGATTTTATAAATCAATTATATAAACTTGTTAATATTTATTGGTTTAATCACCTCAACCTTGCCAATAGTGAACCAATTACTAATACAGATTGGCTTAATAGCAGTCCATAAAATCCAATCTTAATGTAGGCTAAAGTCTATAGAAGTCTTTGAAATATCAAATCTCATTTGATTTTAAAATTTTAGGTGATATTTTTCATGGAATATGCACCTCATATATGTCTCAAGATGAAAAATGGATATAAAAATGGTACCAATGTATATAATGTTTCTATAAGTGTGTATCTGAATCATATAACTGTGTAATTTTGACTAATTTTTTAAATTTTCAAGTGTGGAACACATGTTTCCACAACATGTTTCCACTAATATCTAAAACCAAGAATTGGTATAGATGCATAAAACATATTTTCATAACATTCCCCTATTATAATATAAATATATTGAGTACTAAATATGTGTAGAAGTCATGCATTTTTGGCATGCACCCACTAAAATCTAAAATTATGATTTGTGGAATCCATGCCTCGTACGCATAAACCCACTAGTATTCCCCACTTTTGAGGTGAGAGGATGTATAAACTGGTAGTCACCTTACCTAAAAATTATAATATAAATGTATAATCTATGAATGAGTCATGTAACATATAGGGGTATATGTCTATGTAGATGTAGCAATGAGATACATAGTATGTGATTACATCAAATCTTAAGATGCATTATGTGAATCATGGAAATGTATATATATTAATAGTACAATGTGAATCATGGAAATTTATAAATATTAATAGTAAAATATAAACAAGGGATTGAGCACATAATAACCCT
Organism: Torreya grandis; assembly: GCA_037957365.1. Taxonomy (NCBI): domain Eukaryota; kingdom Viridiplantae; phylum Streptophyta; class Pinopsida; order Cupressales; family Taxaceae; genus Torreya; species Torreya grandis. Next base: position 388,690 of record JARHVA010008946.1, on the reverse strand, counting down.
CAAAATTAAATCAGAAGACAATGGTCGAAGGTGATGCATGAACATCACTCTTAGGCCTAATTTGTTGAATTTTTTTGTTTTCCCTATTAATTTTGGTTTTATTTGTGTCCTAAGTGGTATTAGGATGATTATATCACTTTATTTTTTTAATTATAGTTGTTTTTTATCTCTAGGTACTCAAAGTTTCAAATTTGGCTTTTCCCACCAAAACCAACTTTTTTAATTTTTTAACTTGTGAGGCCTAGTTTAATATCTTCAAGTATGTTTGAAAGAGTTTTTTAGTTATGATATTTTTATGATGAAATCTTTAAGGGACCATGTGTATATAACATGTGTATTAAGTCATGATTTTGAGAAATATGGACTTTGATGTATGTTCAATACTTTTGTTAGCTCTCTAATAACTATTGGAGCAATCTAAAAATAGTTAGAGCATTTTTAGGACATGTAAAATATATGGGATCCTTGGTATGGGAATTATTTAAATGGTGTATGAATTTGATCTCCAATAAAATCAAGAATTTTCTCAATTCTGAAAGCAAAAGTTGCAAACCCTATTTTCTTATGTTTTTTATAGCAAAGATGACTATGTAAGAATGAATGTTAGAGAAAGAACCTATAAATATTACGTTATGATTATCATTTTGTCTTGGTAAGTTTTTTACACTATTTATGAAGGTTATACCTATATATATATATATATATATATATATATATATATATAATTGTTTTCATACTTCTTTGTGAGGAAATCAAGTTAGACCCTATAGGTGAATATAAAACTACACACTATCAAACTCAGAATTGTGTTTAAGTGGAAAACATAGATCCTTTAAAATGTTTTTAAACACTCAATAACTTATGAGGGATAATAAAATACCTTATTAAATAATCATATAAGTGTGAAAATTATTTTAAAATTTGAAAAAGCAAAATTTTCAATCTCAAGTTTGGCATAGTTATGTTATACCCTGTGTTAGGTTTTCCAAATGAAATCTTGCTTTGTAAGAGTTGACACCATCCAAAATTCACAAAAATTGGTGATTAGTTGGATATTGAGGTATTCTAACATATTTTAATAATATATTTTGAATGTTTTAAAACTATATGGAATTTATGTGTACGTAAATATAGGACTTAGAGTGAAGTAGGCCTTGGGAGACCTAATTGGATCTTGACATAGGATATAAAAGTGGTTTCTAAATTGATTTAGATCAAGAAAATTATTAGAGGAAATGTGCTCAAAAAATCACCTTATATTTTAAATATCAATCGACATTTGTCCATACCATTAGAAAAGGTGAAAAACGCTACTAGGAAGTGAGGTAGTTTTTTATAATTGTCATCAAGTTGAGGGATTAAAGTTTTGGTTGCTTAATCTCTACATCATAAGGAGACTTAAAATAAGGGTCATGCACAAATTTGATAAAATCAAATGGATGTGAATTAGTCAAATGTCTATAAATCAATAAACTACATATTTAAATGTCAAAATACAATAAATTATGACATATCTAAAGGTGACAATAGGAAAACATGGGCATGAGGGCCAAAAACAATGGATTATATTTAAATGATCAAACAAGCAATACAACTAAATACAAGACAATAAATATAGTTCATAAATGGAAATCATTGAACATAAACAATTAGACTCAACATGTCATATTAGTCCATGGATATATCTGTTATGAAAAAAATTAAGTACATAACATATCAAGTACATTGTATAAGATAAAATCATGGATAAATTCATGTTTAGGTATATAATATCAAACATGATAATGGAAAATGATCATAAAATGATATAACATAGGTGTATTGTGATAAAAGAATTAAATTTCACCAATGTGCAAATGATATGATTAGAGGGAAGGCCAACACCCATAAGTTCATAAATCATGTGTCTAGGTATGCCTATATCAAACTCAAAATATTCTTGTGATGTGATGTGTGTGTGTGTGTGTGCGCGTGCGCGCACGTGAGTGTACGTGTGTGTGTGCATGTGCACGTGTGTGCGTGCGCGCGCGCGTGTGTGTGTGTGTGTGTGTGTGTGTGTGTGTGTGTGTGTGTGTGTGTGTGTGTGTGTGTGTGTGTGTGTGTGTGTGTGTGTGTGTGTGTGTGTGTGTGTTTTGTGTACACACACACACACATGCACACACACACACGTGCACATGCACGCACACACACACACACACACACACACACACACACACACACACACACACACACACACACACACACACACACACACACACACACACACACACACACACACACACACACACACACACACACACACACACACACACACACACACACACATGGAATGAACAAGATAGATTCCAAGTGTATACACAATATTTTTAAACTTTATCAAACATTGATGCTTTTTTTCTTGTAAGAACCTATTGAGTCTCAATATATATGATTACATGTCTTAAAGGGTACACCAAGAAAGTTATGGGTAGACCATTAGTGTTTCATAATATTTTTTTCCCTATGCCATAAACTGAAACTAATAAAAAACTCTCATATGTATTTCCCTAAGTTTTGACACCTCCCTTACATACTCCAAGAAATTCACCACTTCAAACAATACCTACCTATATAAACCCTCTATTTTATATTTACCAAACAAAATTATCTTGGTCCAGCCATGTTCTTTAAAATATAATCATGTTACAAGATTAGGTCAACCTCAACTAACTTAGTCTAGGTCCTAACTACTTTATTTATTAAAGAATAGTGTCGATCGGGTCAGTTCTATTGGTTAAAAATTTGGAAGAGTTTAGTTATAGATATAAATATATAAACACATTATTTTTGTTATTTTAGAGAGATAGATAAAGTTAATCATTTGTTTACACATCTGCTTATCCACCATTCTACTTGAGGATCTATTACTTAGGGTTTTATACTAAACTTGGAGATAATAATCTTGTCTTATGGGAGAAGTCTTTTGGATACATAAGATAAGTTCTATAGCCTAGATATGACATATATTTTTTATCTTTAGAAACCAAAACAACCTCATGCGAATCACCTTGGACAAGGGAGAGATTGAGCTTCAAATAATTTACCTTCAAGGTGAGTATTCCTAACTCTTTCTCCTCTTTATTTAAGTAGATAGATTTACATTTGTTAGATTATAAAAATGTTTCTCTATTAATTCATTAATATTATCTATACATTGACTTGAGTAGAGTTCTTTTCATCTTTACATTTATTTTTATCATCCCCATTTTGTGCCACATGCTTTGGTGAGAAATATGTTAGTTTTACTTTACATTTTCATTTACTTTCATAAGAAAAAATTTGACCTAGCTAGAGTTATCACATGGTATTATTTGACTAGAGGACTTTTAACCCTTTATAGTGATATTATGTACTAAGGGACCCATTAGGTAGGTCTTGTGGATCCATATTGGTTATGACCTTGATTGTATAAATGTACTAGTAAGTAGAAAAGGTAGTGTGATTTATCTTTTCTAAGATAGGATTGATTTGTAGATCAGCTTCACTTTCCCTTGTATACATTCTAGTGAACTTGGCATGAAACTAACCCTTACATGTTTTCCTTCCTACCTTGATTTATTATCATTTATCATATATTTTCATTTCTATAGTACTAGATCAAATCTATAAACATAGTCCAACATTTTGTGCATAGGTTTAACACACAACCACTATGATTGACTTTGTATTTCTTTGTGTAGGTCAACTTTAACCATTGATAACTATATTGATATACTCGACTTAGTTAAATGATTTACATATAGGTTTTCAAACTCATTCAACCTCATTTACTCTATTACAGGATAAAAATCATCATCTAAAAAACATAATATGAAAATAACAACTTCAGCATCTTAAAAATTATCAGGTTCATTCTTACCATTTTAATCATTTATGTTATTCATTTATAGTCCTATTTTTCAAAGTTTTTGACCTATAATATTTCAAGCCTATAATGAAATAGGTTGATTGGATTGACATAGCTTTTTAGCTTGATTTCTTGTCTAAAAGTCTTAGTCGACTTATTCAACTATGTTTTTCTCACTCTTGCTTCAACAGAAAACATCGAGTTAGTCGATTTTATTAAGTATTATTTACATACATGGTCATATGAGATGACTATATACTCTTCAATAAAAAGAATTAACTAATCTTATTAGAAATTAATTTATTATTATTTTTTCTTTTTTATTACTTGATTAGAGTATCACACAAACTAAATAGGAGGTTTTTAATTTATTGATTTAGTCATACTATTTTTCCTCTTCACACACTTTAAAACCACATAAAATCAATAATCACTAAAACAATTCTACCTAAGTTCTACCTACTTGGATTTCATCACTAAGGGGGAAGCTAACTTAGTTTTCTAGCCAAGCATAAATACGTAGTCGATGGTATATATTGGCAAATCATAAGACACATTTATCGCTATGGGATTATGAAGTGAGGGGATAGGCCCCAATACCAAGCTAGTACCATCACTAATATAGATCCATTTTAGCAATAACTATCTGAAACCATCCTTAGATTGCCTTTTTAGTTCCTTTTTATAGCCAAATCTCTATCACATTTACTTATAAAAATTATTATAATTTAAAGAAATTGGGAATGACCACATAAATTAACATATTTATTTTTGTTTCTTACTCTCTAATAATTGTATGACATATTATAAAACATATATCGACTAGTATTGGTGCAAGTTTTGTATTGTGAACCATAACTAGATTAACTAGATCAATAAAATTGTTTGTGCGTTTATTTCAAGTATTATGCATGTTAACACTAGAACATATACATTCATAATTTTCAAAACCTATTTCTACTTCTAGAACATAGTCAATCTACCTAATTGTGTCTCCTATAGTCTCTATTTTTGCATAGAACATAGTCACTCTCTTTGATCTAGTCTCTTAAAAACTACCTATTCTATTTCCCTTCAACACATAGTTAACCTATATAATTATATGTCTTTCAAACACTCTCAATTTCACCATCTACTGAATAAAGTTGACCAATTAGACTCTGTCTTTTGAAGCCTATCCTATCTACTATCCTATAAGACATTACTAACTAGTTGAACCTTATATCCTACTATTTGACCTTATTTTTTTAGTTACCCTCCTTCATCATGAATTTATTATTTGTGTATAATACAATATTAATCCCAATAAGTTTCCTTAGACACATATTATGGCACACACTATGGATAAAATAATGTACATGTTGCCAGTCTCACTACCAACTCTAGGACTCCTCCCCATTCTTCCTCGACACTTAACCCCTTGTTTTATTTAGAATATGAGTTTGATATCAAATACACAATATAAATGATATTTTTCATCAATTAAAACCATCAACATAGAGTAAAATATCCTACAACCATCTATAACCTCATGATGAGACCTCGTATAGGAGAATACCATTCACCTTCTCCTAATTTTTCCCAAAGATTTGGGGATAACCCTTTATTTGAATCCAAATGTTTCCCCTCTATAATGTCTCCTTCCCACACCATAACATCATATTATATGTCTTCTTCAAATTCCAAGCCAAGAATTTCTACCAACATGGTAGGTTCAATGTCTAGTAGGCCTCTTCAAAATACCCACATCCTTAATGAAGCTACCAGTGCTTCTTTTGATACCAATATTACTCATGCCACTAGTGAAATGCATGCCACTACCTAATCACACACTCATAATGCATCTTAAGATCCTACTACCTCACTTAATACTAATACATCACTTATTGCATCTACTAGACAAAATGTTTCACAAATCAATAAACTTATCTTTAAAATACTTAACTGATTGCACACTTTTCAAACCAATAATTCAAATTAAATGATACAAATTCAAAAGCATATAATCCATCTCCAAAACCAACCTCATCAAGTTCAATGCGAAGTGTAAAATCCTAATGCCCCCCATCCCCCTAGGGACTCCTATGATAACCTTATACCATGACCTCCACTTATCAATAAAATCATTAAACATTTACTAAATTACCCTATATTAACTAAAATATCTAACATTAATATAAGAGGTTTCACACCCACCATCACTTATAATGGATCTACTGATCCTACCTTTCATCTCAAAACATTTGACAACCTTTATAAAGATTGGGTTAATCTAAATAACTTTTATTTCTAGAAAACTCTTGCATAAAATTGTCCCAAGAGATGTTTTACATTGGTAAAATCAATTAAAAAACACTCTATCATTAGCCTAGAAGACATGGTCAACTCACTATTCCAATAATTCAAAACTAGTGATCTTCCCAAAAATAACATAGGCCATTTCATAAATTTCAAAAAAATAAAAAATGAAACAACACAAGTCTTCATTAAATGATGGAAAAAACTATCTAAAAAATATAAGCATAATATGGTAGATGATAACCTATTCCACTTATTTACCAATACTCTCCACCTTAAATTAGTCTTCCACTTACTAATCCTATCCACCCTAAATTATAATATCATGTTAGAACTCTCTCTCCAAAAACTTTGGAAGAATATCTTGACCAAGACAAATAACAATTCTTCCTCATGCATCAATTTTAACCACCTCAGCCTACAATGGGCACTCACATGCTCATCAAAAATATAAACCACCATGCAACCAATGATGGTGCTACTAATACTTATGACACCATACATACCATCCAAGATATTTTTCCAAACAACACTATGGAAATTGTTCCTCCCTTTAACAAAAAGTCTAATCGCACTACCGCATTTACTCGAAACACCCACACTAATGTTCACAAATCATTATCCCTAGAAAAAATTTAAAAATTTCTTACAATACCTCTACCATGATATATTGACCCCACTCATCCTATGAAATCATGGTATGATCCAAAAAAATTATGTTGGTTTCATGCAAGTTGGGGACATTCTCATGAGACTTGTAGACAATTAAGAAATCTTTCTATATATTTTATTCTAGGTCTTAATTTTGACCATGAATCCCTTATTTGAAAATGTCAACAAGCTTATGACATAACACTTAAAGCTCATGAAACATAAAATAAAAATCAATATTTAAGCAAGGTTAATGATCATTTATCTATCTATAAGGACCCCCTTCCTAAAAACCCAGACAACATTGAACAAACTACTCCTACTACTAAAAATAGAGAATGTCTTATATACCTTAACACCAATGATGAAAATGTGTTTAATATGACTAATATGAGAAGAGTTTATTATTTTAATAACTCAAATCTAACACCTATAAATCACACCTCTCAACCATTTCATGTCATTGAAGACACTTCCCCATACCATCTCATGAAATTAGGGCAAGAGGGACCAATACCCATACAAGTACCACTCCCAACCACATAAATTGATCATACCTCTCATAAAATTTCTACTCTTCCCCCAACTTCCAAACCATAAGACAACATACCTAAAACTTCCAATAATATTTATTCTACCTAGCCACAAGAAATACCTCAACCAACCATCACATCACTTAAAGTCAATCCACTTAGAAATAATGTAAACCAACCATACCATATCAACACAATTAATTTTACCTCCAACCCTCCTTCATAGGAGCTCTTAAAATACTATGCACTTATATATAAAAATACTAATAGGTTATGATGAATGGGATCCTATTATGGAACTTTGCCATCTCCCATCTCAACTCCCCTTCTTATATATAATGATAACTTCTCCTCATCATCAAAATCACCTAATGAAATTTTTATTCAAAATGAACATCCCTCAACCTCCTTCAGTAGGGAAAGAATCAAACTTATCTAGATCTGAAGGTAGCATACTTCAACAATTTGAAGAGATGTTTATCTATGGATTTTGAAATAGTAACCACTTCTCTCTCGCTTATTTTCCTTATCTCTTCTATGATTATTAATGAGATATTACTTCTTATGGATGATCCTCATTTATTCATTAGCATCCAAATAGGTGACATCCAAGTTAATAATGATTTAATTGAAAAAAAATTAGGAACTTCTATTGCTTCACTTGAATTTATTAAAACACTTGGATATTCTAACTCCAACCTCAAATCTACACATAGTACACGTAAATTCTATGATAGAAGGCAAATTATTCCTCTAGGTTGTGTTTGGATTCACATTACTTTTCTTTATTTTAATATCCATGTGAATGTTATGATCTTTAAATTTCCACTTTCTCAGGATATCTTACTCAATCTACCTTGAACACATTGTATGAGAGGAATCACTTCATCTACATGCCAATGTGTCAAATTTCATCACAATGGAGCTATCTACAATATTTAAGGGAAAACAGGTGTCTTTAAAATAACCAACCTGGAACCCCTACTTAGTGTCCCATTTAAATAATCCTAACACTTCAACTATCTAGTTAACTCCATTTAAGGTTATAATGGTCATCCTAAACTAATTGGAAATATTAAATGTAACCTCTTATATTATGATGATGATCCAACTGAGAAAATCCTATATATCAAAACTTTTGATCTTTCCACTAATACCATCACCCAACTTCCTCTATTTCAACCTTGATCTAGTCAACTACCTCTCGATGACAAACTAGTTACCTTAACCAAAACTTGAAACTCCATTCACCATGATTAATTAGATGATAAAATAATTCTTAAATGTACCATCAATTTAAAAACACTCAAATATGATGATGGTTATTCTTTATATGTCCCACTTTTAGTTGGATTCATCTAATATATATAAATGCTAAAGTTATTAGATATCATTCTCCTCTATTTCAATCTTTTCATTCTTCTTCTAGTATTATTTCTTTTATAGCACTTAATATTAGTTTTTATAATATTTTTCATAGGGTAGAGATGGAAATATCATATGGTACACCTTTAGTCATAGTATATCCTCTTGGGAGTATGTTCATGGATCATGCAATGACATGACCTTACATGATCCTTACATTTTGATTCCTCTAGAGATGTTAGCCATTGTGGTTAGACTTGTTACAAATCCAAACTTACCTATAAATGAGCCTAATTTTATTTCCACTCCCAATCCCCCTTCCTTGGTGATGGTATCCTTCCATTATCATAACTTGATCCCTAACTAGAACAATAGTAGATTAACATTATTTTGATATCTATAGAGTTGTTTTGTCATTGAACCAAATATTTTTACCTATATCAGTAGCTCTAGGCTTATCCTTCCACCCCTTCAACTATAAAACCCCTATAGTTTACTAATAGATGTATTTCTTAATTCATGGGATAAATAACCATTCTTATACCCATTTATACAAACTTATGTGGTATATCGTAACATTGTGACTAGCCACTACCCAACCCAAAGATAAGACCATACCTCCTCTCAAACTACTACCATAGTACATCCCTAAATATGGTGAAGTACACTATATTTGGAACTAGTATGTTACCCATCATATTAATCAATATCAAGTGATTAAATCACATCTTCATGCTTACCCACAATCACCACTAGCACTAGTTATTCCTACTACATGTCATCTGCATAAGAAGGCTCTTCCTAGCTCCACAAATAGTATTCCCATCGAGATATATATTCCTTACATTGAGTATCCCACATAAGAGACACAACATGAGCATTACTCCTTTTATACACCTACATTTTTAGTTTAATTTATATAGAAGGAAGTCCTTACAAAACTTTTTATGAATATTAATGAGACTCTAGCTAGCATCAAAATTCAACTACATAGAGATGTTTTAGATGTTATGGATAATATTTATGGTAAAAATCATCACTATTTTTGAGCATGATATGGTTTTATTTCACATTGTATTATTTTATAATTTGTATTGGATTTGTGATCCATTTATCTATCTTATATCTTTGACTATGTGTCAAACATGACATCACTTATCTATTTTGCATGGATGATTATATTATGCTTTATGTGTTTTACACAATTTCATTATATTTCAATTTTGATTATGGATTCTTATCATTATTTTCATTAATGAAAAACTGATGTTTAGATTTAATTTATTTCATGGATTCTTATAATTTATTTATAATGATTGTTTACTATCATTTACACTCAAATAAAGATACCTATTATTGTGAGTTGGTTATATAACCCTAATTCCCTTAGTATTTTATATCTACCTTATGATCAATTAGAAAATAATACTTCTCATTTTACTAGTTCTATACATTGATATTTTATGATCTCCATTCTTCCCTTATTCCCATTTCTCATAGTAAACATACATATAGTTGAAACTTGAGATTACATACTCATTCATAGGTAATCCTAAGTTGTTTAGTCAGTCATATATCTAGATTCAAGCTTACTTTAACCAAATTTGAAATCTCATTTGTGTGTATCAATTTTATTTCTCATGTTGGTTATTCCAAATATGTACAGAGGAGGAATCACAAAAGCCATAAAAATGTTAAAAGCCAAATCATTTAAACAAAAGTCAATGATTCAAAAATAAACATACAATCCAAATGTGTAATCACACAAAAAGAAGTGATTTACTATCTATACAACATATATTATTTATAATCAAATCTCAAACTACAAATTTGTCCTCGTGATAGAGTCAAGGTCCATTGGGGTAAGGTAGGTTAGTAGAATGGTATAGGAAAACAAAAAAAAACTATAGTGCTACCTACTTTCTCACACAAATACCCAATCTTCATAAGAGATTTATGGCTCTATAAGAGGTCCTGAGGAATGAGGAACATGTTATGGGAAGGTATGTCCATTTCAATTTATTTATTTATATAACCTTCATGATTTGATTTAATTATTCCACCTATTTTCCTATACATCTTTTTTATTATTATGAGTAGGTATCCTTTGTATTTTCATGGTCACTAGACTCTTAGTGTCTTTCCTTCTTATCGAGTATGCCTCATGTTTACTAAGGTTTTCTAATAAACACATATGTTTTTTTTTTTCATTCCCTATTGTATTAAAACAATCCTAATATTTACCCTTGATAAATATTGTTTTTTAACCGATCATACTCCCTAGGGTTTCCATTTATGAGTTGTAGTGTAAGACCATGGATAAGACCAAACTCTCCTCATAAATTACCAAAATAAAACCTTTCCTTATTTTTCCATATTAACATTCACCTCATTGGTGTTAACCTTGTGAGTTTTAGTGTAATACCATGGATAAGACCAATCTCTCCTCACAAATTACCACATTAATTTTTTATAAATTATTCCCATAGCTATCTCCACCTCATTAATGTTCCCTTTGTGAGCTATAATGTAAGACCATGGATAGGACCAAGCCATCCTCACATAATATTACAATAAAAATTTCATACTATAACCAAGTCACAATAAAAATACATGCTTCAACTTTGATATAATTTGTGTTATATTATGATTTACACATCATTTACATACTTCCCATCTTGATTTAGTATGTCTTATGATTACTTCATAAACACTTCATTTTTATCTTCTTATTTTCTAATTTCATGTATGTTACAACCCTTTTTATTAAATTTCTCATACTTCCCATCTTGACCTAGTATGATTAATTAACTTCATTTGTTTGTTTTTATACCATTGGTTTTCACATGTTTTCCACTTTATTACAAATATTCATACTTACCAATGTGATATAGTATGAATGTTATTTGTTTTAATTTATTTCAAATCTTTTTAAATTGTTTGAAAACATTTGTTACTTTTTACTTTACCATTTTAGTTTCTTATATTTATTTATCTTTTATTTTTAAACATTTCCCACCATGGTATAATGTGTATTAAATTTGATGTTTATTTGTACTTTTCCAAATCATTTCACTTTTATTTTTAACCATACATGTGTAATACATAATAATATAAAAGAAAACATACACCACATATTTCCCATAACATATACAATAAAATTAAAATACATGTGATAGAAAGGAAATATATCCATTTATCCATCCACAGATAAATACAAATAATAGACCAAGAAATGTCCATATCAAAATATATACCATGATTTTTATAAAATATAAATATGAAAATAATAGCTACAAATCTAAGTGTATTCTTCATCATGCCTATCATGTGGCCAAGCCACACTACCCATGGATGCATATGACTGACCCTCATAATGATACACTATAATGCGGTATCTAGGATATCCATCAATCAATTTGACCTTGTAGAATGATAATTTAGGCTTACACACATCCAAGTGCTATGGTGATCACCATATGAGTAGATCACTCTTGTACTAATTCCCTCTAAGCTTGATCCTCTCCCTCTCCTACCCCTATAGGTGGATGCGAGCCATCTCCTCACACTTAAAGCTATCAAGTAGCCTCCCCCACATGTCTAAACTATCTATAATAAGTTGGGAAATATGGTGACACAAGATTTACCAAGGTGGATGGATCATACTGGGAGAGTACCCCATCCAAAATATCATGGTGTGCATCCATAGTCATGGCTCCCCATCTGATATCCTTTGTTGTAGTAACTACAAAACAAAAACCAAATAGACATCATATCTCATCTATATATCTTTCAAACCATTTATCTGTCAATAAATACATAAATTATAATGCAACTAGTGATCTATGTCAAAAACTTAATAAATTAAAACATAGTTTTAGTGTTGTTGACCATGGTCTCCCCATCTACTCACCCATTAAGGCCCTCCTCTATTGACTACCTCCACAAAAGTGTAAAAATAGGAGTAACCGCTCGATCCCATTATGATCTCCTCTTTAATATCCTTTATATTGACTAGATATGTACTATAACCATCATAGGATCACCATGTGTGACTTCTCACACTTATTTCCCCTCTCATCGATGGTCCTTCCATCTATAATGAGCTCGAGGTGGACATTGTCACCACTATTTTGGATTTGATCCTATATCCCCACTTAAATCACACACATCTATAATATTCTTAGCACTAGTACTCACCAACTCTTACTACTGCACCTGCCCTATCCATGGTCTCACCCATTGAGGCCTAATCATAAATATCTAAACAAGCAGCCCTATACCTCCTCTCCCTCTCTACTCTCTATCATGTCATGTCTAATAAGTAGGCACTAATATATGGGTTATTATATGAGGTAGGCCTATATGCCTAAGTATGTAAGATACTAGATGTAGCTCAACCCATGAAGTATAATGGTCCATGATTTAAATACAAACCAAACTGGTAGTAATAGTCACCTAAGTTATCCATATAAAAGTAATGTTAGTGTAAGGTTGCCACACTATCTACCATCATGTAATAGTCTATAAAGTTGTAACATGGGGCATGACATGTACTACATGATCTAAACTCTATTTAAAATATTGAGGTAACCTATCATCAATTACATGGGGAAACCCAACCACCCAATATATAGGGAATCTATTATAGATCCATGCACTTATAAAAATTATGGGGCCCATCATCTTCTACCCCAGGTCAACATCTCATACATATAATGCATAATTTTTACCTAAATGGAAGATCCAAGATCATACAATGCACCTTGTTCTAGGATGGATTGACATAAGGCTATTGTGTAACATGATACCTTCCCATATAAATTGTCACATAGTGCATGTGCTATCACAAGTCCTATCAAGGCCTTTTGAATATCCAGAATGGTTAAGATATAAACACTAAACAAAATAACATATAAACCAAGATAAATCCTCTTAGAATATATCTCCAAATGTGATAGGTTTCACCTCTCATCCTTAATCTCTAGTGCATCACATATAACTATAGTCATAATAATAGGAAGTCCAAGTAAGGAATGAACATCCTCCAAGGTGATACCTACCTCTATCGTGTCGCCTTCTAGCTCCCATTGTAAAGTGTTGGTCATTTGGTCCCATGATCTTAGGAACATGATAAATAGATCAACAAGAAATGGGATCCTCTTCATATCCATGATGCCTCTAAATATCAAGGCAACTAATCAAGCTCTATCCACATTTGATAACTTCTCTAATAAATTCGGTAAGCCATGATGCATCCACTATGCACCAAAATCTTTGTCACCTCCATAAATAATAAAAAAATAAATAATGTATTAGATCTTAATTTCATAAAAATAAAATACATTATTAAATATTCTCAAAATAATAAAAATTAACAACTTCATCAACATGTTTTCCTTATTTATCCTTTTTCCTACACAACTAGTCCTTTTGATACTAAATTATCCCTATGTTATAAAATTGACCCATTCATACAACATAATCATCCTTTTTGATATTAAATATATCCTCTCTTATCATTTTCATACTATATCAACCCTCTACCATGTAGTCAATCTCCTTTAATAGGCTATGTCAACCACATTTACATATTTCATTAGCTAGAAGGTACTATGTTGGCCCTTTCTACATTTCTAACTAGATCAACTCTCTACTATGTAATCATCCACCCATAATGATACTAAATAAACATAGTGACATGTAGTCATCCACATTAACTTATCTTTCCCTTTCAAACTGATTCAACAAGGATGACTCTATTCTTATTTTGCAAAGACTTTTCAACCATTTCCATGAATGCCTCAGGAGTTTATTGGTCTGATTAATTCTTTCCCAATATCCCACTTAACCCTTACTTTACCTAAAATTTTAATAGTATTATATTTTATGTCTACATTTTTCCTAACATATATTTTATATATCTATCTTAACTTCATATAAAATTACCAAAAAATTGAAATTAATGCATCACTTACCTAAGTTGCCTTGGTTGTGATTGCTAGGCATCCTCCATGTCAAAGCTACCATCTCCTCACTATTGATCAAATTTGAATTTTAGGTCTAATTGGATCAAAACTATTAAAAATTTGATTTTTAGACCTATAAGGGGGTATAATAGATTTTCATCAGGTGTTTCATAAGTTAATTAATGTTAATTAATGTTGTAATAACTTTGGTCATTAGTTCATTAGGTTTATTTATCATTTTGAGTCATTTTAGGGGTTCAAAATAGGGTATTTAATTCTTTGTATGGATTTCTTGGAAAGTGTGAAAATATAAAATATTTTTATCTCATACCATGTGTCCTAAGAGGTATGTAGTAACTACCATTAAGTAAAAGTTGTTAGGTTACTCAAAAAAGGGTAATTTTCTTAAATAAAAGAGTGAGTTTGGCACTTGTATGACATACTTGAGAATTTTTCCACTTCTAAAATGTGTAAATGTGACTCTTAACCTCCCCAATTCTCAAATAAACATTTGGTCTGATCTAAAACTAACATTTCTTGCTCAAAACTATTCTATCTCTTTTTCATTCTTCTTGGCATAAAAAAGTGACTTGCATGTTTCCACTTCATACAAACAGAAGAATATTCTCGGTAGGTTGTTTTAAAATTATATACCATCAAATACATATAATAATTTTGATAAATTATCAACCGTGATTTATGAACCATCACTAACAAGTTGGCCTTTCAAAATTGCCTATCAATCTGTGCACTCTCTAGGTTTTAGTCTTGTTTAGGAAAGTGTGTGAAAACCACTTATTTATATTGTTTTTATATGATTTTGGATATATAATATATTGTCTTCCATGCTTGGTTTCACATTTAAAGTTTTTATGATGGGCCAATAACATTAAATTTGTAGACTGGTCTCTTCTGGGTGTAATTGCTAGTTTTTAGTTTTTTAGAAACTTTGTGCTTCTTCATGGATTCAAAATGTTGTTTTAAGTTCATTAAAATGTTTTAAAAGTGATATTGATCCTATTTTCACCTTTAAATCTCATTTCCCAAGGTCACATTCTTCTTGAAGTTTCAATCATAATCACACATGTAATTAGTTTGCCTTATGACTATATTACACAAGCTACAGGTTGTTGTAAGGAAGTTTTCATTTTGAAAGACAAGTATTGTAACTTTTTTAGGTTTCCTTTAGTGTAAGTGAATTTTAAATATTTTACCTTGAGTTTTAGTTGTTTTTCAGACAATTTCATCCACATTTTCCTTGATTTCATGCTCATTGTTCACTTATATAGTCAGATACACACTTAAAGGAGACTTTGATGATTGTCATGTTAAAAGGGAGAGGGCATGATATGGTTTTCAATCTCTTAAGATTGATAAAAAGTGCTTTGAAATGTTTGGTGAAAGAATAGACATGTCTATATACTTTCACACTTTGTACACTGTCCTTCCTTGTACTCATTGCCTATGTGAAATGATCATCTACAGGTGGTGTCAACAGTGCATTGAAGTGACATATGGAGAGATAAAATAATGGTGAAACCTTCTTGGGATTTCCAATAGGTTATGTGGAACATGAAAGGCTTTTGAAGGGGTGGAGTGGCAAGTGGAAAGATATAATTATCTCAAGTAAGAAGGGACTATATCCAGGTATTTAGCCCCTAAAAACACTAAATAGAGGCCTAAGAGGTTTTTGAAGAGCTCATACTACATGCTTGCATAGGTTTCTAAGACATCTAGATTGGATGATATTGTAGTCCTTGGAATAGACAATGAGTATGAAATTTTTTAAGGGATGATGGAAAGTGGATAAGGGTATTATAGAGGTCTAAAGGTGCCCTTGAACACACTAAACCATATAGTATTCACCTACAGGAGTGTAACCTACAAGTGACCTTATACTCTAATTTTTTTACCATTCTAGATTTTACCAATCTTAGTGCTAGTTTCAAATGCTTCAAGGGACACTCATGACCTAAAGGAGTCTCAAAAGGAATAGTACATGGTATTGTGAACTCCCATGCTTACTTTATTTATACACAAGACTAAATGCATCTACAACCAACATTAAGTGACTAGGATAGATAGTGACTTAACTATGGGGTTTTTGAGGGTGTCTCAACCATTCAAGGAAAATAAAGGTATGAAAAGGTGTTATCACACAATTTTGTGACCTATATGTTTCAAGAGAAATATTCAACAACATAACCAAGTGATCATTTAAGGGGATAGGCCACCTACAAGTAGTGGACTGAGGATTAAGAATGTGATAGTTGTTAAGGCATTAAAATGACACTAAATGATCAAAAAAAATATTAAAATTAACCTAAGACTAAGTAGGAAATTCATCTTCAAATTCAAACCACTGTAGAAACACTCACCTATAACAAATTAAAATAAAGGTAGAGCTCAATTTGTCGACAAAAGGGACACATGAAGTGATCCAGAGTTCATTTCAAAAAAAGTTTCCAAATCATGATGAAACCAAATTCAGAGTGTAGATCTCTTTGATAGATTTTTGGCACTTTTTGCAGTTCTAAAAATGGAGTCCGGATGCTCAAGATATAGCCAGTTGAAGAAATCTTACGACAGGGAAAAAAGGGTGTTGAAAGTGACGTGGCACTATTGAAATATGCCAAATGGACCAATAGCCATTTGACACATGTAAAAATAATTAGGTGAAAATAAAATTTGGTTTGGTGTTTTTATCCACATGATATTTGAAATTTTTAAAAGTTTCAACAAGGTGCCAAAGGCCAAACTGCCACATCACCCACCACATCATCATGCTAAGACCAAGTCAAAGTGCAGCCTAAGTTGGCACCTAAAGTCTTGGCATTTGAAAGGGTCCTCAACTTGTCTATTTTAAGCATTTAAACTATCATAACCAATGCATGTGGGACAAATACTAGTCAAAGGCACCAAAAAAGGAGGGAAAAACATTCAAATCTCATGCTAAGCACCTAGAAAGAAGGAAGGCCAGCCTTTTCACTCTTCCCAAGCACCTATAAAGGAGGGAGGTAGTTTTGGACCTTTGACCTACCACCCAAAAGGTTGATGCCTTGACCACTTCAGCCATGGAGGTCGAAGTGTTATAAAATGGATGAAAATCTACTTGAATAGACACATGAAGTCGACTGGGTATTGGAGATTATAGACTTGCTTACAGTATTTGGTCATTTTTGAGCCCTTAAATGCTAAATCAGGCTTGAAGTAAACTACAAAGTTGTTTAGAATTATGATACGCTCTATACAGTATATTCATTTGCCCATTTTGGAGAATTTGTGATGCCATTTTGAGCTGTAGAAGTTGCCAATTTCAATTTGGAGAAGCCTCTGTATGTGATTCAGAAGGTGAATGACATGCTGAGTCAGCAAAGGTCTTTTGAAGGTCTGATCACTATTATTGTAGAGAAATATGATCTTTTGTTGTTTGTAAGTATTATTTGGCTTACAAATTTAGCAATAATTAATGGATTGGTTCGATACGAACCTGAGGACATAGGAATTTCCGAACCCCATAAAAAATTTATGTGTTTTGATCTTTGAATTTAGTTTTGCATTTCATTTATAGTTAATTTATAGATTATAATTTAGATTTTAATTAGAATGCAAAAACTACTCATTTGATCATTTATGGGAAATTGGATAAAATCAAGAATTTGAAAAATCTAACAGTTTTAATGGAAAATTAATGTGATATATCAATTCACCTTTATTTTAGTTTTGAAACTTGGTTTAGATAAGATTTTCATTAGTTTTTTTAATCATTCCAAAATCTTATAAGTTGAGAAATTCAAAATTTGTACCTTTAAAATAGAATAGTACATGGTATTGTGAACTCCCATGCTTACTCTATTTATACACAAGACTAAATGCATCTACAACCAACATTAAGTGACTAGGATAGATAGTGACTTAACTATGGGGTTTTTGAGGGTGTCTCAACCATTCAAGGAAAATAAAGGTATGAAAAGGTGTTATCACACAATTTTGTGACCTATATGTTTCAAGAGAAATATTCAACAACATAACCAAGTGATCATTTAAGGGGATAGGCCACCTACAAGTAGTGGACTGAGGATTAAGAATGTGATAGTTGTTAAGGCATTAAAATGACACTAAATGATCAAAAAAAATATTAAAATTAACCTAAGACTAAGTAGGAAATTCATCTTCAAATTCAAACCACTGTAGAAACACTCACCTATAACAAATTAAAATAAAGGTAGAGCTCAATTTGTCGACAAAAGGGACACATGAAGTGATCTAGAGTTCATTTCAAAAAAAGTTTCCAAATCATGATGAAACCAAATTCAGAGTGTAGATCTCTTTGATAGATTTTTGGCACTTTTTGCAATTCTAAAAATGGAGTCCGGATGCTCAAGATATAGCCAGTTGAAGAAATCTTACGACAGGGAAAAAAGGATGTTGAAAGTGACATGGCACTATTGAAATATGCCAAATCGACTAATAGCCATTTGACACATGTAAAAATAATTAGGTGCAAATAAAATTTGGTTTGGTGTTTTTATCCACATGATATTTGAAATTTTTAAACGTTTCAACAAGGTGCCAAAGGCCAAACTGCCACATCACCCACCACATCATCATGTTAAGACCAAGTCAAAGTGCAGCCTAAGTTGGCACCTAAAGTCTTGGAATTTGAAAGGGTCCTCAACTTGTCTATTTTAGGCATTTAAACTATCATAACCAATGCATGTGGGACAAATACTAGTCAAAGGCACCAAAAAAGGAGGGAAAAACTTTCAAATCTCATGCTAAGCACCTAGAAAGAAGGAAGGCCAGCCTTTTCACTCTTCCCAAGCACCTATAAAGGAGGGAGGTAGTTTTGGACCTTTGACCTACCACCCAAAAGGTTGATGCCTTGACCACTTCAGCCATGGAGGTCGAAGTGTTATAAAATGGATGAAAATCTACTTGAATAGACACATGAAGCCGACTGGGTATTGGAGATTATAGACCTGCTTACAGTATTTGGTCATTTTTGATCCCTTAAAGGCTAAATCAGGGTTGAAGTAAACTACAAAGTTGTTTAGAATTATGATACGCTCTATACAGTATATTCATTTGCCCATTTTGGAGAATTTGTGATGCCATTTTGAGCTGTAGAAGTTGCCAATTTCAATTTGGAGAAGCCTCTGTATGTGATTCAGAAGGTGAATGACATGCTGAGTCAGCAAAGGTCTTTTGAAGGTCTGATCACTATTATTGTAGAGAGATATGATCTTTTGTTGTTTGTAAGTATTATTTGGCTTACAAATTTAGCAATAATTATTGGATTGGTTCAATACGAACCTGAGGACATAGGAATTTCCGAACCCCATAAAAAATTTATGTGTTTTGATCTTTGAATTTAGTTTTGCATTTCATTTATAGTTAATTTATAGATTATAATTTAGATTTTAATTAGAATGCAAAAACTACTCATTTGATCATTTATGGGAAATTGGATAAAATCAAGAATTTGAAAAATCTAACAGTTTTAATGGAAAATTAATGTGATATATCAATTCACCTTTATTTTAGTTTTGAAACTTGGTTTAGATAAGATTTTCATTAGTTTTTTTAATCATTCAAAAATCTTATAAGTTGAGAAATTCAAAATTTGTACCTTTAAAATTTCACTTAGAGTTTATAATTGGAGTTTATGGAACAAGTTGGTATCAGATCAGTTAGAATGCAGGGATTGCTTCTAGTTGTGTATTGACAATTACTTCTAGAATAGTTGGATTATTGGTTTGTAAATTGATTATATTGTAATATGTAGTGTGAAATTGGTGTTTTCAGGAAACCATTGGAAGTTGTCACAGATTGAGGTCATTAAAGATGAAATTGCAATCTTAAGATGCTAGAAATTTGCACTTGAATCCAAGGATGAGCTCTTGATTAGATTGCAATGTGATGAGTGTGAAAAGGTAAAGCCTTCTACTTCAAATGCAAAAACTATGACTGAGTGCACTGTAAGTTTTTCACCACAAGAATATTCATCTTCTTTTACCATTTTAGATTCAAATTCTAGTAATATT
This sequence comes from Torreya grandis, assembly GCA_037957365.1. Taxonomy (NCBI): domain Eukaryota; kingdom Viridiplantae; phylum Streptophyta; class Pinopsida; order Cupressales; family Taxaceae; genus Torreya; species Torreya grandis. Next base: position 367,941 of record JARHVA010008946.1, on the reverse strand, counting down.
GTTTTTGGTGATTTTGAAAGATACACTAAAGGCATAAGATCTAAATTGTTGTTTAAAGTGGGTTATAATGGAGGAGGACTTGGTATAGATATCTAAGGTATATCTAACCCAATTCAAGTCAAGCATAGACCTCTTCATGTAGGTTTGGGTTATACTAGTGTGTAGGTGGATGATGGAGAAGTTTCTTGAATGGCTAAAGGAAGATGAGCTTCCCATAGTGAAGGTTCTAGGCCACTAGTTCAAAGGTGTAAAGGTAAAAGAGGTATTGGGATTCCACCTCCTAATTATTACACTAAATCTTCTGATCCAATTGATACTTTTAAGAAGTTTGGATATAATTTATAGAAGATAATGCAATCATTTCCATTCACTTTTTGTGGGATGAATAACCATAGTGCTAAGACTTGTTGGAAATGAAATGCTTTGTTGAAGCAGATTGCATGTTTGAAAGACCATTCTCATGATAAGATGGGAATTGACAAAAGGGGATCCTCACCTAAGAAGGAAGTTTACACTCAATGTGAAGTGAGTGGACATAGGATTGATAGATGTTTTAAGCTTCATGCATCTTCACATTCAAGTAATGTTAAAACTAAGATGATTTAAAAACCTCTCACTAAGGTTAATGAAGCTAATTCAATCCATAATACAATTGACAATACAACCTAAGATAAGGTAAAACCTACAAGTGAAAATCCATTAAAAAGGTTAAGTTAATAGTATGCAATTGCTAAGGAATCCACTAAGACAATCAATTTCACTAGGAAGAAAGAAATAATTAAGTGGATTATCACTACATTCTTTTTGCAAAGCATGGTTAAGAATTCACCTAAGGGAATGAATAAGCTTTGATAGATGTAGATTAGAGTTGGTGGGAACACTTCAAGATAGGTTTACCATATGAAGTTTTTCAATTCTCACTTTTTGATAACTCTAAGATTTTGATCTCCTATTTATGTTGTATGAGTTAGCTAGAGGACTTGAACTCATTTGATCAGTTGGAGAAAATACAGAATGCATGTTGTAGGTTGAGTTAATTCCTTACAACACTTATTTTATTTCTATTATGAATTTATCTAATTTTGGCACATGGATGTTTAGATGATTTTTTTAAGACCCTTTGGGCATGTTTAGATGATAGGTAGCATAGAATTTTGGTTGTTTGCATTTTCTTAGCATATAAGTCCCATACTAGGGCATTGTATTTCAACATGCCTACAACATTAATTGTATGTTGTTGGCATTATAAACTTGTCTTGCAATTACATTGCGAGTTGTTTTAGTATTTGGAAATTCACCACTTTAAAGGATGTGACATTTGGGCAGGCAGTTTGATATGTTCTAATCACTTTTGCAGTTGTAGATTCACTTACTTATGCCTTTGGATTAGGCATTTTTACAGTTTGATTATGAATCATTTTAATGCAATTGTTTATATCTCTTGCTATGATTGGTTTCTATTTTCATGGATGCAGTAGACCAGTTATAAGATTTTAGGCGATAGTCAACTTTTGGAGACCAAAAGCCTCTTTTATAGGGGGTGTGATCTAGAGTTCATTTTGGAAAAAGTTTCCAAATCATGATGAAACCAAACTCACAGCGTAGAGCTCATTGAGAGCTTTATGGCACTTTTCATGGTTTAAAAAATGGAGTCTAGATGCTCAAGATATAGCCAGTTGAAGAAATCTTGTGACAGGGAAAAAAGGGTGTTGAAAGTGACATGGCACTATTGAAATATGCTAAGTGGACCACTAGCCATTTGACACGTGGAAAGATAATTAGGTGTAATAAAATTTGGTTTGGTGTTTTTATCCACATGATATTTGAAATTTTCAAATGTTTCAACAAGGTGCCAAAGGCCAAACTACCACGTCACCCACCACATCATCATGCTAAGACCAAGTCAAAGCACAACCAATGTTGGCACCTAAAGTCTTGGCATTTGAAAGGGTCCTCAATTTGTCTATTTTAAGCATTTAAACTGTCATACCCAACACATGTGGGATAAAGACTAGTCAAAGGCACCAAGAAAGGAGGGAAAAACTTTCAAATCTCATGCTAAGCACCTAGAAAGAAGGAAGGCTGACCTTTTCACTCTTCCCAAGTGGCTAGAAAGGAGGGAGGCGGTTTTGAACCTTTGGCCTATAAAGAAGGAAGGCTGACCTTTTCACTCTTCCCAAGCACCTAGAAAAGAGGGAGATAGTTTTGAACATATAACCTACCACCCAAAAGGTTAACGCCTTGACCACTTCAGCCATGGAGGTTGAAGTGTTATAAAAGGGATGAAAATCTGCTTGAATAGACACAAGAAGCTGACTGTGTATTGGAGATTATAGACCCACTTATATTGTTTGGTCATTTTGGAGCCCTTAAAAGCTGAATCAGAGCCTGGAGTAAACTACAAAGTTGTTTAGAATTCTGATACGCTCTATGAAGTATATTCATTTTCACATTTTGGAGAATTGGTGATGACATTTTGAGCTATATAAGTTGCCAATTTTGATTTGGAGAAGCCTTTACATGTAATTTAGGAAGGTGAAGGACGTGCTGAGTTAGCTAAGGTCTTTCAAAGGTCTGATCACTATTATTTCAAAGAGATATGATCTTTTATTATTTGTAATTATTATTTGGCTTGCAAATTTAGCAACAATTAATGGATTGGTTCGATACGAACCTGAGGATATAGGAATTTCTAAACCTCATAAACAATTTATGTGTTTTGATCTTTGAATTCAGTTTTACATTTCATTTTTAGTTAATTTATAGATTATAATTTAGATTTTAATTATAACGCAAAAATTACTCATTTGATCATATACAGGAAAATGGATAAAATCAAGAATTTGAAGAATCTGATGGTTTTAATGGAAAATTGATTTGATATATCAATTCACCTTTATTTCATTTTTGAAACTTGGTTTAGATCATTTTTTTATCATTTTTTTTAATAAGTCCAGCATCTTATAAGTTGAGAAATTCAAAATTCATAATTTTAAAATTTCACTTAGAGTTTATCAATGGAGTTTACGAATCATGAAGGGGAGATAGTGTTTGGAAGGAGAAATGCAAGATAATGGGAAAAATGAATCAAAAATGAAACAAATGATATTTATAGAGTCTAAAAGGATGTGTAAATTATCTCCAAAGTTCTAAACCTTTACAGAATCACCTATAAGTATCTCTTAGCCCTCAAATAACCACCTATAGTAGACTCGATACTTACAAGTTAAGTATGAGATCAAAAGCATCAAAACCTTCATATGGTCATGCTTGCATACTAGAAGGCATTAAATGAATTCAATGGGATCTTATAAATCCTAAAAAAGGTGGTGGAAATATAAATCATCCTACAAGTTAGGCTTCTAAAGGGTAGGATTTTTCTCAGTCAAAATAATGGAAAACTTAGTCTATGGGCTCAAAGTGCATGGAAAGGACTGATAGAAGTTAGGGTGATGAAGAAGGTTTATGAACACTCTCCTTGTGACAAAAATTATATTCATATATTATAAACAATATAAAACAAATTTAATATAGTTTACAAGGGTTTTGAATGCACCTACAACAAACCTTGTTTGACTGTGTAAATAATGAACATGTTTAGAGCTCCAAGTGATAGACAAGAACTGGGTAAGGTGCACAATAGGTTTCAAGAAGGCAAGAGTTGATTAAAAATTATTTAATTGAGAGTGATGATAATCTAACCTAAGGGTAGATCATATAAAATAGACCTATGAGAACCCTAAAGAAGCTGGGTATAATCATGAGTAAGAAACTTAGTCTTGTGAATCCATGATCATGAGTAATCAAATAGAGGTTAGAACAAATAATAAAGGATAAAACACATTTTAATGATGATTATGACTTATAAAATATTTTTATAATTCAATCCAATTTGATATTTCCCATTATAACAACTTAGTCCAAGTACTAAATACCCTACATAGTTTATCTTGTTAACGAACTAGTCTTGAAATTTACATTTTTGAAGAGTCAAATCATGCAATCAAGATCTCAAATTTTTGAAAAGTAATAATTTCCACTTTTATAACCCTATAAAATTCCTAATTTTGAGAATCAAATATGGGAAGTTCCCCCTATTTTGTCTCAGATAGAGAGCACTTTCCCCTTGCATAAAGCCCTATATTCTTAACAAAAGTAGAGAGATAGTGGACCAAAGGCCAAGGAAAGCTTGTAAGAGAGTTTTTGAAGTTATAATATACTTAGAAAAACATGAGAAAAAAATAATGAGAAGTTTAAAACAGATAGGGTGGTCTAGACACCAAGGGTTATAGTCATGACAAATGAAGTAAGGAATATGCCTAATGGTCCAAATGAGAAACTTTATCATTTCCACTTTAAAGTGATACTTCCTATATTTTTATACATGTATTTGGAGAATTGAATGATTTTTTTGATCTATGTAAGTATAGAGAGATTCATCAAAGTTCAAGCTAATTCCTAAAGTGCATTTAAGCCTATTAAACAAGGGTATTCCTAAAGCCCAAACAAATAGTCATTTTCATTTCTAACATGAAACAAACATTTAAATGTATTTTAACATGTTTTTGGATCACTATCAGAGGTTTTTAATCTTTTAGAGGTATAAAAAACATCAAATAATCTATTTTTTAGCTCAAACCTAATTCAACATGCAAGGAAATAGAAAAACAAGCTTGAGTGGCCATCTTCAATTTCTCATATCTTTCATGAAAATGTGCATTGAAGCCAAAGGAGTTAGGGGGTGTTATTAGGGGTCAAACATTCCATATTTTTGGAAATTATTCTCAAGTTGGACATCCCAACTTTATGAACAATCGTTAAGACCAAAAAATAGGCCTAAAACCCTCCTAAATCCTTATTAAGGACCAATTTGCAAAAATGGAGTTGGATAACTGATCAAATGGAACAAATTTCTCATGAAACCTTTTGTATCTTGGAGAGAACTCCCTTATGTTGATTCATATGCTTTTTCATTATATGGATTTATATAGACAAGGGTAGAAACATGCTTTTTCTCACTATTTTGTCTATTGTGTAGGCCACAAGAAGAGTTAGGAGATGAAAAAAAGTTTTATGGAAATATTGAGACTTGTAATAACTCCTAATTTTAATTTCATGTCCTAAAACAATTCCTAAGTGTCTCAAATATGTCCTTCAAATCAACGAATCAAAACTAACATATTCTATAAGCCAATGAGAGGGGTGAAAAGCTTCACTTGAACTAATCTTAAATATTTCTCAATAATCCAAGGCCATAGATGGAATTTAAACTTTTAACTCACTTCCTCCCATGGATTATCATGGAAAATTGAAGGCATTTTAGAGGCAAAGTGTGAAGGATACATGGATGGGTAGTTTTTTGGATAACAGATGATGATGGCTCACTTTTAAAGGTTTACAAAGGACTAAGCATGGAACCAATGAATTAACATCCATGTCTAATAGAATCCCATTCCATTCCAATAATTTTGACTACTCCTCATCAGTTATAGGATGTTCAAACATGCACAATCATGAAGGCAATTTTTTTATGCAAAGGGAGGAGTTTCTTGCCACTTTTCTTCAAGTTTGTGACTTTTATTGACACTTTTTGCTCCTATATGTACATGGTTCAACACATATATCTTATCATGCATGGATAACTAATTTTATTAGCCTGAGAAGTGCCCTTATGACCCTTGAACTTCTCTCTCTCTCTCTCTCTCTCTCTCTCTCTCTCTCTCTCTCTCTCTCTCTCTCTCTCTCTCTCTCTCTCTCTCTCTCTCTCTCTCTCTCTCTCAAACTATATAAGAGTTGGCCATTTTGGCATTATATTGGATGTTCCACTTGAGTATGGTAAAGAGCTACTCATTTTTATACCTTTTGATTAATAAAATTAATAATTACTACTTATTCATGACTATTTACAAGTGTTTTATACATTGATGATAAATCTTGCTTAGTGAATACTATGGCTTCCTACCATGTGATCTCATTCTTTCACCTTGTCTACAATCATAAAATATCTTTTTTCATGGCATGTAAAGTGTTTTAGGAGATGTCAAATGTTGAGTTAGTTAGTATTTTAATTATTTCCATTCAATTCCTCTTTTATAGTCCTCATATCTTTTCACATCCATCCTTGACCTCATAATGTAAACTTGATGTGAGAAGATGAAGATTGAAGGAGTGCAAGTTTGATTTGTATTTTGGTCTTAAGTGTACGATGAAATTGGTTAGAAGTCACAAAATTTATTTGGTGTATCACTTCCTTAGTTTATATTTAATTTATCTCTCACCCTTTTTACCCCCCATTGTTAGTAGTAGTAGTAGTAGTAGTAGTAGTAGTAGTAGTAGTAGTAGTAGTAGTAGTAGTAGTAGTAGTAGTAGTCAAGTGGTACATCAAGGGAGTTAGCCCTATCTCAAGACTAACCTCATTCCTTAGGCTACCCATAAGCCTCAAGGTGATTCCATAGTGCCACTTGGATACAAGCATAGAGGTGATTACATTATCCCACTTGGATGAAGAGATCTTTATCATCTCCTCAAAGGGTGCAAATATAAGTGACAATAATTTCTTGGGACTCTTGATCTAGGAGATGGAGAGATTTTTGGTGTTGTCTCTCAACAATCAGCCTTTGAAGGCCTATTTTCAAGCATCAATGGTGAATTAAAAAACATATAATCTGGTCAAGTATCCTACATTGTCCTTTGAATATTTGTGTTAACATATCTATTTGTTTTCTTGATTTTGATGAAGATTGATGGCTGACCTTGTATTTGAATTTTATCTTCTACAAGTTGGTGAAACATATCCATCTTGTCCCATTTCATATCAATATGAAAAAGTTATTAGTCAAGCTTGTTATGATAATTATCAATCCCAATATGATCATGTTCATCCCTATCATGAGTTGTATCAATCTTATAACCATCCTTCTCAATGTCTTGTTCCTAGTCAACCTAATCCTTTCTCCAATCAACCCATTTTCACCTTCAAATAGGAAATTTTAGGCTATGAAAGGTATATGTTGGAGATTTATACTCAAATGGGATATGGTGAAAGGATTCCTAATAATTACATATGTCAAGTGAGTAATGCATTATATTTAGTCAAGAAAGAGTAGAAACCTATTGAGAGAGCCAATTAGCAAAGGCTCACAAGTGAGATGCTTGATGTGAGTGGTTTAGTCTCTTCCTTAGAGGATAGGCTAGAAGTTCATGACAGGCAACCTCACCATACCTATCAGCCTTCATATCCATTTGCCCAAGTTTCATACCAACCATACATGACCCATACTCATGAGCCAAACCAAGCCTATTAAGATCATCTTCTTCTTAATCAGTTGGAGGAGAGTATTTAAACAAAAAGTATTATGTTTAAGGCCAATATTGATAAGCAATTTGAGTTAGCTAACATGCATATACAACAATATATGTTGGGAAAAAAATAAGTGGATTTCAAGCCTTTATTTACCTCTCACATTGAATTCTCACCACCTTGGAAAGAGACTCATAATCCCAATGTCTTAAGTTAGAGAAAACTAGTTGAATAATGGGGAAAGAAAGAGGAGATAAGTTGTGACCAAGAGTGTGAAATTGAGAAGATGTCTAATCTTAACATCCAAAATTAGAGAAAGATAATGGACTCATGGGGTAATAAAGAAGATGGGATCATTGTCCAAGAGTGTGAAGTGGAAAATGGAGTTGATCCTTTTCAAGTCCCTCCCACCCTTCCTAAATAAACTTCTTATATTCCATGATAGCCTTCATGCAATCCTTATTCCCATGATGATTCCTATCAACTTCAATAGAATATTTTCTAAGATAACCTAGCCAATAAAATAGAGGAATTAGAATAAAAGATAAGATTGCTAAGTCAAGGTGAGTTTGAAGGTTTAGACCCAAAAGAAGATCCTATGCCTAAACACACCACATCTCCACTTCCTCAAGAGCTTCCTAAAGAGTCTCTTACCTTTCATTCTTAATATGACCTTGAGCTCTACATTCCACCTCCACCAACTAGTTTATATTATCCTTACCCCATCACCCTTTGATTTGATGGACATATGGTGTGGGAACCAAAGAAGGATCAACTGGTTGATAAATAAAGAGAACTCTTTCTTGAAGAAACCTTACCCCCTTTGCAAACTCATTGGGCTAGATCCCATGATTTCAAGATACATAGTCTTGATATCACCATGAAAGAGGTCAAAGATATTGAATATTTTGAAAATAAAAATCAATTGTAGAAAATGAGACACAACTTTAGATACCTTAAGAGGTACTAAGTGATGAAGAGAAGGTAAGTCCTTGTGTTGCATCTCTTTGCTTGGTTGATGATGAGGAATGTTTTTCTTGGTGTTAAAGAACCTATCTTGAGAGAGGAAAATGAAGAGGAACATGTTAAATTAATGGATGAAAAATAAGACATAATGAGTGTTTTCTATGATTAAATAACCATAGGGACTCCATTTGGTGAAAAAAAAAGACAATTCACAAGCTTTTGCCTACATATTTTTGATGAGGAAGAAATGATCAATAATTATTTTATCACTTTACAAGATATCATGGATGGACTAAGAAAAGTTATTAATAAGACTTTGGATGACTTTTTTGAATTCATTGGAGTAGGCTATACTCCTCTTTAAGGAGGTTACCAATTGGTCAAAGATAGGGAAGGCAACACTGGTACACAAGTAAGTATGCAAAGGGAAAGTATCCTTTCAAATCTACCTTTGCAAGAATAAAATGCATTTGATGATGACATGTTCGAATTCATAAATATGGGATATAATCATATAAATTATTTGGGATAAAAACATCAAATCTTGAGAGATGGAGCAAGCTCTTATTGGCCTCAATCTTCCAAAAAACATGAAACCAATCCTCTCAGAGACATGCCTACTAAAGAGATGCAAGTTGAGCATGAGATGAAGAGTAGGCATAAGTATGAAGTGTATAAAAATGTTCAAGAGGAATATTTATTCAGTGGAGACATATTTTAGGATGATCTATTTGAGATCAGATCAAGTGAAGTGCCAAAGAAGAGGTATATTTCACAAAGCACTCAATCCAAAGAGAAGCATGCTTGGCACTTTGTTTCATATCACCATGAGGATAATTCAAGAAGTTTTTATTTTAATCTTATAAATGAGGTATTTCTAGTTTCTGGTTTATCATATCAAGTTTTTTCCTAATTCCCCTATGTGCTTATGGACATGTGTGTGTCTTGTGTGTTTGTTTTCTTTGTTGTGTGTGTCCTTTTCATTTGTGTGGTTGAGGTAGTCTTAGTTGTCTTGTTTTGATCAAAGTTGAGTCTATGGTAAAAGTATCTTGTTTGTATCAGTACTCAGATGACTCCATAATCCCAATGGAATGATAAGGATATTGGTCTAGTTAGTATAGCAGGCATACTACCCATATGAGTGACCAATTTATTGACCAAATTTGAATTTAAGGTCAAATTGGAGCACCCTTATAAAAAAACATGATTTTTAGAACTATAAGTGGGTATAATATATTTTAATAATGTGTTTCATAATTCAATTAATGTCAATTTATGTTATAATAACTTTGGTCAATTATTCTCTAGGTTTATTTATCATTTTAAGTTATTTTAGGGAGTCAAAATAGGGTATTTAATGACTTGTATGGGTTTATTAGAAAGTGTACAAGTTTAAAATAGTTTTATAACATGAAATGTGTCATAATAGGTCTATATTATCTTTAATTAATTTAAATTTATCAAGTTACTCAAAAAAGGGTAGTTTTCTTAAAGAAAAGAGTGAGTTTGGCACCTGTATGACCTCTTTGGGAAGTATGCCACTTGGATAATGTGTAATGTGAATATTCACCTCCCCCATGCTAAAATAAACATTTGGTTTGATCTTAAACTGAAATTTATTTCTCAAAATTTTCCTATCTATTTTTCATCCTTATTGGCATAAAGAAGTGACTTGCAGGTTTCCACTTAGTATGGATAGTAAAAAGGGTTTCAAGTAGAATGATCTTGGGAGGATATTTTAAAATAAAATACCTTTAGATATATATAATAATTTTTATTTATTATCAACATTTATTTATGAAACATCACTAACAAGTTGGCCTTCTAAAACTGCATATCAATTTGTGCACTCTCCAGGTTTTGGTCTAGTTTAGGTAATTTCATAAAAACCAATTACTAAGTTTTTTTTCCATATGATTTTAGATATATAATATATTTTTATTTCATTCTTGGTTTCACATTTTAATTTGTTTTTATGGGCCAATAACCTTAAATTTATAGATTGGTCTCTTCTAGGTGCAATGGGTAGTTTTTACCTTTTTCAAGAACTTTGTGCTTCTCCATGGATTCAACAGGTTGTTTTAAGTTCATTCAAATGTTAAATTGATATTTATCCTCTATTCACCTTCAAATCTCATTCCTCAAGGTCACATCCTTCTTGAATTTATAATCATAATCACACATGTAATCAATTTTCCTTATGACTATATTACACAAGCTACAGGTGGTTGTAAGGAATTTTTCATGTTGAAAGACAAGTATTGTAAATTTTTTTATGTTTCCCTTTGTAGAAGTTATTTTTAAATGTTAGACCTTGAGTCTGAGTTATTTTGAAGACCATTTCATCCACATGTTCCTTGATTTCATGCTCATTACTCACTTATACAGTCAGATACACACTTAGAGGAGCCTTTGATGATGTCATGTTAATAGGTAAAGGAATTTATATGGTTTTCAATCTCTGAAGACTGATAAAAGTGCTTTGAAATGCTTTGAGAAGGCATAGAAGTGTCTATAAACTCACATTTTGTACACTATCCTTCCTTTTACTCATTGCCTATGTGAAATGATCTACAATGAGTTGAAGTGTCATATGGAGAGATAAAATAATGGTGAAACCTTCTTGGGACTTCCAATAGGTTATTTGGAACATGAAATGTCTTTTGAAGGGGTGGAGTGTAACCTAAAAGTGACCTTACACTCTAAATTTCTTACCATTCTAGATTTTACCAATCTTGGTGTTGGTTTCAAATGCTTCAAGGGACACTCATGACCTAAAGAAGTCTCAAAAGGAATATTACATGGTATTTTGATCTCCCATGCTTACCCTATCTGTACACAAGATTAAATGCATCTATAACCAACATTAATTTATTGGGATAAATAGTGACTTAAGTGTGGGGTTTTTGAGGGTGTCTCAACAATTCAAGGAAATTAAATGTAGGAAAAGGTGTTAGCACACATTTTTTTGACCTAAATGTTTCAATGTAAATCTTCAACAACATAACTAGGTGCCCATTTAAGGGGATAGATCACCTACATATAGTGGACTAAGGAGTAATAATGTGAAATTTGTCAAGGCATTAAAATGACCCTAGATGATCCAAAAAAATATCAAAATGAACCTGAGACTAAACAGGGGGTTGCAAAATTCATATTCAAATCCAAACCATTGTAGAAACACTCAGAAAAAAGTAAAGTATAGGTAGAGCTTAGTTTGTGGGCAAAAAGGGCACATGAAGGGGAGGTGATGTTTCGAAGGAGAAATGCAAGATGATGGAAAAAATAAATCAAAAAGGTGGAAAATGATATTTAGATAGTTTAAATGGATGTGTAAATTATCTCAAAATGTATAAACCTTTAGAGAATCACCTACAGGTATCTCCTATCCCTCAACTAGCCACCTACAATAGACTAGATAGTTACAAGTTAGGTATGAGATCAAAAGCATAAAAACCTTCATATGGTCATGCCTACATAATATAAGGAATTAAATTACCTCAAGGGGATATTATAAATCCTAATAAATGTGGTGGAAATATAAAAACATCCTATAGGTAGGCTTCTAAAGGGTAGGATTTGTCTTAGTTAGAATAATGAAAAACTCAGTCTATGCGCTCAGGGTGCATGGGAAGGACTGATAGAAGTTAGGATGATGAAGTAGGTTTATGAAAATTTTATTTGTGATCAAAATTATATTAAAATATTATAAATAATATAAAATAACTTTCATAGAGTTCATAAGGGTTTGAAATGCATCTACAATGAACATGTTTAGAGCTCCAAGTGATAGAGAAGAACTTGGTAAGGTAAATAATAGGTTTAAAAAATTCATAAGGTGATTCAATAAGATTTAATGGATATTTATTATCATATAACCTAAGGATATATCATACAAAATATACCTTTGAGAACCCTAAAGAAGTAAGGTATAGTCAAGAGCGAGAGATTCAGTCTTTTAAATCCATGAGCATGAGTAATCAAATAGAGGTCAGAGTAAATAACAAAGGATATAACACATTTACATGATGATTACCAATTATATAATATTTTTATAATAAAATACAATTAAGAGGATATTTCCCATTAGAACAACTTAGTCTAAGTACTAAAAACCCTACATAGTTTATCTTGTTAAAGAACCAGTCTTGAAATTTGCATTTTTGAGGAGGCAAATCATGAAATCAAGAACTAAAATTTTGGAAAATAAATCCCTAAAACTTTTAAAAAATCTCAAATTCCTAATTTATAGGATAAAAAAGAGGAAGTGCCCCGTATTTTGTCTCAGATAGGGGGCACTTTCCCCTTACATAAAGCCTTGCATTCTTGACAAAAAAAGATAGATAGTGGACCAGAGGTCAAGGAAACATTGAAAGAGAGTTTGTGAAGTTTGAATATATTTATAAAAACTTGGGAAACCAAGAATTAGGAGGTGAAAACAAATAGGGTGGTCTAGATACCAAGGATTGCAGTCATGACACACCAAGCAAGGAATATGCCTAATGGTCTAAATTAGAAGATTTGTCATTTCCACTTTAAAGTGATCTTTATTATCTATTAAAACATGTATTTTGAGAATTTAATTATGTGTTTTATATATATAAGGATATATGAAGTCACCAAATGTCAAGCTAAGTCCTAAAGTGTAGTTAAGCCTATTAGACAAGGGTATGCCTAAAGCCCAAACAAAGAGTCATTTTCATTTTGAACATGAAAAAAAACACTCCAATAGATTTAAAAATATTTTTGAGCCACTATTATAGGTTTATAAAAAAATTAGGTATAGAAAACATCAAGGAATCCCTTTTTGAGCTCAAAACCAACTCAACATGCAAGGAAACAAGAAGACAAGCTCGAGTGGCCATTTTCAATTGCTCGTGTCTTTCATGAAGCTATGCATGGGAGACAAAGGATTTAGGGGGTGTTAATATGGGTCTCATAGGACATATTTGTGGAAATTTTTCTCAAGTTGGATGTCCCAAATTTATGAACAATCATTAAGACCTAAAAAAAAGGCCTAAAACCATCCTAAACCCTTGCTAAGGACCAGTTTGAAAAAATGGAGTTGGATAGATGATAAAATGGAAAAAAAATTCTCATGAAAAATTTTATACCTTTGAGAGGACTCTCTCAGGCTGATCCACATGATTTTTTTTTGTATGAACTTGTAAGCACAAGGGTAAAAATAGGATTTTCTCACTATTTTATGTGTTATGGAGGCTACAGGAAGAGTTAGGAGATGAAAAAAATTTGATGGAAATATTGAGACTTTTAATAAATCCAAATATTAATTTTATTTCCTAAAATAACTCCTAAGTTTCTAAAATAGGTCCTTCAACTTAGCCATTCAAAACTAGCCTATCGCACAAGCTAGTGAGAGGGGTGAAAAGCTTCACTTAAACTAATTTGAAATCTTGATTGATGATTCCCAGGCCATGTAGGGCCTTTAAAATTATCATTAACTCCTTTCCATGTATTTTCATGGAAAATTTAATGCATTTTAGAGGCCAAGTGTGAAGGATGCATGGAAGGGTAATTTTATAAATAGTAGATGATGATGTCTCACTTTTAGAGATTTGTAGAGGACTAGGCATGCAAAAAATGCATGGAGAAGAATGTATAATATCCTCCCCTTCCATTCCAATAATTTGTAATAATCATCATTTGTTATAGGATGTTCAAAAATGCCCAATAGTGAAGAAAGTTTTTATGTGCAAAGGGAAGAGTTTCTTGCCATGTTTCTTCAAGTTTGTGATTTAGATTGACATTTTTTGCTCATATCATTACATATTTAGACCCATATCCACTTATCATGCATGCATAGCTGATTTTATCAATTTTATGAGTTTATTTTTTACCCTTTAACCCCTCTCTCTCTCTCTCTCTCTCTCTCTCTCTCTCTCTCTCTCTCTCTCTCTCTCTCTCTCTCTCTCTCTCTCTCTCTCTCTCTCTCTCTCTCTCTCTCTCTCTCTCTCTCTCTCTCTCTCTCTCTCTCTCTCACACACACACACACACACACACACACACACACACACACACAATTGGCCTTTTTGGCATTGTATTGGATGCTCCACCTGAATATCGTGAAGCCTTGATAATTTATATACCTTTTGATAAATAAAATTACTAATTTTTACCTCTTCATGAATTTTTATAAGTTTTTTATACATGGATGATGAATCTTTCTTAGTGGAGACTATGTATTCCTAGCATGTGGTCTCATTCTTTCACCTTGGTTTCAACTAGAAAACATCTTTTTGTAGGGTATGTGATATGTTTTAGGAGATGTAAAATGTTGAGTGAGTTAGTATTTTCATTATTTCCATTCAAGGCCTCTTGTATATCCCTCTTAACTTTTCACATCCATCCATGAACTCACAATGTAACATTGATGTGAGAAGATGAAGATTGAAGGAGTGTAAGTTTGGTTTGTCTTTTGGTCTTAAGTGTAGGATGTAATTATTTGGAAGTCATCAAATTTATTTGGTGTATCACCTCCTTAGTTTATATTTTATTTCAGTTATCTGTCACCCTTTTCACCCCCCAAAGTTAACAGTAGTAGTAGTAGTAGTAGTAGTAGTAGTAGTAGTAGTAGTAGTAGTCAAGTGTTACATCAAGGGAGCTAGCCCTATCTAGAGACTCACCTCATTCCTTAGGCTACCCATAATCTTAAAGGTGATTCCATTGGGCCATTTGGATGAGGAGAGCCTTTTCATCTCCTCAAAAGGTGAAAATCTAAGTGACAACACTCACCATAGTCACTCTCAGGGCTCAACTAGGTCTCTTAAATAATATTTTCTTAAAATAGTAAAAATAAAAAATGAATTAATTTTTACCCTGTTTATATTTACTATTCAAAATTATTTAGCTACCAATTATTTACAATAAGATTCTATTTTTCACCAATAATTTGGTTTCTACCAACTATTTTTTTAAACCAAAATACGTTATGGAATCCTACCATCATAAAGAATTCTTCACATATTACATCTATATTTTGTAAAAAAAATTATTTTTCACTTAATTTATTGATTCTCCTAATGTTACCTACATTAGAGACCTATACATTTCTCTCACATCCATCCTATTCTACAACACTAAGGTAAGTAATGGTATGTATATTTAAATTTTGTCCTTTCATTTAGCTTATTTTCTTATTACTTCAATTTAATTGGCTTAGTGTTGTGTTGCTATGATCTTTTCCAGAAGCACCATCCAATGTTACAATTATGTGACATGTGATGAGATTATTGTGGGGCATATGTATAGACATAATATTTTTATAATTTATCTATTATCAATGATGTATATCTTATAAGAACTTGTCAATTATAAATCTCTCTAAGTGCATGTCATAAAAGGTGTTTTCTAAAAAAGGAGGGTAGACCATTGGTGCTTCACAAGATTATTGTTCCCTATGACACCACTTAAAACCAACACAACCCTCTCTTATATATTTCCCTAATATTGACACATCCCTTACACACTCTAATAAATTCACTACATAAAAAATCCCCTGCCTAATTAAAAACCTCTTTTTGATATTTCTCAAACAAATTCAACCTCGACTAAAATTATTATTAAAACACAATCACATTATGGGATTAGGTCAGCCTTTACTAACCTATTCTAGGACCTAACTATTTTATTTATTAAAAAATAGTGTCAATTATGTTTAATATATCAACTAAAACTTTAGAATATTTTATGGTTATATCCATATATATAAAAACATCCTTTTATCCATTTTAGAGAGAGATGTATCTAATCTTTTATTTGTGGTTCTGCTTATCTACCATTCTACTTGAGGATCCATTGCTTAAGGTTTCATACTACACTTGGAGATAAGAATTTTATCTTATGTGATAAGTGTTTTGGATGCATAGGAGAATTTTTTTAGCCTATTTCTAACCTATATTTATTATCCTTAAGAACCACAACAACCTTTTACAAAGTACCTTAGCCAAGGGAACTATTGAGGCTCGACAAGTTCATCTTCAAGGTAAGTATTCCTAACTCTTACTCCTCTTTATTTAATTAGATAGATTTAAATTTGTTAACTTAAGAATATAATGATATATCCATGCATTAGGATTAACTTTACATTGATTTGAGTAGATTTATTCTTTACATGCTTACTTTTATGTTTATTACCCTCATTTTTTTCCACATGGTTTGGTGAGCACTAGATTAGTTTTACTTTACATTGTAATTTACTTTCATAGGAAAACATAGGACCTATCTAGGGTCATCTCATGGTATTTATTTACTAGAGGATTTAAAACCATCTCTAGTTTTATCATGTGGTAAGGGACCTCTTAGTTAGATCTAGTATATTCATATTGCTCATGACCCTGATTGTCTAAATGTACCAAGAAGTAGAAGGGATAGTGTGATTTATCTTCTCTGAGCTAGGACTGAATTGAAAATATTTTTGGTTTTTTTAGTTTTTTATTTTTTGGGTATTTTTAGATATTTTAAAATAAAAACTATCATGTGATCTCATCTAAAGGATGGCCATAGGCATCTCCCCATTGTGAAAATTGGTGAAATTAACTGACAATACTTCTTATGAACATGCATAGGTGTAGTAATAATTAATATATAATTGATAATGATTTGATTATGTCTAATAGGAATATGTGGTCATGATGAGACAATATAAGGAGTAAAAGTTTGTGTAACCTATTGGTGAATGATTTATACTTTCCTTGAGTAGTAATAATATGAACATATTTAGGTGCTTTAGATAATTAAATATGGTGCATAATATAAAAGGGTTACATGGAATCCACTATGTGCCTCTAATGCAAGGGTCTCTCAAGTACCAACCATATAGAAAAGGTGACTTCATATTTCTTATCTTTTTTTTTGGGTGATCACATTAGTAGTTTTTATAATTAATTGCCTTGGTATAAACTTATTCTATTAAAATGGATGTTCATATGGAATTCTAGAAACTACAATTGTTAAATATGTTGTCATGAGCGTAACACAAATCAAATTTAGAATTTAACTCATGTAAAATATTTATTTAAGGTAATCTTAATAAAAAATAAAAATACCTATGTGATGGATAATATAAAATCTAATGGCTACATGTGTTAGGGTAACTTGTAAAGGTATATCAATATCGTAAGGGACATGTTATGAGGTTCTATCAAATGATCTAAAAAATTTTGCTTAATGGTGTAAATCATCATTTTTACATCTTGAATTCATAATTAATGTCATGTTGTAAACATTACCACTAAATCCATTACCAATCATAACACTTTGTATAGGATGGTGATCTAGGTATGCTTGAATGAATAAGGAATGAATATCTATGTTATCCTCCGTAATTTCACAATAATTAAAAGTAATAAAAGGTATATAAACAATAGGAGGTTTATGATAGTTATAAGTACCAATAACCCCATCTAATGGGTGCCCATAATGGGATGGAGGAAGATGTGCATTATATGCCATTTACACTTCTAGTTCCTTATTAGAGTGGTCTTGTAAAGGATTGTTAAATATATTATAATTCTAGAGATCATTAGGTTGTGAAATTTATTCCTTTGGATTATCATCAAATGTAATTTTTTTGTCATAAATACAGTCCTAAATCCTATGCTTTAAGGTAAAACACTGGTTCATAGAATGCTCTGAGCTTTGATGATGGTCATAATAAGCATTGACATCATATCCTTTTAGTAGAGGTCGACTCATATCAACCTCTTTAGGATGAGGGATATATGAGGTGATAATCCACAAGTTTCAAAAGTAATAAATCTAAAGATTCATGTATGTGTGTAAATTCTCCTTACTGCATTGGATAAGATGAATAGGTTATTGTGACACCATATTAACCAAAGTATTTGTTTCATTTTTAGTTTATGTGGGTTTTATCTTATAACATGGTTTGAGTAAATTTTTTATTTCATGTATTCAGTGTGATTGCTACATATTTAACTTTCCTTAATGATATAATTTTCATTTTATATTGTGAATAATATGGCATAAGTCATCGAAAGATTTATTTGTTTTAAAATAATGGACTCATTTAATAGGACAAGTAAACTTTTCTTGGATATGCCTTGAAGATATTTATCTTCCATTACATTGGTTATTTTAGCCAACATTGTACTGTAGATTAAGACATATACATTGATAGGTTCATTGGTTCCTTGTTTGATTTTTGTAATTTGGGCATAGGAAATCTTTTGGTATTATTGATAAAAAAAAGTGTGATAAAATATAAAATACAAGAGGTCTAAATGTGTTTACTAACTATATTGGTAATTCTTATAACCACCTTAGATCATATAATTTGAGGTTTCTTAGAAATCGTTTAGTCAAAATTTTATCATTAGTGGAATAATCAAGGCATGCCACATATAAAGATCAAAGATGTTGTTCAAGATCACTCTTTCCATCATAAGATGTAAACATAGCTATAAAAAAAATATTTGGAAAGGGGTGAAATGATATATCTAGTGCAAGAGGGTTATGTAACACCTCCTTTGAATCAATATCATAAGGTGATTCCCTATAATGTTTTTCAATATTTGTAACCTTAATTATAATTTTTTTTATAATTTATACAAGAGCTTCCACCTCTTGGTAATTAAGGCTTGAAATTTGGAAGGTCACCAAAGGAGGTGTACCCATTGGTTGAGTAGATATAGTCATTGAAACTAGTAATAAGGTTGAAGTACTAATTTTCCAAATGTAATATGTATCAATATTAGTTTTAGGGAATGAAGGTGTGAACACATAACATTTTTCTCCATTAGAAGTATGAATCAATAATGTGCCCAAGGGGAGGGTTTTTGGTACATGGGAATGACCCATAGCTCTAATAACATTATCAATAGATGGTCCTACTTATTCATATATGTTTTTTTATTTTTGATTTTATAATATGTTTCTTAGGATCTCATTAATATATTTAGTATTTTATTAGATATGATGTTGAAACATAGCAAGAACTTGTACTTTTTCTTGGTCTATTTTTTCAAATTCATCATTTTTGGTATATGCTTCATTTGCATGCTCCGAATCAGTTTCTAGAATAAATTATTCATTATTATTTTTATTTTCATTAGTATAATATTTATTAGGTATATGATTGGTTAATTCATTGGTTTAATTCATCTTAGGTGGACAATGAGGAATATCTAGTTGTTAAACAAAAATACCAACTAATATAAGGTTACAACTAGGTTACATAAAAATCATAGAATAAATATAAAAAAATATATCAATGAAAAATATCATAAGCTTTAATACCATAGGGTAAATTAGATTTCGCATAAAGAGATGAGTTCACAAGAATTTAACCCTAAATTGAGATGTATCAAAATAGTATAGGGTTAATAATATAGAAATGAAAAAGCACAAGGGTGATAAATAAATCTATATCAATCTAATTACTTTACAAAATTAGATAAACAATATCATTGATTTATAATATTAAGGTATGATAAAAATGGAAATTATATCTATTTATTGAAATTTAAATTATTTAGAAATAATATTACTTAGTTTACTATGTGCATGGGATTTGATATGGAATAGGGTGGAAGTAGAATAAATCTAGATTTTGGATCAATCTTCAGATTCTATAAAATTAGAGTATGTGTCCTTGGACTCTTACATCAGATTTAGATGATTGCATTTATGATACTATCTAACTTGAGTTTAAGTGTCCAATATGGAATGTCAACTAGATCTAAGTGTGACCACCTAGATCCCTCTACATTTTTTCACCTTTAATGTGGTGTGTTTAGATCTCGCATATAGGATTTTTCTTTTCATCAAAATATCAAACCCTAGTTACTTCACCATTGGAGTGGTTGTGTGAAAATAGGTTAGTGGGAACATAGTGTAAATCTTACTCAAGAACTAATATTTCAATGGGATATACCTAGATAACAAGTACTCTAAGGAGGGCTTCAAACTTATGTAGTTATCCACTACATGTTGCTTGTGTGTGTATCAAGATGAAATGTGTGATAAGAAAATACATACAGTGACTAGCTTTAAACCTAATGGATATGTCTCATTGAGTGCTCACTTACTAATTTAGACCCATCTATAGGTTATTGCTATGCTTGATATTGAGATAGGAAAGAATATGGAAGATTTTCTCACTTGAGTACTTAATTGAGTGATTTTGATAAGCTACTTTGTAAGTTATTAGGTATATGCTAGGTGAGGAATGAATGAGGTTTGATAATATATATACCAATCCCATTTGTAAATTTATAACTTTTTAAAATACTTAGTCCAACCATAAGGATATATTTCATTTGAAAATTTGATGAACTTTGGGTACTAGACACTTAGTTTGGCATAGGATGTTAACATAGATATAGGTGTCTAGTTAGGATACAAGTGTCTAGGGAGATGGAAAATATGTACAAGTATAAATCTTATAGAGGAATTTAATAATAATATTTATATTATTTTGATTAATACATAAGGCTTGGTCATCAAAATAACATATGGTTAGACTAAGAGATAATCAATAAGCATAATAGATAGTGGATGCAATTGTTTCAAAAGTAGGTGATTCTTAGGAACTGAAGGGTAAAACCATGAGAATTACTTACCAAGTATGCAATATAATGGTGCTATATAATTCATAACTAGTATCTAAAATAATAGTAGGAATTATAGGTGAGATGCTACATACATAAATGCATTTGTATGTCATATTATATACCCATTATAAAAAATTATGTCATCACATTTTCAATGAATTGTAATGATTTCCAAATCCATAATGATCTTAATCACTCTCCTCCAACCAAACTTAAAACTATTGCATTAATGTGTCCATTCTCTATGATGGATTTATATCTTATAGATAATTTTACTCAATCTCAAGATGTTGATGTCTTGATTACTACCACCAAAATTTAATTTTCCAAATGGGTAGAATTTATACCCATGGTTAATTTCACTAACATAAATATATATAAAATTATAATTAGCAAAATCATATGTCATTTTAGAATTCCTTATACCAACATATCTAACAATTATGGGAATTTAAAAAGGAAATATATGAAACATTTTTCTAACCATTTTCTATGTTTGGATAAGGGTTAAGGTGTAGAAAATCCTGATCAAATTGATGAATAAAACTATTATAAATCATGCCAATTTAAGCAATTTTTATAACTTAATATACCAAATCTAGAAAATTATAAAATATAGAAACTGCAATGCCAAGTGATATTATGATAATTTCAACACAAAGAATAGATAATACTTATCTCATTTTTAGATGTGTAGATAAATATGAGATGTGTAGGTATGGAAGACTAATTCTAAATATTCCATCATTAAAATCTATAAATATTATTTATGGGGCCATAGACAATTTCATCAACCTATGGACATTAGCATCCATGCTTCTCTCTATGGATAAACACTCATGTACAAAATATTATTTCTATTCATAAGTCACTTCTTAGACCTATTAGGATTTTATGTCTCCTTTTTATTGATGTGTCCTAATCATGTGCATGGGTTTATATGACTATTTATAAATAGAAACATAGTTATTCAACTTAATTTATGTCACATTTTTAGAAATGAATTAGTGGTCTCATGAAATTTATCTGACCTTAATGACACCTTTGTCAACCTTGGACATATTTAGATATCCCCTAAGTGTGTGCTTATGTGTTCACAAGGGCAAAATATACTATATACAAGGGCATGCAATGATCTATATTGTAACTTGAAAAATATTTCTCTTGGATTTTTATGTGAATGATTTAAACCTATAATATGATTGATCCTATGATTTATATATAAATAGGGAAGAATAGTGTAGTAGAACTCAATTTTGAAATTGATTGAATGATCTTAAATAGGTACTCACTTAGTATTTGATACATGAATAATGAGTAGGCTTTAATTTTTATTTATAACAAACTTTTGAAAATATCTCATGGATTGGTTATATATTAAAAATAGGCTAATCCTATGTTTCAAAATATTTACAATTTATATTAATTTTGAGGTACAAACAATAGATAAGGAAGTTGGACACTAGCATCAATGTTAGTGTCCCTCTATAAAACATAAAGGTCTAATAGGTTATAAAAATGTTGAAAGTCTGTAACTAATGGCAAAGGATATAAACCATGTTTTAATATTTTTGTAGCTTACAAGTGAGATAGGTACTTAGAATGATAGGTTCAATCCATAATATAGTAGTTATACATAATAATATGGTAAATGTGAGAATTTCAATAGCAAGAAGGCCTAAAACTAAAGGGTTGAGATGTGATTGGTATTTTTCAAGTGTACGATATTAATATGTAATATATAATCATATTTTAGTATCTAAAATTGACCCTCATTTAAACTATTAATGCACATAAATAAAATTGCTAGGTTGAAAGATGTAAATATGTATTTTGGTGTGTAAGATACATCTTATCTTTGATTGACCCATGGTGATATTTTTATTAGTATATGACTTGTAATGAATATAATGTTATAGTATAAATTAGTTCATGTAATATAAACTTGAATAATTAAAGCTCTTCAAAGGTAAAGATATCAAGGAATAAGTACACTTGTGTGTCAATGCAACCGTGTTTCCCCTTTGTAATTTTCTTTGGTAAATATGTTTTATTATGAAGCATTTGGAGCTAAGATAGGTTTAGACCCAAACCTTGGATATTTTAAAGAGGGAACTTGGATGGTAATTATACCCTTAATTTTGTGCAAGTGTGAGTTCTGACATGGCCATTGAGATCAATAAATAACAATCACATAACTCAATTAAATATATAATAAAGTCAAGTGGTATAATTAGGTCAACCTAAAAAATAAAAATAGTGATAAGTCTATTTAGGGAATAAAATATAAATCAAACTAATTAAAGTAGCTAGTTTATATCATCATGGAAGGTTCAAAATGGTGCTTTATTGAAAAAAGGTGTTTCTTGGTAAAAATGGTGTTTCTTAAAAAAATATTTTTAGATATATTTGTATTTTTTAATGCACTTAAATGACATATGCATTTTAATGTGTCTAGTATTTGTTAAGATGTAAAATCTACTCTATAATTGTGTATAATATATATCAAAAATATGACAAACTCTTTCCCAAATCTTTAAAATTCTGTGTCAAATGTATAGGATTATTATTCAAGTGTATATTTGAATAATGTAAACTATATCAAATTCTTCGAACTATGTATGTGTAGAATCAAGTGTCTATGACATGCCCCTAATTTTTAGGTGAGGAGAGTGGAATCTAGTAGTTTCCTTACCTTAAAAATATAATATCACTATATTATTAGCATATGAATCATGTAACATATATGAATAACATGTCTACGTGTGTATATATATATATATATATATATATATATATATATATATATATATATATATATATATATATCAATGAATCACATAGTATGTGATTATAAAAATCCCTAAGATGCATGATAGGGATAGTGGAAACATCTACAAAACAATATTACAAGACCAACAAACAATTAATCTCACACACAAGATCACTTAAAGTCACATAAAAGGGGATCTAAGGAGACCAAAAATAAGGAACATGTTCAAATGTTTCATGATTGAAAAGATGACATATTTAAATGCCCACCCATAATGAAACAACATGTAATGGTACATGGGCCCAAAAGTAAGGAATATATAAAATTTTCTAAAAGAAATATAATAATAAACAATAAGTACACTCAAGGAAGTGATAATGTGAATAAATAAAGTATAGAAACTATCATAAGCATATCATACTAGTCCTTGCATATATATGTTAGAATAAAAGGTCATGTAACATAACATATCAAGTACATGATATAATATGTAATCATGAGAATAGGCATGTGTAACCATTAGTATTTTATGTCAACTTGATAATGTAAAAGTGATCATAAAATAACATAACATTTATCAATCATGATCAAAGAAATAAATACCCCTAATGTATTATGTCACATGTGAAGAGGAAAGATCCAAAACATTTATGTGCATGTATCATGGATCTAATTTATACTTATATCACACTCAAGTACATGTGAAGCATATATGTGTTTGAAATATAAATTACATGTTATCTACTAACATAAAGTAAATAATGTAGATGCCAAGGAGTTAGTAAACCTATGTATGTTGAATACTTTATTGCATTTTTTATTTATTTGAATGTCTTTTATTTTTTATGAATATTTAATATTTTTGGAGTTTTTATAAAATTATTTTATTTTTAATATAAAAATACTATGGGTAAGGGGAAAGTGCCTCTAAAATCCAAGGACCCCATCAAGATTATTTCACTACATAGGCCAAGAATCATTTTTCATAAATAAATGGTATGTAGTTATTAATATATTGTTTCATTGTTCTCTAGTGATGCAATATTTAACAAAACTTATATTCCAATATGCCTTTGATTTATCTTTTTCAATATGTTCTATGTGATTTGACTTTACTAATATGTCATTACTTGTATCTATTTCTATAGTAACTGAAGACATGTTTCTTTTTTTTTTTTTTTCTCTAAAAATATTGCTTATTTGGAAAAGCATGTAATCATGCCTTTATGATCAAATTATATGCAACCTTTGTTTTAATCAATCATTTCTCATATTTATTTAAACCATTATTTTTCAAGAACAATATTTTATGAAATTAGACTATAAGTAACATGAAAAATAAGAGAACATTCTTTTGAAGAAAATGAAACCCTTAACTAAATTGATCCCACCCTTTTTGTTGATTACATTAGTTTTGTCAAGTTTTGGATACTTATTTCAAAGAGAGATAATAAATGACAAAATAAAAAATTATATCTTGATAGTCCATAACCTTGATATCTATAAATTAATTGCATCTATGTGAGTAATGAAAGTGAAAGGGTCCTGATATGAGGAAAGGTTTATATTTTTCCTCTTTTTAAACACATTTAGAAATGTAGATTTGTAAATGTCTCTTTATTTTTTACCTCTTTTGTTATAAATCATGCATTAAGAATTCTTGTTTACTTACCTTCAAACTGATTTATAAATTATTCTTTCTATACCATCAATTACTTTTGTGATTTTTCCTTTTAATATTTATCTTTTTGTAATGTTTTTTGGTTTAGTGATATGTAAACAGGTAGATTTTCTAATCTAAAAATTTTACTTAATGGATCCTTATAGATGGATTAGTTTTAATGTCAAATTTTAACTACAAAAATATAATCAATTGAAAATAATGAAATGCAAGTAATAATGAACACTGCGCATAAGTTGATATCAGAGTTTGACAGATGCCTACATCTTTAGGTTCTCTAAATGATGAACTGATTCATTATAAAAATCCATTTGAATGTACAAATTTAAAACTTATAAAACTATAATGAATCCTTCATGAAATCAAGTGCCAATTAGTCCTACAGAGACATAGACTAGCCTTGGAAGGCTTGCACAATGTTATGGCATGTCTTCCTTACTTCACACCTTGTTGACTTCTCTACTACACAGCGTTCAAGAGTCTCTACACAGAGCTATGCCAGAATAGGCATTAGTTGTCAGCTCCAATAAATATATTATTTTAATACTTAAATTAATAACACCCTATGAATAGTAGATAATTGGAGCTTCTATAGTCCCATACAATGCTCCTCTAGTGATCCCAAAAAACCCATCTAATCTTTTATCGAGCTTCAAGTAATAAACACTAGAGTTATGATTTATAAGCCATTAAAAAAATTAATAGTAAGAAAAATAAAAATGTCAATTAATACATTTAAAATTCCTTAAAAATCTCTCTTAAGGCTTATAAATTCAAATTAAGCTTGAATGTCTTTGCATGAATTCATCTTGAGTGGCTTGATTGTGAATTCCTAGAATTCCAATCAAGTTCTCCTTCCTCAAATGAACCTTCACCCCCTTTATATGCTTATGGAGGGTCCAATTTTTTGAGGTTTGGATAGTAATCCCTTTACAATATTTGTGGGATTTAATCTTGTCCCCCCACTTATCCCATATATATGGGATTCACCATTATCTATGCCTTTAACTAAGGCTCATATGTGGGATGGAGGGAAATAATAATTTATTTATTTATTTAAATGCTTGACATTTTGACTAGTCTATGCCATGTGTCCTCTAAAATATTTTCCACATATCCCATGCTAATTTTTCCATGTTATAACATTTAATTAGTCCATGTTGCCATGTCATCACTATTACCAAGTTTGACCACAACTTTGACTAGCCATAAAATTCACATACGAACATAGAATTAGTCCATTCAAAATACATCAAAAAGATTTTAATGAGTTATAAATTATGGAACTAGTTTAGAATCATTCTAAGATCTTTTATTTTTCTAGTTTGACCAGATTTGACCTTTTGTTGACCAAACTTTAACCAATGATAATTAGAGCATATGATGTCTATTTTTTTCATTCCAATAGTTTTCAAAAATCTATTAATGATCTCTACATAATGGACCATGTTTAAACAAAACCAGGGAACATCTAAAAATATCCTTTGTATCATGCCTCCCCATTAAGAATGGTTTTATTCCGCTAAAAGCTAAAACATTCATTTTACTATTATTGGATTTACTTCTTTACATTGCCTCATCAAGATCTCTATAGTGGACATTGCACCTGTAAAATGGCTATTATGATATGGGTAGGATACATCATTCCTTTCCTATGAAAAATCATCAATTCATTATAAGCACAACATCACAAAAAAAGATTAGTTTGAGAAATGCATATCAATGTCAAAGAGACAAATGTCCAACTGATTTGGTGATCTAATAGTGAATAAGCTATCTTGTATAACATGGGGATAGCAGAATTTATCTATGTCACTAGTTGTATTAAAAAAATGGAGACCTATTTGTAACTATAAAATATCACCATGTATAACTGTAGATAAAATGATTCCCATGTATGGCTCTTGAATTGCATCCTACACATTCTATCATTATATGTAATTTCATAACAACAACTACTTAAATTGCATGTATCAAATAGGTACACTGAACATGTCCAAAACAACCTGCGTATACTAATCTCAACTTCATAATGGAGTTAACTAAAATGTGAGAAAAAATAAGCATGATAAACTTGTTTCAATATTCTTATAATTTGGTTACTCCAAAGATATTCAAATCTGAAAACATTGGCTAATTTTCCATTCATCAATCATCAAAAATACCAAATATGCTTTGCAAAATTTTCACGTTAATCTACAATTCCAAATATGCAAACATAAAACTAAGGAGCTTCTTATCAACCCATTTTATCAGATTATCCCATTTAGGTGGTTTTATTTCCTCAATAAATACTTGGGTTAACTCATCAACTAGTGGTGGATTAAGAACTTCATTTACCTTGACAACAAGTCTATATTACATCTTCATCTTATTATTTTTAAATGGATGAAGTCTCCAACACTACTGAACCCAATTCCCATTCAAATGATAATGAGCACAAAAGTTCTTCTTGTCCTTCTTCTTGGATGAGGAATCATATTTTCCATTTCTCACCTCTAAATGATGAGATTGGTCTTTAGCACCTACCTTGTTTCTAATGAAAGGCATCAAATTCTTCAGAAATGACCTTCTCTTCCAATAATTGGTAATAGAATGGTTACTTACCCCACAAAAAGTGCAGGGAAAAGCATGCCATATTTTTTATATTGAAAGAGAGGATTAGAAGTTTCAAAAATTACACAATTCCATCTAGTGCTATGATAAGTGTAATAATGAGAAGATGGAATTTCATTACCTCTTTTGGCCATTCATTTACACCTTTAATCATCTTACTATGATGACTTATTCCTTGGCATGGAGGAATTCTACTATACTAGTGGCATAAGTACTTGGCTATTAAAAGTTTATCTTCATTTATTAGATTTAGAAATCTATCTAATTTCCATTCACTTATTAGCATAACCCAAACCTAAAAAAAGAGGATGATTCACACCTTAATGTTGAATTCTCCTATGTTACATGGCCTCTAATAGCATCTACATAGAGCTAAGTCAGAATAACCATCAGTCATCAGCTCTATAAAATGATCCTTCTCTATGGCCTCAAAGTAGTGATAACTCCTCCAATAGAGTTATTCTTATAATACTTATATTAATAAAACACTATGAATAATAGAGAATCAGAGCTTTTCTAGTCCTGTATAATTGTCCTCCAGTGCTGTAAAAAAACCCCTTTTCTCTTTTCCCAATCTTCAAGTAATAAACACCAAAATTAGGGTTTATAATCCTTTATATAAAAATAATAATAGTAAGAAAAATACAAATGTATTTTAATACACTTGAAATGCCTTCAAAATCTCACTTAAGGATTGCAAAATCAAATTAAGATTGAATGTCTTTGCATGTATTAGATGTCTTTGAATGTCTAGAATTCCAATCAAGTTATCCTTCCTCAAATGAACTTCCACCCCATTTATATATTTATGGAGGGTCCACTTTTTTAATTTTAGATAGTAATACCTTTACAATATTTGTGAGATTTAACTTTATTCACCCACTTATCCCATGTATATGGGATTCACCATTATCTATGCCTTTAAATAAGAGGCTCATATATGGGATGGAGGGAAATAATAATTTATTTATTTATTTAAATGCTACACATTTTGAATAATCTATTCCATATGTCATCTAAAAATTTGTCCAAATATACGGTACTAATTTTTCCACATGCTAACATTTAATTGGTCCATGTTACCACGTCATCACTTTTACTCAGTTTGACCACAACTTTGACTAACCATAACTTTCACATACAGATTCAAAATTGGTCCATTAAAAATGCATCAAAAATCTTGTGATTATTTATAAGCCATGGAATTGGTTAAAAAAATTCTAAGACCATCATTTTTTCTATTTTGACCAGATTTGACTATCTATTGACCAAACTTTGACCACCTATTGACCAAACTTTGACCAATGATAACTAGAGCATATAATGTCCATTTTTTGTATTCTAATAGTTTTCAAAAATATTTTGATGAGCTATACACAATGGACTACATTTAAATAAAACCAAGGAACATCTAGAAATATCCTTTGGATCCTTTAGCTTTACCTTTTGAATATTTTCTTGCTGTAATTTGTTCATTTAAAATTGTTTTAACTTTGAATTATCTTTTGGTAACCATATTTGTTGTTTTGTCACTTGTTATAGGAGAGGTACTCATAATGTGAGTGGGTTGTTTCATTGATATATATATTATAAGATCCCCACTATCAATTGTAATTTGTATTTTGTTCTTCAAATCCAAACAACAATTTGTAGGTTACCCATGCATTTTATTATATGAACAATAGTATTTTAATTTCTTTATAAAATTTAGAGTTAGTTTGATCACTTTGTTTTGAAACATTTATCTTATAATTCTTATTCAAATATTAGTAGCATTTGGTATAATATTTGAATCAATTATTTTAGATGTATTCTATTGTATCTTTGTATTTGGATATGAAACTTTGTTGGGTATAACATTGCAAGATGAATATGCAAACACATGATTAACAATAGGCTATTTTATATTTTTTAGGTGTGTAGTCTAATTTTCTTATAATTTGATCATTGAAATAAATTTAGTTTACAAATATTCTGTTAACTTTCCCATATGGATGACTGGATTGTTAAGGGATCAAAAAGCACACACTCTAGGTTTTTTGGATTGAATATGCATACACATACCATCTAAAGGAGATGTGAGAGGTGGTGGGTATGAGGAAGGATAATTTTATTACCTTGATTTGAAATCATAGAATGGGCCTAGTTAGTGTCCATCATTAGGGTGAGGAATAGATTATTTTTTATTTATTTTAAATATTCTAAAGAATAAGATGAGAATAAAAAAAGGAGGTACAAATGCTAAAAAGTAATACAACGTGATAAGGAAACTACAAATGGATAATTTTTATAATAAAAAAAACCTAAGGCAAGCTATAGTTTAAAAATTAAGACATAGAATTTAGGTTCACCAAATGTTTAGCCCTTTTTCTAATTTGATGAGGGTTAAGAGGTACAATATCATTATTGAATGGATGAATAAAATTATTCTAAAATGGGATAATTAAATTAATTCAGATAACATAATATGCTCAATCTATAAAATTACAAAATATATAAAATAAAATGACAATTTCAACATAAATAAGAGGTAATACTTAGCTAGTTTTTAGATGTGTATTCAGATCTGAGATGTGTAAGTATGGAAACAAGAAAATTGGTACTTAGGATCTCATCATCAAATTATAGAAATATTATTTATAGAGGCTTAGACACTCTCTTTAACCTGTGGACACTAACATAAATTCTTAGGTCCATGGATCAATGTTTATATCCTATACAAAATACTTAGAATTGACTACCTAGACCTATTAGGGTTTTTTGTCACCTTTTTATTGATGCATCTAGATTATGTCCATAAACTCTATATGACTATATATTTATCAAACCCTAGTCCTTTACCTTATTTTATGTCACCTTGTCAAAAATTGGATAATGTGATCATGAAGTCAAGATAATATTAAGGACCCTTTCTTCAATGAGTGTTGCATACATAAACAATAATCCAAGTATGACCTCACATATCTGTAGTTATCCCTAAGTGTGAACTTGTGTACACAAGGGTGAAATATATTATATGCAAGGGAATGTAATGATATCCATTTTAACTTATGAAATAATGATCATGCGTTAATTTTTTTTTTTTTTAAATCACACTTATAACATGAATGATATACAAATAGGGAAGAATATGGTAGTATAACTTAGTTGTGTGATTGATTTAATAAGCTTGATATATATGATTTCTTGGTATATTATAGATGATAATGATTAGGATTTGATCTATATTTATACCACAAATTTTATAAAATATATAATATAATTATTAGATAAAACAAATAGTCCAACAAATAAGTTCTTAAATTTTTTAAATTTAGATTACTTTTAAGCTACGGGGACTAGATAAGTAAACTAGACACTAGCATCATTGCTAGTGTGTCTCTGCAAAATGTAAATGTTTGGTAGAGTATAAAACTACTTAAGGCCTATAACTATCAAAATGATATAAAACATGCTTTAATTTTTTTATAGTTTGAAATTAATCTAGGTCATCAATATTACAGGGTTAGTCCAAAAGATAACCAATTAGGCATAATGAGATGGCAAATGCGAGTCTTTTGGTAGAAAGAAGGTATATAATTGAAGTGTAAATCCTTTATTGGTATTTATTAAGTGTATAATAATAATATTCCATACATAATAATATCATAATAAAATTTTAGTACCTAAATAGTTATCTATGAAATTTAAAATTACACATAAATTATATACACCTTATCACCCTCATTGCAATGGCATAGCCAAAGCCACCCAAAAAAATCCTTGATAATAATTTATAAAATATTATTAGTGACTATTTGTTAGATATACATTTCAACCTATTTATTGCACTTTTAACTTATTTTACTAACATCTATAATACCACCTTGGTGTATGCATAAGTTAAGATAAACTTAAAACTATCTTATCTCAATAGACTTGGACTCAAGGAAGGTTGATAAAAAAAAGCCAATGATACTTAGTTTATATGATCAATGATCAATGACCAATGAAATATATAAATTAATATATTATTACTTACACCACAAATTATAATAATATATCACTCTAAATCTTAAGCTTTTTGACACAACAACGTAGCTCTCACTAGACATCTATAAAATTAAATGTGCAAGTAAATGAAAATAGATATGCATGTAAATTAAACTAAGGGGAAAGTTTATAATTATCATAAAATTTAAGGTTCCATCATCAACTAAATGGGTTTATGGGCAACCTAAATTGAAATATTTAACATCTAATAAATACTATAGTTGCACTACCTTAATTTCGTGTAGAGAGAACCTAGACAAGGATACAAACACATTCATTCGCAAATATAGGAAAGAGTATAAGTTTTGAAATAATTATCTTAGAGTGCACCCAATAGCATCAATCTTACCCTTTGATCAAGTATATTCTATTTTCATTTTAAAGGATTTATGGAGTTTAAAACCCAGGTTTTTAAAGGGTCCGTGTACAATAAATCAGGATAGAAATATGCAATAAATATATCCACTAATTTGTGAAATAATTGACTTAATATGATATTTATGAAAATAACAATGAATGACACAAATAAATACTTATCTAGAAACTAACTCAAATGGATGATATGGAGATTGAAAACTAGTCTAAAAGCATATATGAGTGTCAAAAACAAAATTTAGGTGTAAGAAACCCTTCTAGACAATAGAATTATACCCTGGACAATAACATTGGGGAACTAGTGTCCTAATTTCAATGCTAATTTCCTTGTGAAAAAAGTTTTATGATCTTTTGGGTGTTCCTCTAACTAAGTCTGACATGTTTTTACCTATATGGATGAACTCTGATTCACTGTCTATGCACTATTTTGAGCTAATTTAGGAGAAAACCCTAGACCTGCATATTGTTAGGGTATTAGAGTGGAACAAGAAGAAATTTTTTGATGTTACCTTTGTAGGATGGACATCCTCAACACCATGATGTGTTGAGAGTTTCCTACATATAAATACTTTGAGGGAAATAAAGTCCGATGTAGTTCTCCTACTTAAGTGCTTAGTGCAAATAAATTCTAGTATGAGTGTTGAATTGATTGATTTTAATGAAGCTTGAAACTATAAATATATATATTCTAGGATTATCATGGCTATATATGACTTTATATAGAAGTATGGAAGAATATTTATCAATAACCTTCATTATGCATAACTTGTTCTAAGCTTGTTTATGTATTTAATATCTCCTTTCCATCTAGTAGATAAAGGGATCAAAGTAATGTAAATGTATTGATCTGGTGCTAGTGTGAGGTTTAAAATAGGACTAGGACAACCTTAAGTGTCTTAATATATGAATAAATATCATTTGTGGTTGAAATTTGTCAAATGACAATAACATTGAAAGTGTGACACTAGTGCAGGGTGTTAAAGTCCAAAGTACAATACTAGTGTTTAGGTGGTAAAACCTAAGCCACTAGGGCCCAATATCCCTAGGGGATGATATATGAAAATTTTTGAGATGTCTAGGGATGTGTAAAGGCCTAAATGAAATTTGGATAATTTTCTAAAGAGGCCCTAATATAAGTTTGGGGCTAAGCTAAGGATGGGCTATCTCAAGTGATAATCATAGCACTCAAGTGAAATTTTATATGACTAAATCTACCTCCATTTATTTTAGAAATTCATCAATGATAAATGATGAGGATAAAGGAAAAATAAGCATACCTAGACTTACATGTAAGGTAAAACCTATGAATATGGGTCTAAGTGTGTGAACCATTATCTATTACATATCCTTCAAATGAAACATGTATAAATAAATCCTTAAGAAAAACAAAAACAAAATAAAAAGTAAGTAAAAAAGATGAGAGAGAGGAAAATGATAAATACGCCTTGTTGGGTATGAAAACCAATGTAAAAACCTAGTTACACCATGTCTATGTATATAGTGATTAAATCAATGAATATCTTGGATTAATGATGGCTTGATATATGTGGGTGGCTCAATAACTCAATACTATTTTGACTCCATCACTTCCCACCCCTACTCAGTGGATCATACACTATGACTAACTTAGATTGAAAAAATGTCTTGTATAACACTCTTATGTGGGTGAATCAATAATTCAAAAAATTCTATGCTTCCATCATTTCCTACCCATGTGTACTAGATGTATCTATAAGTAAAACTATTAAATATAAATATAATTGTGTAGGATGACCCTAGGATCATTTAGAAACTCTAAAATTAAAAATATCCAAGGGGCCTCTTAGGTGCTTGAGAATGTAGCTCAAGGACTACCTATAAGTGCTAAGAATTGTAGATGGAATAAGGATTTAATCTAATGTGGTACCTAGTGTAAATTATGTGAAAATTATACAACATAAAGAATGACATGGCATTTGGCATTCCATTTGAGATGAGTTGGTTCAAAACTAATCATGTGGAAATAATGTGCCACACACATGCCCCTAACAATGATATCTATGTATATATATTCTAAAATACATCACAAAAATATTTGTTTATGTATCTAAAATTAAAATGAGACTGATCATGCCATGCATGATGCCCCAATCTAAGCAAACCTAGTATAATTATGTGTAAAATTAGGCTTAAATTGATAAAATATTTTATCTTATGATTGAAACTTATTGGAGAATTTTTATTAATGTCATGGTGATGTCATGAAGCTGTCTTAGTGAGTGGATGAAGTGATTTTATAACCTATGTGATAATGACAAACTATGTAATGTGCTTTTCAGAGTGTGCTTAAAGATAACTTGGTTGATCTCCAAAGTTTGACAAGTTAGAGATGTTCAAGGATGAGTGTGGTGATTGAAGCATGTCCAAGAGGTCTATAAGATGATATATATATGTATATATATATATATATATATATATATATATATATATATATATATATATATATATACTTTTATAGATTGTATTCATAAGTTTAATTCAACTAGTATTCCATAGTTTTAAACTTGATAGTTTGGGTCTAGTGGTAAAAAATCTCAGTAGGCAATTTGATGATGTCACCATTACCATGTGGGAATGAGTCAATGAGAGTTGGTCATATGGTTGTGATTACATTAGTTCCTAGTTTTTAGGCACCAAATATTAATTCATGCATCCAAGTGAACATAAATATATGAGGGTGCAAAGTTTGTTTCTCAGTTAGAATTCATTATTTTCCCATACTTAGCCAAATTTACAATATGGTCAAAAAGAGTTGAGTAAGTTGTTTGATGATGGAATATCTTATATTTGTGGAGATTTCAGGAGAAGGTGATCATATGGGTTTATTCAATTTTATACCTAGTTTATTTTCATTAATTTTTAGATCATGAAATGATGCACATCAAAATATATGCTTATGCAAAGATGGGATCCTAGGTAGTTTGAATGTGTTTTTCCATAGCCAATTTTGCAATATGGAAATAAGATTTGAGTGAGAATTTTGATGGTGTTATATCTTTCACATGTGAAGGTGTCAAGAGAAATTGATCATATGGGTTTGTTAGATTTTGAGAATAGTTTATTCACACTAAATTATAGATCATGTGCTAAAGTGGGGCAAAATTTATACATGCTCAAAGTTGGCCTCTCAGGTAGGTTTTGACATAGTTAGATTTATAACAAAAGATTTTGAGAAGGCATTTTAATGGCATTATATCTCACACCTGTGAGGGTTTCAAGATCAGTGTGTCACATGGTTGGATTCTACTATGTGAGGAGATCATTTGGTCCAAATTTGAGATCATGTATCGAAGAATAGAAGAAGTTATTAAGGCTCAAAAATGTCTACTCAAGGATATTGAAAGCATCCCCATAGTCAATTCTGAAAGAGTTAAATCTTGATCAAGATCAAAAGTTCGCATTACTCTAAGAAATCAAGAAGAAGAAAGATGAGGATAGGTGAATGATGTTTAATTAATGAGAAAAGGTACAAGATAAAGATCCAATGGTGAGAAAGAATTCATATAAATTGATTGAATGGTGACAATTGATCATCAAAGTCATGGTTGATCCATAGAGATTGATGGAGCATGTTGAGTCAACACTTTAAGATTACATGAGATAAGGTCAAAGTGATAGAGGTTTAACATTTAAGCATTGGCACCTATGTATTAAATATTGATCAAGATAAATTGATCATATTTGATCTAAATATAAGAGGACATGAGATGTTTACAAAGTGATTGAGGTTTAATTATGACCATTTGAATTCAAATATTTGAATTTAATATGAAAAAACTAGAGCTCTATAATTTGTCCATATATTTTGATAGAAGTTGAATTTTTTGATGAAATAAAAAGTAAATTGGTAGAGGACTCCAAGGCACATTTATAATTATGGATTAGAAAATTTTAAAGTATGTACAAACATAGTTATAAAGGTTGAAATTTGACTTTGTTTTCATGCATGAATTGTAAGTGACTCAAAAAGAGTATTTGAGCTTTTTTTTTGGTATTATTTTGATATATATTGATGAATTAGCTATTGGAGAGTGTTTTAAACTCCAAGAAGATGGTATATGTGCATTATGATAGTTTTACCAATTGTATTGAGTATGAATAAAGGTTTACAAGGTGACTTTGTATTCATTTGGGATGTTCATATGTACCAGGTTAGCATTTATGTTGTTTGAGCATATGCAAAGGTGAGAAAAGATGACTATAATCATTTGAAGATGTCAAAGGTGACATAATGAGTGGAAACATGTATTTTAAATTGGTATTTTGTTCTTTTTTTATTGATGTTGTGTTAAATGGGTGAATAGGTTTCCATGAGACGTATAACAGCTACAAGGGCCTTATTAAAAGTTGTAGCTACTTAAGGGTGACCCATAGATGATATGGATGACCTATGAAGATTCTTTTGAGACATGTATTGATATGAGAAGAATCCTTAATGGTTAATACAAGTACAAGGGCTGACCAAAGTGTTGATATTTATGATTATTCTATATGTTGTGAAATCAAAGATGGTGATTTCTAGACTAGTAAGACTTGAATGACGGAGTATGAGTATGGATCTAAGCAAAGGAGATAACCTTTAAAAGAGAAGGTATCAGTTAGTGAGGACAAATAGAGACAAATGAAGATTAGACATGTTAGTTTGAGTAAGATGTTGAAGGTGATCACATAGGTCATTCGACCTAATAAGCCTAAAAGAGGCAAAATGGGTGAGTATGCTAAAGAGGGTATTTAAGAGAGACTTGGGAGAGTTTTGAGAGAGGATTGTATATGTGAAATAGGGAGAAAATGAGGGGTAGAGTGAATTATAGTTGATTTGATTAGAAGATCAATTTGAGGACTATTTATACGACCTTTTGGTCATAAATCTATTGGGAGAATAGTTATCTTATTATTTGAGTGTGAGTGAAGGCAAGGTGAAGATTGTGTTTAGTGTGTGGAATATGTGTATTATCATATGGTCATGTTTTTGAATCTATTCCATATTTTTTGCTAAAAGGTGAGAAGAGTGATATCCAGAGATCCATCATTAGGTTTTAAAGACATTAGTTCTAAGGTGGAAGTGTTCTTATCCAAGGATGGTCTAAAGGAGTTGGTCTTCCTTAAGGGTAGTTTCTCCTTATAAAAAAAGTGTTTTAATAAAGTTAGGTGGTCTAAAGGTGTTGATCATCTTATGGGAAAGTGTTCCTTGTATAATAGGTGCTTCACTAAATACCTCTGGTCAGGAGGACATGATCAAAGTTTTTTGGTTTAAAGGAGTTGATAAATCTCTTATTTGTAATTTATTATAGGATAGTAGTCATTTTATGTTTTAGGCTTGAGAGTGGGTTTTATTCCCCATGAGGTTTTACCATAGGAACTATGTGTTATGGGTTTGATTTTGTGTATACATTAAATGAATAAGCTCTCTTATTAATGTTGTTTGATCAAATTGACATATGTTTTTGATAATATAAGGTGGATAAACAAGGGACCTAACCCTTACAAGAAGCAAAAAATGCATAGAGGCAACTAGCACAAAAAGTGCCTCAAAACAAAAACATTACAATCTATGACCCACCAGACACATCAAAAACCGCAACTATAAACTAAGATGGTTATAATAGAGAAGAAAAGTATCAAAATAAAAGGAAAAACTAAGGAGGCAAGTTCTCTCCTTTCTTAAACATGGATTTAATAAGGTCATCCAAGTTCATAGAGTTCTCCTCATTATCAGCAATTACAACAGCACCTAAGTCCTATAGCATATACATGTTAAGGAAAATAGAATTTTGGAGCATAGTAGAAAAGTTATGTTCTAGTTTATAAATGCGACCCCTCAAGATTGTAGTTTTAGATCCCAACCCAGCCTCAGTTTTGGTTTAATCATCAACTTTTTCCATAAACATCTTTCCCACTTTGCCAACATTTTCCACAAAGTCAGTGACATCCTCAGTAGTAGCCTCTAATTCTTTACACTTATGCTTACCCTCAATATTCATAGAGATTTCTTGAACATCCATGTCCTTGGCCTCATCATCATGAGTGGATTAATCTGAGGTGCTCTTAGAGTAGTTGATAAGCCTAGCCTTGGGAGCAAGTTTGCCAGTAATTTTCCCCAATCGCCTAACTCCTAAGGAGAAACCCTCTTTAATAGCTTTAGTAGATGAATGAGAGTTACTACCATAACCCCTAGGGATCCTACAGGGATTTTTTGGGGTCCCCATAGTAGTCCCCACAGTGCCCACTTCACCAGTATATGTCTTCCTCTTCTTGCACTTTGTACTCATAGTAGAGCCTAGAGTGTCTATGGGAATCTCCTCGAGAGTAGAAAAGGAAACTTCTTTAGTCTTATTTGAGATAGGGGAAGGGCAAGGATCTTCAACAACATTGGTAGCATTAGGGTTAGAAGAAATTTCCCCACAATTAATTTGAATGGCCTTGGAAGGCTCAAGGGCATGATGGAAATTGTAAAGATAGAAAATAAGGCCCTAATGAAGGGGGATAGGATTCTTAGCATGTTTATTAGCCAATTTAGCTCTAACCCTAAGGACAAAATGATCAAGGGAAGAAAGCAGATAAAAAGGAAAGCTAATGTGATCATTTCACTTAAAATGGTTTAGAAGGGGAAGATGATAGTTGTAAAACTTGGTTAATCACCCCTCTAGAGTCAAATACTTCATGAGGATAAAACGCATGCTATCCCAAGGCTCGGGCAACTTGGCTTGATCAAATCCCCCTTAGTAGGGTACTAGTTATTCACCTTCTCCAAGAAAGATATTCTGACTAGAAAGGTCCACAATTTTAGTTTTCCATCACATTTTAATCCCCCGAGTAGACATGATAGTAGCCATAGCAATCACATTCTCTGAAATCTCCAAACTAATTCCCCCCACAGAGACTCATCAATTTAGACATTACCTAGGGAATTGTTCAAAAAGGTTTTCATCATACCTATTTAGCCTCTCCATATAGGGATTAATCCCACCCTATTTTCAATAGTTCTAAACCACCAGGTTGTCTTTTAACTTGCAACAGGAAATGGGTTCTATTCGTATTCTATCACCACCCATGTTGGACTTACAGAACAAACCAGAAAAACCCCAAATTTTCACCATCGTATTTGTAGTAACTTCAATCCCTTGATCACAGATATTGATAATGGTGATGAAACAACACATGATTCAGAATAGCATGTAAAGATGACACTTACTCATCCCATGCTTAAACATAATTTCACAACGATCTCCATAATGATGAAGCAGTCTGCTTGCCTTATCAAAGAGGCATAATAAATTGGAAATGATGATCAAAAAAGTACAAAAGGACCTGTACTCCAAGTACACATCGACACCCTCCAAAAGAACTGACAAAGTGAGCTATCTTTCTAATATATCTGACTCATCCTTAACACATCACTTCTTTTTGAATGACATCCCTAATATTTAAAGGGATGTGATTAATTTAGTGCCAACATCACCAATTTGAATATTGTTGGCCAAGATTGGCATAGGCATCGGCAACACCATTGCCCTCATGATAAATATGTGAGATGTCTACCCTGGTAAACATTTGTAGGAGAAGTTGTATATACCTAATAATATCTTTCAACTTAATAACATCAATCGATACATTGTTTGCTGCATCAATAACCATTTTAGAGTCCCCCTAGATACTCAAATTCTTGATACCAAGGGATATAGCCAATTTAATCCCCCAAAGAAGAGCAGTTGCTTTAGCATAATTATTTCTCTAACAACCCATTCCACTAACATAGATAGCAATCATCCACCCTTTGTCATCTCTTATAATCCCTCCCTCACTAGCTTTACCATCAGTCTTAGAGGCCCCATCAAAGTTAAGTTTTAACCAGTTAGGCTTTGGGGGATTCCATCTAGTATTGAGTCTTTGTAATATTTTGGAATTATTGAGAAGGAATATGATTTAGGATATTCCAAATAGCTACAATTTGTTCCTCTTCATGAGTTAGAGGTTTCTCTATAGTGTGAATATGGGCATTAGTGACACTTTCCAATAGACTCTTAACAAAATTATGAAAAAAATGAGAGGCATCTCTAACAATATCCCTAAAAATTCTATGGTTGCACTCCTTCCATAAAGTCTAGCTCAAACATGGCAAAGTTTGTTTCCATAACTCAAGGAGCCAGGGATGAGAAAAGGTAGGATGCCAGCTATTATTGACTTCCTTAATGTTATAATTATAGACCCACTGAATGCCAAAATTATTCAGGATTATGTCCCAAAGTTCTTGGGCAAAATCGTAGTGTATGAAAAAATGAGAAATAGTTTCCTCCTTTAAGCAGCAAATTGACATATGTTGATTGGTTAATAGTTTAAGGGATTACCACTAAAATTGAAATATCTAGGGTCATTGATTCAACCACCCGCCTGCCCCCCCCCCTCCCCCTTAGTGATTATACCTATAATAATTGGTATCAAATAAGGTCCTTTAGAGGAAGCTTAACAACTTGAAGGAGATCCTAAGTGGTACAAAGATGACTAACCAGTTGAGGAAAGAAAATCTTGAGTTGAGATCAATGGTTAAAAGTCTTGAAGAACAAATTAGTCAAATTAAAGAGCAAGTATGTATAATTATATATGACATGGTTATAAAATATAAGGGGGATAAGGATATTAACCAAGTTCTCATACTTTAGATGAAGAGTGAATCTTTAAGCATGAAAGCTAAAGAGGTCAAAATTGATCAATTAAAGACTAATCTTGTTTCCATAAAATATGAGTATGAAAAAGGTCATAATCAAGATAGGCAAGCCTGAATAAAAATAAAATAAATTATAATTAGTCAAATAAGATGGAAAATAGATCAAAAATATCAAGGATTAGTTAGGGATAGTTAATGTAAATTTGAAGACAAGAGAAGAAGAATGCAGACATCTTAAGACTTAGTTAGAAGAAGAAAATGTCAAAATGAGTTCAAGCTAAGATGAGTATGATGAGATGAAGAATGAGATAAAAATTTTAATGAATGAGAATAAATAGATTATATAAAAGTCGAACAAGTTAATAAAGGAGCATGAGAAGTTTGACCAAGTCAAGGAGATTGCAAACTTGAAAAGCATTGAAAGAAGACCAGTTAGATAACTCAATGAATTAAGGTATGTAATTTATTTTTGTGGTCATTGTCATTCTTGTTATCAATATGGTCATAGGGAAATATATTGTAAAAGGATGAGTTCTAATAATGAGTTCACATGGAGCTATGATAGAAGGATTTTTTGGCTAAAGATTGATCACAGTTCAAATTTGTCAAAAGGCATGAATGATGTTATTTGTTTTAGATGTCATAAAAGTTGACATATTTATGGATTATATCCAAATGGTGTTAATAGATCCCCAAGTTATGTTCAAGGATATAGAACTCTTAGAAGGTTTAATAAAGGAGAATATTAATTATGGAAACCAAAGGTAAGCATTGCTAATTCTTCTAGTCATATGGTTGATATAAAATTATTCTAGAAAACTATGTTACAAATCAGGATAAGGTCAAATATCAAGTAATAAAGATGGCTATTGAATACAAGAAGGGTCAAACTATGGTATGGAGACACAAGGTAGTAAAGAGTAAGAAAAATAACCCTTTTAAGCCTAATAGTCTTGATGGACTATTTACCAAGGTGTAAAATGGATCAAAAATAAAGGAGAGTCAAGAGTTTCTAGTAACATCATTTACTGACAAATCTAAAGAAAAGAATGAAGTTAAGGATTTATTTAAATTCAAGTAGGAATATAAGTTTATGAAATTATGGAGATATGGGATTCTCTAGAGTTTTGGGACTTTTAGTATATCTATGTCAAAGGGGTGTCTCTAGCTAGGCTTCAAGGAGACACTTATTAGTTACAAGATGTTTGGTGGTTGTCAGATATTATTTGGATGAGATGATATGAAAACAAGGTATGTTTGTGCATTCTTACACACACACACACACACACACACACACACACACACACACACACACACACACACACACACACACACACACACACACACACACACACACACACACACACACACACATATTAGACAAACTAAGTTTGTGAAAAATATTAGTTGTCATATCTTGAGAAGGATTTAGCTTTTTGATCATGGTTTGGATGTTTTGAAAACAAGGTTTTGAAGACTTGTTGAAGATGTCATATTCCTAATGAATCATGAACTTAGGGGGAACTTTGTAATTGATCAATTCATAGGATTAAAAGAATAATAAGTTGAATCTAATTAATAAGGTGTGTATTATCAAGTTTTTTTGCTTAAGATAATAATGCCTATTAGAGAAGGTCTTTGGTTAAGGGGGAGAAACAAGTTCATGAGTTTTCTCTAGAGGTTTGTGAAGGACTTGTAGTACATGATTAGAATTGATGGTTCCAGGTAGCTTAATGATATTAATGGATTATAAATAAGTTTTGAGTAATCAAAAATGTTTATGCACTTATTTATGATGTGCTCTATGTTTTTTGTGGTCTAATGGTATGTTGAAGCCAAATTGAATATTTTTAAGTAATCTTGATTTTTTCCAATTTTTGGATTAAGGGCAAGTAGGTTTAAAATGGGTTATAGGAAGTCATGGATCCTAGAAGTTTTAAGGATAAAATATTGGTCCAAAATTTTGTGATGGGTGTCTTTAGGTGTTCAATAGGTTTCAGACGTGGATGTTGACTAGAAGGTGTTATGTTGACTTTGTTTGTTTTAAGATTCTAAGATTTTTGGATCTGTTAGAAAAGTGGTATACCTTATGAGTTGAGGTTTGAGTATTATTAATATGTTTAATGGTCCAAATGGGTTATCAAATAAAGCTTTATATATATTTGAAGGTTTTTAGTTTTCATGTTATTCATATTTTTATCATGTTGGAAGCCTAATTGGTTAGTAGGTTTGTGAAGCAAGTATGTTGCATAGGATAATCTTATTTTTACAAATTGGTGTGCTTAATGACGCATATGAGAGTGATCTAGATATAAATTTTTACATATTGAATATGTACCTACAGAAATTTGTGGGCTCTACAAGTTTTAGGTTGGGTTATAAGAAGTCTAGATAGGCATGGTCTTGAAGATGTATTTTTTGTTCAATTTTTCCAAAATAACAAAGCATGAATGTTTTAAGGT
This sequence comes from Torreya grandis, assembly GCA_037957365.1. Taxonomy (NCBI): domain Eukaryota; kingdom Viridiplantae; phylum Streptophyta; class Pinopsida; order Cupressales; family Taxaceae; genus Torreya; species Torreya grandis. The sequence continues at coordinate 324,442 of JARHVA010008946.1, read as the reverse complement.
GATTTATCAAGTTTTTTTAGAACATTTTTCCTAATTGATGAATGGTATCATGCTCTATTAGTGGTCATAGAAGTGTCATGAGAGAGAAGGTTGGTAAGGTTGCATGGTGGTCCTGCATGGTGTGTAGATACTTGAAGATGTTGAAAACGTGAAAAGGCTAAAAAATATTAGGGGAAGTACCTCTTAGATGTTTCTTTGTGAGTTATATTATATTTTGGTGCTTTTTTGTGTTCTTTATTCATTTTTTGCAGTGCTTGGTTGAAGTGACTGTTGACATGGAGCAAGAAGATGTTATTAATATAAGTTAAAGTAGGCTCAAGGTAAGGGGGAGTTTATATCATCTTTTAAAGATGTTCCTTTCCTATTTTATAGTATTTTTAGGGCATTAAGATCAGTTTGTACCCACTTTTTCATTATGTTAAAGGGGTAGAAAGTTCTTATTGTGAAAGTGATTGAAGAGAGAAGAAGGTGAGTTGTATATTGGTATATATGTTGTTTGTTGAAATCAATGACAAAAGGGGAGATTTTTGGAGAATTATCAGTGATGTCATGGCAATGTCATATATGTGTCTTTTCTAGTGGATTAAGTTCTTTGATAACCTATGTGACAATCACAAAGTGTGCAATGTGATTGTCTTAGTGTGCTTGAAGTTGGCTATGTTGATCTCTAGAGTTTGACTGGTTAGAGATGTTCATAGATGATTATGGTGATTGAATAATATGCAAGAGGTCTTGAAGATGTTATATATACTTTTATATATTTTATGCATAATTGGAATTCACCTGGTAGTCCATAGATTTCATTTAGATAGTTTGGGTCTAGTAAAAGAAAATCTTAGTAGGCAGCTTGATGATGTCACCATTGCCACATGAGAATGAGTCAAGGGGAGTTGGTCATATGGCTGTGATCAAATTAGTCCCTAGTTATTATTCACCAAATATCAAGTCATGAATTAAATCAAGGTCAAAGATATGAGGGTGAAAAGTTAGCTTCTTAGTCAAAATTCATTGTATTCCCATAGACAAATTTGCAATATGGCCATAAAGATCTGAGTAAGTAGTTTGATGATGGAAAATTTTACATGTGTTGATGTTTCAAGAGAAGTGATCATATGGGTTTGTTCAATTTTAGACATATTTTATTCTCATTAATCTTCATATCATGTGATTAAGTGTTTCAAAATATATGCATATGCAAAGTTAGGATCCTAAGGAGTTTGACTATGTTTTTCCATACTTAGCCAATTTTACAATATAGAAAGAAGAGCCAAGTGAGCATACTTATGGTTTTATATATTGAACGTGTGAAGGTGTCAATAAAAACTAATAATATGGTTATATTTAATTTTGATCATACTTTATTTATGATAAATTTGAGATCATGCGATAAAACATAGCAAAATTTATGCATGCTCAAACTTAGCCTCTTAGGTAGGTTTTGACATAGTTGGCTCTATGGTAGAAGATTTTGAAAAGGATTTTTAATGGAATTTTATCTTGCACACATAGGGGTTTTATGAGTAGAGTGTCACATTGTTGAATTCCCATATATGAAAATAAGAATTGGTCTAAATTTAAGATCATGCATCAAAGTGTAGAAGAAGCTATTAAGGTTCAAAAATGGCTAATCAAACATATTGAAAGTGTCCCCATACTTGGTCAATTTTGAAAGAGTTAAAGCTTGAGTAAGATCAATGATGCACATTGCTCTAAGAAGTTATGAAATAGTAAGATCAAATACGATCCATTGATCTTAATTTATATTTAACACATAGGTGTCAATTATATAAAATTAAACCACTATCAATTTGACCTCATCTCATCCAATCTTTAAATGTTGACTCAATGTGCTCCATCGATCTTTGTGGATCAACCAGGGTTTTAATGATCAACACTCACCATTCGATCAATCTGTATGAAAGCATGTTTGCCATTGGATCCTTATCCTAGACCTATCATTTGATCTAAATTTGAGATGACATGAGATGTTTAACAAAGTGCCTGAGGTTTAACTGTGACTATTTGAATTCAAATATTTAAAATTAACATAGGGAAAAACTAGAGATCTATAATTTATCCATATAATTTTATATAAGATGAATTTTTTCATATAATAAAAATAAAATTAGTATAAGAATCTAAGGTACATCTATAATTATGGATTAGAACATCTAAAAGTATGCACAAACATAGTTATGAAGGTTAAAATTTTACTATGTGTTTGTACATGGACTATAAGTGACCCAAGAAGAGTTTTTAAGATCTTATTTAAATATATATTAATGAATTGGATATTGGGGAGTGTTTTAGATTCCATGAGTGAATTATGAAGGTTTGACCAATCGTATTGAGTATGAACAAAGGTTTACAAGGTGACTGTGTATTCATTCATGATGTTCATTTGCACTAGGTCAGTGTTTATGTTTTCTGAGAATATGTAGAGGTGATAAAATATGAATGTGATGATTTGGAGATTTCAAAGTTGTAATAAGGAGTGGATCCATGTATTTGAAAGTGGTCCTATGTTCTTATTTTGATTGATGTTGTGCTAAATGTGTGAATAGGTCTCCATGAAGCCTATAAGAGCTACAAGAGCCTTATTAAAAGGTGTAAATACTTAAGGGTGACCCATAGATGATATGGATGACCTATGAATATTATTTTTAGTAGTGTCTTGATATTATAATAAATATTTAAGGCATAATTCAAGTAAAATGGTTGACCAAAGTGTTGATATTCATGATTGCTCTATATATAGTGAAATCAAAGATGATGACTTCTAGAATTGTAAGAATTTAATGAGGGAGTAAAAGTGTGGAGACAAGAAAAGGTATATGCTAGTGAGTACCATTAGATAATGAAAAGGATTAGACATGTTAGTCTAAGCAAGGTGTTGAAGGTGATCACATAGGTCATTAGACCTAATAAGCCTAAAAGAGGTAGAATGGGTGAGTATGCTCAAGAGGCTATTTGAGAGAGACTTGGGAGATTTCTTAGAGAGGATTGTGTATGTGAATTGGGGAGAAAAGGAGGGGTATATTTACCTATAGATGAGTTGATGAGTAGATCAATTTGAGGATTATTTGTATGACATGTTTGTGATAATTTTATTGGGACAATAGTGATCTTATTATTTGAGTACGAGTGAAGGCAATGTGAAGATTATGTGAGCTTGGTGGTTGATCTAAGAGGTAGATCAGTGTTTGTACTATGTATGATCATTTGGTCATGTTGTTGATTAGTGTGTGTACTGTGTATGATCATTTGGTCATGTGAAAATAGTGATATCTAGAGATCTATCATCAGGTGTTGAAGACATCAGTTCTAAGGTGGAAGTGTTCTTATCAAAGGAGGGTATAAAGTATTTGGTCTTACTTAGGGGAAATTTCTTATTATAAAATATGTGTTTTACTAAGGTCAAGTGGTCTAAAGGAGTTGAACATCTTAGGGGTAGGTGTTCATTATGGAACATGTGTTTCACTAAATATTTTTGGTAAGGAGGATATGATCAAATTTTAATTGTTTAAAGGAGTTGATCAATATCTTATTTGTAATTTCTTATAGGATAGTAGTCCATTTGAATCTTAAGTTGAGGTCTCTAGTAGTAAATAGGGATCAAACTCACCTTCTTGTCTAAATTAAGCTCATCCCTTCATTTACAATATTTTCACCTTCACTTACCTATCACTATCCATTTGAGGACAACCAATTACAACATAAAAACATGTGATTAACTATCATAGTCATAGATGAATCCTAAATATGGGTACCCTAACTCCACCCACATCATGGTTCTCATGGATAGCTTTTGTCTCTAATTAGATAGATTCATATGGTCATTGTCTCTCAAAACTACCCCTTTCACCTACCATTAACCTTTTGTTCTAAATTTTAATTCAATACTAGAGTGGGTCTTATTCCCATGAGGGTTTCCCATAGGAACTATGTGGTATGTGTTTGATCTTGTGTATGTATTGAATGAATAAGTTCTCTTATAAATGTTGCTTGATCAAATTCATATATGTTGATTGGTTAATAGTTTAAGGGAATATAATTGAAATTGAAATGTTTGGGCTCACTGATTCATCCCCCCTCTTAGTGATTGTACCTCTAATAAAAATATATATGAATTTGATCAAGCAACATTAATAAGAGAACTTATTAATTCAATATATACACAAGATCAAACACATACCACATAGTTCCTATGGGAAACCCTCATGGGAATAAGACCCACTATATATATTTAAATTTTAATTCAATACTAGAGACCTCATCCTCAAGGAAAACCAAAATGTAACTAATACAGAGAAAAGTAAAAGAATCAAGTTTGCTTTAAATTGGCTTAGACCCTACATCGTAATCCATTATTATAGATTAGGAACTTACCAATTGACCTCTCTCAAAGGTAAACCAAAACCTGAGCATCTCAATGCTTCACATCTACATTCCTTCATTTAGTAAATAGGGATCAAACTCACCTTATTGTCTAAATTAAGCTCATCCCTTGATTTACAAGATTTTCACCTTCACTTACCTATCACTATCCATTTGAGGACAACCAATTACAACATAAAAACATGTGATTAACTATCATAGTCATAGCTGAATCCTAAATATGGGTACCCTACATCCACCCATATCATGGTTCTCATGGATACCTTTTGTCTCTAATTAGATAGATTCATATGGTCATTGTCTCTCAAAACTACCCCTTTCACCTACCATTAACCTTTTGTTCTAAAGGATTTAGCTATGACTATGATAGTTAATCACATGCTTTTATGTTGTAATTGGTTGTCCTCAAATGGATAGTGATAGGTAAGTGAAGGTGAAAATATTTTAAATCAAGGGATGAGATTAATTTAGACAAGAAGGTGAGTTTGATCCCTATCTACTAAATGAAGGAATGTAGATGTGAAGCATTGAGATGCTCAGGTTTTGGTTTACCTTTGAGAGAGGTCAACTAGTATGTTCCTAATCTATACTAATGGATTACGATGCAGGGTCTAAGCCAATTTAAAGTAACTTAAGTTAATGGTAGGGTCTCATGTTACTAGTCACTTAGCAACTTAAGTATTTTCAACACGTAACTAACATGGAGAAAAGTAAAAGAATCAAGTTTGCTTTAAATTGGATTAGACCCTACATCGTAATCCATTAGTATAGATTAGGAACTTACCAGTTGACCTCTCTCAAAGGTAAACCAAAACTAGAGCATCTCAATGCTTCCCATCTACATTCCTTCATCTAGTAAATAGGGATCAAACTCACCTTCTTGTCTAAATTAAGCTCATCCCTTCATTTACAAGATTTTCACCTTCACTTAACTATCACTATCCATTTGAGGACAACCAATTACAACATAAAAACATGTGATTAACTATCATAGTCATATCTGAATCCTAAATATGGGTACCCTAACTCCACCCATATCATGGTTCTCATGGATACCTTTTGTCTCTAATTAGATAGATTCATATGGTCATTGTCTCTCAAAACTACCCCTTTCACCTACCATTAACCTTTTGTTCTAAATTTTAATTCAATACTAGAGAGTGGGTCTTATTCCCATGAGAATTTCCCATATGAACTATGTGGTATGTGTTTGATCTTGTGTATGTATTGAATGAATAAGTTCTCTTATTAATGGTGCTTGATCAAATTCATATATGTTGATTGGTTAATAGTTTAAGGGAATATAATTGAAATTGAAATATTTCAGCTCACTGATTCATCCCCCCTCTTAGTGATTGTACCTCTAATAAAAATATATAAATATTAGTTATAACTTCTATGCCATTTTGTCAAAATTATATTTCCCTATTTATGGGCTACTAGATAGTAGCATTATATCTTAGAAAATAGTACTAGGGTGTTAGTGTCTTAATTTTTGTGTTATTATATTGTGTTTTTTAATGAAAACTAAACTGATCTGTGTGACTAATTTTTGGTATGTTTTCCTTATTTTGTACTCTATATTTTATGTTTGTCTACCAAAAACTATGTTTGAGTGCTCCTATATGGCCTAATATTTATGACAAAGCTATATTAATGCCCCATCTTTTGAGGGGAGTTGTGCCTATGCAATAATTTTACTCAAAATAAAATCTATGTATGATGTATGTTAGTCTAAAAACATATGATATCTATGTAATAAACTAATATGATGTGTATAGATGACATAAAAATGTAAGATAAATGGAGCATAAGTTGGTAATTTATGATGTATGTTATATATAAAATTCACAAGGTTGTCTATATGTGTGTGTGTGTGTGTGTGTGTGTGTGTGTGTGTGTGTGTGTGTGTGTGTGTGTGTGTGTGTGTGTGTGTGTGTGTGTGTGCGCGCGTGTGTGTGATTAGAATTTTCTTTTGAGTTATCTATTAGGAGATACTTTGAACATGCACATGATTAGAATTTTCTTACAAGGTATCTCCTAGGAGATACCTATAAGATCCTTAGAATACCTTTCATGCTGATTGAAAAGGTCCTTGCAATGGATTTGATATAATCATGGCACTTTTTTATTTGTTAATAACCCTATTACTAGCTTAGATTTAAATGACATGTTACATTGTTGCGTACATGTGTGTGTGTGTGTTTGTGTGTGTACATATATATATATATATATATATATATATATATATATATATATATATATATATATATATATATATATATATGTATATATGTATGTGTATATATATATGTATGTATATATATATATATATATATATATATATATATATATATATGTATGTATGTATACACACACACACACACACACACACACACACACACACACACACACATATACATACATACAATGTAAACATGTGTATGAACTTCATAATCTAATAATAATCTAAGTAACTACCTAGGGGGATGGGGCATGATGTCCATCATGTTATCCAAGGAAGAAAGGGAGATGTATGAGGGCACCCATGTCATCTAAAATTAGGTGTAAGTGTAACAAGCAAGAGACAAGTGTCTTAGACATGATGCATATATTAAAACATACATAGAAGATACATGATACATGTAAAGTAGGCCAAAGGGCCATAATACAAGGGATATGGGCACAAGTCACCAAATATAATAAAGAGAAAACATACAAGGATTTGTTCAAATGTCCACATATTCATACAAAAATCAAGGTTGGCTTAAACCCATATGGAAGGAGACATTCAAATGTTTTCATACATAATCAAGAAGGCAAACACAAGGACATGGTCATATGTCCAAATCACACACACAATGAAAGGAATTGTCATAGAGATATAGAACAATGGCATACTCAAATGCCCTCAAATAGATGTAGAAGCAAACAACCACAATCAAGTCTAAATTAGGAAAGATAGAAATGTAAGTATGCATGAGCATGTGGTATAAATTTGTTTAAGATCAAATATGTACATAAATTAAGTCTATAGTAGTTATAGTTGGTAATAAATATGAGTAGTATGTGATGATCAATATCAAGATATTAACAATGAAAATTTTGTGATATAGACTATAGAAAGATATAACCTCACAAATGGGAATTTGTGTGGTATGATGCCCCAAATGGGTGAATGTATCAATTATGAATCAATGTATTTATGTATGTGCCTCTAGTGGGTAGATAGTAACAACTCTAGATCTACGTAATGGACCTGAGTCTTGTAATAATATATGAACACTCAAAGAGAACAAGTTAAGCATGTATGTATGATAAAAATGGGTTATACTAATATAGATAACATATGTAGTACCTAGATAGTATATAAATAATGTAAACATGGATATGTAAACAATCTTAATTTTGTTCTTTTATAAATATTTGAATATTTTTTGTATTTTGAACATATTATATTACTTTTGTGTTTTTTAAGTATATAAGCAATGTACCATATATCATGAAAATGAAACTATATACAAGTATCAAGTTAAGAGGAGAGATACTACTAATGGATAACTCTCATAACAAACTAAAAATCAATGTGTCATATATCAAATAGAGGGATAGTGATTATTCTTGATGTGTGATGAGGTGATTAGGATCTTATAATCAGTCGTACTGAGTGATCTGTAGTTGAAACTATATGTGGAGTAGGGATAAGAATTTGATAAGTTGAATGAAATACCATGTGAACTATAGGGCTTTGGATATATGAATCTAACTAAACTATCATGTGAACTATATGGATTTGAATCTATGAGAACCCATCTAGGGGATGAAATTTTAACCAAAGTGGATGTTATCTGCTATATTACTAAACTCTATGGTGGTGAAGATAGAGACCCTCTATAATCCACAACATCTCTCTAATGTAGGGGCATCTATAATAAAGGTGTTTATGGGAGAGTATGCATACATGGTACTATTGTAGGAGTAGACCTCACTTACATGGGTGGATCAATTGATATTAGATGTGTGCTAATAGACTCTATGTGTATAACCATAACTTGTGTCTACTATATGATTGCTTTGTAATATTTAAAGGATACTCATATGGAAGGCCCTCAACTATAACCACCTAATAAACATGTATATATTTTATACATTTGTGGATAGTGGATGTAATGGATTGAATATATTGTATCCAAATCCTACCCATTAACATGTCAAATGTAATGGCACTAGGTACCACTATGAATCTGGTGGCCACATGTATGTGCCCAACCTATAATGGTAGTACTATCTCCTCAAAGGAGCTCTAAACATGGTCACTAAAACTATAAATAAATGAATCTATCTAATAAATGTCCTGATCTAAATAAACCACGTGTTGTATAAGTGTGATAATACACATGTTAAATTTTGAGTCATTATCAACCATGACACTCTAAATATGATGATGATCAATTTATTCTCATATAAATATTGCATAGAAATATATGTCATCATCAAATATCTCATGTTCTTAAAAATTGATAAGAGTTATAACAAACATTGTAGTACGATAAACCCAAAATATATTATTTAGAGTGTGTGTGTCCATCATTTGAGTGTGATAGGATGTTGGTGGTGGATATGCTTGATAAATATAGTGAGAACATGAAGTGAATATTATCTCATTATATGTATTTTTGGGAATTTTGGAATTATATGTTGAGACGGGGGGGGGGGGGGGGGGGGGAGGGTGAATCAGTTACTTAACAATATCTATTCAGTTTCATTCATCATTTTATTGACATAAAATATCAATGCATAAACAAAGCAACTACACAAGCATATCATGAGAGAACAAAAATTTATGTGGGAAACCCTATTAGGGGATAAAATCCAATAAAACATGAAAATTTAATACATTCCTATAATTTCAAGATCCAAATTTTAATGAATAAATAACTCCACAAGGAGATCCAACCCTCACTTAGTTAAGCGCCCACTCAACAAGTCTTCTACAAGATCTATCTTTCAAGGAGGATAAAAACCCATAGGTATTGTAGTAAAAAATAAGTAAAACCTAGTATTTTATCACCTCATAAAACCTATTTCTAAATAAATTCTAAATTCAATCCTTATTTTGCAATCTTTACCCTTTAATTTTACTCAAACAACCTCTTAGGCCTTCTCACTCAAATATCCCTCTCTTTGGCAGAATTAGGTCAAATGACCTTGATTAAAACCTATAGAAAAATATTTATATACACATGTAATTCATATATATAATTTATTATGATATTAAATTTCTTAACATGTTATCCAAAACACTAAATCCTTCACTCAACAACTCAATTCTCTAACTAGTCAAAATAGGCTTATTAGGCCTTGACTTTATACTTGATTCTTTATCATAACTATCTTGGTCAGATAAGGCCATAAACATGATTGGATTATTATTTAAATATATAAATAAACATTTTTAATAATTTAAACAAATAAATCATAAGTCATTCATAGTCCATAAGGACCAAATCCACCATTAGGCCTAATGGAGACCTAATGCAATTAGGTCTATACTATCCACACATTACCACTCTAACCATTAGGTAAATTTATTATATTAAAAAATGGATGAAACACTTCATATATTCCTCCAAAATACCCTTGATAATTTCACCTTTGGTCCTCACCTCAATTTGGGCCATTTCACTACTTGGACCTACCAATCAGGTCTCTTGCTAATAGGCCTTCTCACTACCTGAAAGTATATCTTGAAATTTTGAATAAAATACAAAAATTTAACACATAAACCATAAATAAAATAATATTAATATGATCTTAAAGACTTGAAAATATTCCAAAAATCATTTGGTATTCACCACATAGACCAAAAGGCCTCAGGAAGACTTATATAAAAGGCTTGGAAACACCAAATACTGTCAACACATAGTCAAAATCATTTGACTCTCAAAATTTTAAAATTGACATAAAATGAATAAAAATAAATTAAAATTATCCTATTATTCCTTCATAATACCTTAAATAAATTTTATCTTTCAACTTAGTGAAAAATGACTCAGGAACATCTTTTTCACACACACACACAAAGTTGCCTCTAGGACCAAAAACACAGTCAAGAAAATCAACTTATAAAACACCTATGGGAGAAATTTTTTGATATTATTATTTATTTTTTTAAATTTATCATACTTATATAATATTTTAAAATATATGTTTAATTTTCATATATCGATATTGGTCTTAAAGACCAATCTCACTATGTCACTCTACATAGACTTCACTGTGTTAGATAAACCAATTTGATGACAACTTTTTGATTGAGAATAGGCATAATAAACATTTATAAACAAATGGTATAGTAGGTATAGGTATTTAATAGTGACCCAATTCCTTATGATCCATCCCTATTCCTTTGTAACCAATCCCTAATCTCATTCTCACCTAGTTTTCTCACTATTCTACTCATTAGACTAGTTTAAAGATAGGCTAACTTCCATGACTAGTTTAACAAATTTTTGGTAAAAAAAATTATTAAAATATTACATGGTAATAAAATTTAAATATTTAAAATAATCATCCATCTATTTTCATTCTTTGACCTAATCAATCCTGCCTGTAGCATTAAAAACCCTAAAAACAAGGGTTTTCCTGTAGCTTCTACTCACTGTCAAGACAAGAAAAACCACGTAAGTAAAACTTGAAGATTAATTTACATGTTAAAAACATCAAAATATTTCAAATATATTATTTTTATCCATAACCAATTAGATATTTCCTATCTGGTCTTTGTTAGAGTTTTAAGAGGTTTTTGACTACCTTAATTTCTTAGAAATCATTCATAAAAATTACCCCTAAAATCCAAAACCAATACCAAGAAATTAAATATAGGTAGATTCAGTAAATAATATTAAATTATAAATCTCTTATGTAAATGTTTCACATGCCAAGGAGCATGAGAAAATTCTTCTCAGGTCTGTAACACCCCATTCTGTGCACACAATCAACCTTACCATGGGTTTTCATGCTTTTTAATTTAGGTATTGATTTAAACCTTTATACACAAACTTAAAATGACTTATAATAAATATTTAATTTATTTCAAGAAATCTTCCACTTTTTAAATGATCTTAACCCCTCATTAAGTCATTATAGGTCACTTTACATACTAAGCCTTATACTAGTAGTCATACTTGGACTATGATCATGCTTTCAAATGACTTAAACTATCTTCAATAATTAAATATTATGACATATGTCCTCATATCCTACTCATACATTTCAAATGTTTCTCACACATGTCTCATATGGGTCAAATCATCATGTTACTAGGCCTATGCCATTTCACTAGGTTCTTTAATTAAGGCTTCAAGAAATCAACATTAAAAAAAATAGAGGTAACACATAATGACATAAATGACACTTTCATGACATAAATTACAACACCATGCATACCTTTTAACACATTACCAACTATCTCCCCTTTGTTATTGAAGGTAGTAATTCATTGATGGAATTTACTTAGAGAGACTTCTCTTAATGGGAAATAGCTTCTTAATGTAAATCAATATCCTATTTTGAAATTAATGACAAAGTAATTACGTACAATAACTTTTTTAGATAAAATATTATATAAAATTCCCCCTTTCATATTGCATATCTTAGATAGTATTTTCTTGATAGATTGATATGACTCCCCCTTTAACCTCATTACTTATACACTTCATTTCTATTCTTGGAGCTAAAACATATCCTCATTATCTCCCCCTAATAACTTTTTCATGATTAGTGGATTATAGGAAAATGAAACACACCTAATTCTTATCTCAGATGTTCAAAAATAGATTTGGAAGAGACTTACTCAAGATATCTTCAATCTAATCCTTGGTAGACACAAATTCAATCTTAATACTTTATTCATTCATATATTATCTTAAGAAATTATACTTGATAGGAATATGTTTAGTACTTTAAATAAGATATAATTATTTGAAACACTTATGGCACTTGTATTATCATAGAGAATAGGAATAGGTCCATCAAATTTTTCCTTGTAGTCTCTCAAGGTTTGTTTCATCCATAATACTTGAGTACAACATGAGGTTGGTGTAATATACTCAACATAAAAATTAGATAAAACTATGTACGGTTGGTTCTTGCTTAACCACAAGACTAGACACTTACCTAAGAAGAAGACTCCTCCACTAGTGCTTTTTCTATCATCTAGACTCTTAGCCCAATCTTCATCTATATAGGCTACTAGATCACAATTCTTACTCCTTGGGTACCATAAAACATATTCCAAAGTCCCTTTGAGATATAACTATACTTTTTACTAATTTTTGGTGGATTTTCTTAGGCTCTTCTTAGAATATTCCTACAAGACCTACTACTTACATGATATCTAGCCTAGATGTAGTAGTATACAATAAACTCCTGATCATGGATCTATACTTTATCTGATGAACCCTTAAGGATTCATATTCCTTATTTATATTTCATCTTGTAACCATAGGTGTACTTATAGCCTGGCAATATTTCGTTTAAAACTTATTTGTTATCTCTTTTATATATTTGACCTATGAAATGAACATACCTTTTTTATTTTAACTAATTTAAAGTCCAAGAAATAAGGATAGTTCTCCAAGCATAGAAATCTCAAATTATAATATCATCATCTCTATAAATGCCTTGGTCATGTTTTTATTAGATCCACAAAACATAATATCATCCATGTAGATTACAACTATCAACTCATGATCATTTTCATTTTTGACATATAGGTTGTTATCTTCAACTCCTCTCTTGAACCATTGGTCTAAAAGGTAATTATCAAGTCTAGCATACCCAGATCTAGGGGATTTTTTTAAACCACAAAGGGCCTTCTTCAACCTAAAAGCATAATCATTGTTATCATTCAATAAGAAACCCTCAAGTTTTTCAATGTATACCTCTTTTTCTAAGTTCCCATTTAGGAAGGCTAACTTAACATGCATCTAATATATCTTTGATCCTTTGAAACCTCCATAGGAAATAAAATAATACATACCATACTTTATATATCTTGTGAAAAATTCAAGAATATGATCTAAATGATTTTTATATCTTTTTAAATGAACAGTGAGATCATCAAGATAGACTTGAATAATAATGTCAATTAAATCATCAAATGCAACATGCATATCTCTTTGAAAAGTAGCTCCTACATTCATTAATCCAAATGGCATTCTAATGTAAGAAAAAGTCCCTATAGGAGTATTAAAAGTTGATTGATGTCTATCTTTAGGATTTACAAAGGTTTTAATGTAAATAAAAAATCAATCTAATAATGACATCATTTCTGACCTTGTAACTTGTTGTAACATCTTATCTATACTTAGTAGGGTAAAATTATCTTTAACACTATCCTTGTTCAATCCCTTAAAATCAACACATAATCTAATATCACCATTTGTTTTCTAACTGGTACTAAATTTGCTACCGATTCAAAATATTTTATAGCAAAAATGACACCAACATCAATCATTTTATCTATCTCTTTGTTAATGGTGTCTTCTAACAAAGGGCTAATTTTTTGTATTTTTTATCCTATATATTTAATACCATGTTTTGTAGGTATATCATGTTTAATAATATCAATATTATAACCTTTAAGATTTTTTATGGCCAAGTAAACACATCAATGAATTATTTGAATAATTGAATGAATTTCACCTTCTCACTACCAGTAACTTGAATTCCCAAATACACATATTTAGGATCCTCTTATATACCTAATTTTATAGGAATATTTTCACCTATAATTCTCCTAGAAGGTTATTCTATTGTAGAAAATTTAGGATAATCATTAGGTGTAAACATAGATTCCAAACTTAATAAATCGATAGGTAATTTATTAGTACTTAATTGCAGATAATCTCTATAATTTAATACATAATCATCAAGACTAAACCATTTACCTTTAATAAATAAATATATCTATTCTTCACAACTAAAAATAGGCCAACTATCATTCAAATCTAGAATTTTAGGTCAAAATTTTTCAAAAATAGAGAAGTTTGTGATTGGTTCATTCTCACTTAGAGTTGGGCTAGACACAAAAAAAACAATCTTATCAGCTCTATTATTATATTATCTAAGTATGTGAGTGGTATTAAAATCTTTGAAATATTTAATCAAAGACCAAACTTATTGATTATTATGATGTACATTAGTTTGGTTAGTTTTTAAAAAAAATTGAACTTGTCTAACAATTAATTTAGAATCTCCAAAGATTATAAATGTTTAATATTAATTTAAATAGCCTTTTTTAAACCTAGAAATAATGCTTCAAATTCTATTGTATTAATATTGTTTTCAAATGATAATATGTAAGTATAATGGAATATCTTACCAACATGAGAGATTAAACAAATTCTATCACCATTTCATTGTTGAGAATAAGATCCATCGAAATATAGTCACCATATAATGTTTTTCTAAAAGAATTCTTTATGCTAATTTTTTGGGTCATCCAAGTTCATCAACTCATGAATTCCAATACCTATGTCAACATAAACAATAGTTGGAGTAGTTGATTCTATAAGTATACTAGACGAATCCTCTCTTTTTATGAAAGCAATTTCATTACTTTTGGGATCCCATGTGATATCTCTGACAAAATCACCTATTACTTTTAGCCAATCTCTTCCTAATAACATAACATAATTACAAGGAATGTCTAAAATTTGGACATTAGTCATACATCAAATTATTTTGTCTTGATAAATTTTAATGGCTATATTCTAAAACCTACCACAACTTTTAGTTTGTCTTGAATCAAATCCAGTAAGCTTCATATTATTAGTTTCATAAGAAATTTCCAATTGGTCTATAATAAATTTGGGAATTATATTATTTGAAGCTCTTATTTATAAAATACAATTATGGATTACCTTATTATAAATTTTGACTAAAACATAAAAATGAGGTATATAATATGTAGGAGGATCATAACTTTGAGCAAAAGTAGATGTTTATTCATTACTATCTTATTCTTGTAAACCTACATCAAATTTAAAATTTGGATTCTTAACAGCTTCATTAATTTTATCAATTTGTCTTTGAAGACTAGTTGCTTGTAATAATTAAAATACATCTGTAATTATAAATAAATCATCAATTATATTATAATATTTTGCATTAGATTGTTGAATTTGAGTATATTTCTTAGGCTTATGAGACTGGTATTGAGTATTATTATAACTACTTGATAAAGGAATGTCTTGAGAAGAACTATCAGATAAAATAATTGAAAAATTATTCTTAGTTACTTTACCTTTATCTTTATAAGAATAATTATTATTTACTACATTACTATTTTAAGAATAATTGTAATCTTTATTTATAGTATTAAAAACATAAGCACCTTCATTTTATGATGGATCATCAAGAGCACACATGTTTATGTTGTCTTCTAGATCAACATATCTACTATCTTTTCCTTGAATAAACTTTTTAAATTTTTGAATAGTAATACATGAAGTTGGATCATGATCCAATTCACACACATTGTAGTAATGAATAACTTCTTTATTTTTACTTTCATTTAAAACAATACTTCTATTAGATGAAGAAGGTTTATCATTCAATTGTCTTTTAGTAGCAATAAATTCATTTCCTAGACATTGAATGGATTTTTAAAAATTTACATTATCTGAATTTAGACTTGTATAAGACCTATCCTTAAACCCAATAAGTTTAAGTTTATTTTCATACTCAATGTAAATGTTACAATTTTATCATGTTTTATAATGTCTCTATCCTCTAAAGCTATTTCATACTTCAAAGATAAAGCACTACAAAATTAAAGTCTAGATAATTGTTTAGAAGGTTTAAGATCATGAGGAATATCTTGACATAACTTAGTAAATCTAGTAATTAAATTATATATGGTTTCACCTATATCAAGAAAATTTTACAAGATCATTGACTAGATCTAGATATTCCTTAGCTTTTCTAAGAGATAATTCTAGCCAATCCTCAATACTTTTCCAAGTGATGATAAATTTGGCAAGTAAACCAATAAAATCTTGATAAGATTTGAATTTAAGTGTTTGAATAAAAATTCTTATGAAAATCTTTTCACTTGTTATACCAAGAGTAACACAAACTAATTTAAATGTGTCTAAATGATCTTCCCGAGATTCCCTAAATCTCTAGACAATTTTGGTATATTTTATTCTTTAAAGGAAGGTAACTTACCTAGATGATTTCCAATGTTATGTGGATTTTCATAAATCCATGAACAAAAGCCATTTGGTG
Organism: Torreya grandis; assembly: GCA_037957365.1. Lineage (NCBI taxonomy): Eukaryota > Viridiplantae > Streptophyta > Pinopsida > Cupressales > Taxaceae > Torreya > Torreya grandis. The sequence continues at coordinate 307,747 of JARHVA010008946.1, read as the reverse complement.
TTCTACGTTGGCTTCAGAACTAGATTCATCCTCAATGAGATCATCTTGATCTCTATTATCTTATAGACCTTGAATCATATCATGTATATTTTGATCTATTTGGTCTTCCATTAGAAGTTTTAATAGTCTCTTTTACTTGAATTGGTTGATTTTCTTGAACCTAATTAGATTGATTCAAATGTTGATTTATATTAATAGGTTCATAGGGCATAACTAGATCATCAAATGGATGAGAATAAAAAATAAATTGAGTTATAGGTCTAGAATTATCACCTAAAACTCTTGCTCTATCTTGTTGAATTCATCTATTTATATATAAAATATTTTGTTGAGTTTTTTGAGTAAGATTTGAGTACTAGTCTATCTCAAATTATATAATTTATTTTTATTCATTTATCACTTGTATGATATTCTAAATATTATGAGGATGATTATACCATGCATAACGAGTTAAATTAAAATAAATATCAATTTGATCATCATCAATATAAATTCTAGGTTTAATAATAGGAGGTTGTCCTCCAAGTACCATGAGAAAGAATAAAATACAACTTTAAACAAATAATATTTCTAAAAGCTATCCCAAACACAGTCACCAAATTTGTTGATGATGAAAAATATTTTGTTAACTAATCAATCATTTTGCCTATTATGAAAGTTAAGTTGAAATTGTACCAGTCTCATGGTAAGATTTTAAAGGTTTGAATATGACCCAAAAGATATGAAGGGTTTTTTTAAATGTTCTAGGAAATAATAAATAAGCTATTGAATATAACATATTCCATAATAATTAAAAAATCAATGTATCAAATAATGAATTAGTTCAAATATAAATTTTTAATCTATCATATCTAATAGAGAATGACTATGAATAAGACAATCTCTTGAAGGAAAGAAATATGATTCAATAATATAATTTATTCTCAAAAATAATATATTGATTTGTTGTTATAACTTATGAGTAACATCAAGACAATAAACAAAGAAGTATAAAATTAAAATGAAGATAAGAAAAATAAATCAATTTATAAGCATATATTCAATAAAGCAATTAACATAACTTAATAATTAAAGGACAAAAAATAAACAATAGCATCAAACAAACAAGTAAATAGATGAAAACTAATTAAGAAAACCTAAAAGAATCTAATCTAAACTAATATAGAACATTAAAAAAACTAATCTGAAATTAACTAAACCTAATACTAACACTAAAATAACACAAACTAAATAAAGAAATTGGGATGTGTTGGTGTTAGGACCAGTCATACGAAGGCTTGATGGTGAACCTTATTTTGCCCTATCTCACCATTTTTCTCTCTTGTCATCAATACTTTGTCTTTTTTTGAACTATTTAAAAAAGTAAATTAATTTCAATGAGAAACTAAACTAAAGCATAAATAGAAATTAAAATAATTAGAAACTAAACTAAAATTAGATTTAAACTAAATTAGAATTCAAAGTAAAAATACAATACAATATAAACAAAACATGCAAGTTTCAACAAGAAGAGTCATCTTAGCAAAAAAAAATCATTTTTATTTCGGAAACCAACATCCTTCTTACAAAACATCTTTAAAAAATTACTTTTACAATCAATTAGATCAACAATATGCCATTAAAAAAGAATCATCATAATTCAGGTTGAATACTTTGATTTTACACATAAGACTACAAGAAACAATCATCAAAAGCTATTAAACTTGATAATATTCAGATAATATATTATAAATTATAATATAAAACTTGGTATACCTACATTTACTAATAAATATACTCAACCATAAAAGCAAGTACCATTGGTCTATTTACAAAAGTCATGCTATCTCAGAGAAATTGTAAAGAAGATAGAGATAAATGATTGATTTTAGAATTTAAAAGTCTTTAGTACCTATGTTTTTCCTCCTCTTAAAATTAATCCTTGATAATCCTTTTATAATTCCAAGTTGGTTGAAAAATAAGTTGCAACTAGCCTTAGTTAGTTGTTAACTTAAAATAATTGACTTAAAATTTGTTTAACATGGCAGTTATAAGTTAAGAGTTATTTAAGACTTAAAAAGTCTTAAAAAATCAATTATTTGAAATATATTGGGTATTTTCTAATGGGTGGGGCCATTTTAATCAATTAATAATAATAAGAATAACATAATTTCAATAAATAATAGGATAATTCAAAGTTAAATGATATCCTTATTTATATTAATTCCATAATGTATATAATCAAAATACTTAGGCATGTGTGTGTGTGTGTGTGTGTGTGTGTGTGTGTGTAAGTACGTTTCACTTCCAAAAATATTATAACTAAAGTATCAAAATATCAAATGTACTTGAGTCTTATCAACTTAAAAGTTTAACTTTGAAATGAAAATGTATCTTTTTGATGATCAGAAGTCATCACAATTAGACAGGACTACAATCAAAAGTTCACCCTTCTCATTAAAACATTCATTATATTCCATTTAAATTATAGAAAATTGAATGAAATTTATTCCTAAATCACTTTCAATATCATCTATCTCCAACTTAACTTGCTTCACAACTCTAATTTTTGTTGGAGTATATGATACATCCTAATTGTTTGCAAGTTTCCTAGAAGTGTTTGGATGTATGACAATAAGAGGATTTTCAAAATTGAGATTATTTCACCCTAAAATTGGCATCATTTATATAGGTTTAGGTTCACAATAATAATATGGTAAAGTAAGATTCATTAAATTATTTGCATGGACTATCTCATTGGGAAACTGTGTTGGTTCATTAACACCATTAACTCTTTCATGACTAAGTGATTGAATAGGTAATCGATGAGGATCTTTGTTGTAGCTGACAGGAAGAGATACTATTAGAATGGGATCTATATCTAAATATATGACCATGAAAACCTTTATTACCCCTATGATTGGCATGATTAAATGAAAAACTATTTAACACATTCCAAATTTTAAGGTTGTTGGCATCAAAATGGATAGATAATCTAGCTCCTCTACTGGCATATCTAGAACCAAACTATCTAGACCTAAAAGCTCCTCTAGGAAACTACCTATTAGGTGCTTCTTAATTCATACTACTATAATGATTTCTATCCCAAATTCTATTAGAATTATCCCTATTTGATTCTGGTTGATCCCAAATTGACATCCTAGATATAGTTCAAAATTTATATTCAAAATTTGATTATCATTTGATTGAACTCAAAAAAATGAATATATCATCTATAGAACCAAAAATAACAACTTTAATTCAATATTTCAAACATCCAATCACTTATAAAATTTCTTGCTATACCAATCAAATGAATAAATCAAGAATTAAAACTATCTGGAATTGAACTATTCTGACTATGGCATGTATAATGTTCAAAACTTGAAAACATAATAATAAAATTATATTCTCATAATTTAATTTTTAAATACTCTACCCATAGTTTTTTGCATTCTACTCTCATTATATATATAAACCATAAAAAAATACAAAACCATAACAAATAATTTCAATGGAATCCTTTCACAAAATATAAACTTTTGACATAGTCAAATACGTTCCAATAATCATCTAAAAAGTCAAAAAAACCCACTTATCATAACCTTTTCGAAACCATTTTCTCATTATTTTCAATTTTTGACTTTATAATAAAAATCCAATTTTTTTTTGATAACTTTGAAAGAAGCTTCTAACTCTAGGAAAAAAAATTATTGCATGCAAACAAATTTTATCTATCAAAATATTCCAAATAGTTTCTTCATAGTATACTTAGGAACACTTTTGAGCCACCATATTTCAATAAAAATAACCATTTTGAGCTCGAACTTTACTAAAATTCATAAATTTAAGTAATCATAACTTGTAACAAAAATAGATATGATTAGAATATCCACTGTAAGCAACTAATTAATAAAACTAAAAACCAAAAATCTGAATATCACATATTCACAATAATCTCCTTTATTTATTTTCATAATACAGTTCAAAAATTCTCAATGCTTCATATCTAAATGGCGGTCCTTAGTATTTCCCAAATTAAATAGGAATGGATGGATTTATATCAACAAAAAAATCCATTTTCATCATCAATATATTATACATAGATGTGATATGAGAACCCATAAAAATCAATTGATTTTCCAAGAAAACAGATTTTTCAAGATCTTTCCAAATGACCATATTCTAAAATTTATGCATGTAATAGATTTTTAAAAAAAATAGTTTAACTCACCAAGACTTATCAAAATATCATGTAGATCCAAAAACTATTATTTTCTCTCCATAAAAACTATTCATAATGAAAAAATATAATTATCTCATTCATAACTATTCACTTTCATCAATGGTGTACCTATTTACACTTGCCTACAACCTCTTGTCTACAACTTCTAATTTATCTGGTAAGAGTATCACTTCCTATAAAATATTTTGAAAATGACTAAAAAAATGAAAAAAATATATATTTATATACTAAACTCCATGCCTTAACTACATCTACTAATTTACTCACATTGTATTGGTTTATCAAATAAGTAATCAGCCAACTACTAACTTCTTTAGAAATGCTTTAAAATTAGTAATGACTAATTCTTTTACTAAAACCTCCACTAACTCATGTAATTTAAGGTATGTACCAATTTAAATTCAATTATTTATATCTCCTTTGATTTTTTAGGATGTCAAAGCATCCTTACTATGATTAGCATTAAACTAATCTTGCTAACAAGATAACCAACTTGCCAACTTATCAATCAAACATTAATGAAATGAGATTCAAGTTTAGCAAACATAACATAGCCTAATTTCCAATCTCAACATAACTTTATTTCCAACTGACCTTCAAAATAAAATAATCACCTTATGCCATTTCAAAACCTTTATCTTAAGTCCACCACCTTATACTGAACACTTAGAATACGATAACCTTTAAGATTTAAAAATTAGATTCCTTAGGATTATTTGAAGATCCTTAGATTTGTGATAACTTAAGTTTAAATGTTGAACCAAATTTCAGAAAATAATTCATATGCCTTAACATCCATACTTACAATTGTATTTCTAATGATCTAACTGAAGAACATCATGAAAAATCATAAAATTCGTTCAATTTTGATAAAATCATATTGAACATTATCATTTCAAACTGAAAACACTAATGTAATCACTACAACCTGATAACTTATATCAACTAAAATCCTATGACTAAAAACAAACATTGACAATGAGAATATATATATGCTAATTTTATTCATTCATCTCTTAATGCTTTTCAAAACCATTGATATATAAATATGAACTCATAAACAAATCATCATCAAATTATTTAATTGAAAATACATATATTAAAAAAATTAGTCATTGACTTAGGTACCTGATTGTAGTTTTAGATTTTATGACAAGGTCATCAATATGGAAGATAAGAGTATGAATTTTCAAAAAATTGTAGGGGTATGAAAAATAGGCATAACACTATACTACTAGCTTCTCTCCAATAACCATCTGATATATTAAACTCATTCAACATTTTCCTTACCATCTCTTGGACAATTTTGTTGTTTCTCTCAAACACCCCATTCTTATAGTTGTTGAAAACTATCTTATTACTCCATTTACCTTACAAAATTCATCAAACAAATTTGACCAAAACTATCCTCCTTTGTCATACCTAAGACACTTGATATTTACATTCATTTTTTTTCAACCAAAGCTTTGACTATCTTGAACTTGTCTAGATCTTTTGATTTCTCCTTTAAGACTGATACCCAAGTCATTCTTAAGAAATAATATATAATCAACATGAAGTAGCTATCTCCATGAATACTTTGAATCATTATACGTCCACATATACTCATATGGATTAGTTTTAAAGTTCTAGTGGTGGAATATTCTTTAGATTTAGAGCTTCTCCTAGTCTACTTACCATGTTGACATGCCTTGCAAAGAGCATCTACATGTTTAGATATTTTGGGAATTTTCTTCATAGATACCTTAGATCTAATCTTGACAATATTGTCAAAGTTTATATGACCTAACCTCCTATGCCACATCCAACTCTCATATACCTTGCTCGTGAAGCATTTTTATTTTGGGATTTTATTTAGTATATAGAGATTGTTTTCTATTCTCTTAACTTTGGTAATCAATCTTCCTAATTTTTCTCTTCTAATCTCACATCCATCTTCATTAAATATTAGAGTATGTCCATTCATTCACATTTGTCTCACACTCATCTATTTGTGTTTCAATCCATCTACATATAAAACATTTTCTTTTTTGGTCTTCTCATTGACTAAGTTCAAACAATTTTTCACAACTATGTTAGCATATGTGTTATCCCCAAAACTTACTAAACTGATGGCATTTTTATTAAAAGTGATGAACTATTTTTATCTCCTATCATGTGACTTGAAAAACGGTTATCTATATACCATTTCAAATCCTCATTTTGAGTATGTAAAGTAGTTTGGGCTATCATAGATTCTTGTCCTCTATCTTTCTACCTATTTTATATAGGATTTACTTTATTGATCCATTCTTTAGTGTCATGACTCCATAACCTTTCAACATGACTAGTTTTATTCATATACTTTGTCTTACATTCTCTTGAAATGCTTCCTCTTTGGTTGCAACTGTAACCAAGAATTCTGATTTTCCATCTACACTTAATAGCTTTATGTACTAATCTACCACAAAAGAAATAATGAAAAATGAAGGAGTCCATGAATTATAATTTCTTGAAATTGTTTGTCATTTGGTGAACATATGATGATACATTGTTACCTTTGATGTCACTTGATGGAGCAAGGACCTTCTTAACTTGATGATGAATAACTTTAAGTTTGGTAGCTTCTACATAGGTCTTGATTCCACCAATTTCATTAATCCTTGACTAATTAATGTCTCATGGAGCCTAACATTTATTTAACTCCTTTTGTTATTCTATTAATCCAATACCTCTCATGTCATAAAAGGATCTTTTATTATCCAAGATATTGTTAATATTTATAGTACTTTCTTCATACTTTTGATGAGTCCTTATCTTGATAGAAACTTGCTCAAATTATGCCTCTAAATATTTAATTTTCATTATAATATGAGTTTTTTATTCCATGTGATCCTACCCTTTTTTAAAAACATTCACAAGTTTCTTCACTAACTATGTGTAGGTTTTCATTACTATCATAGAAAGTACTTTCATTACCAAGATCCATATCTATGTTCCAAATATTTCCCTTAGACTATTAGGTTTACTGAAGGGTCTATGATTTTATACCAATTATTTGAAGTAGATGATGATAAGGTAGGGGGTGAATCATTTTATTAACAATATCTATTCAATTTCATTCATCATTCCATTCACATAAAAGATTAATGAATAAACAAAGAAACTATAGAAGTATATCATGAGAGAACCCAAAATATATGTGGGAAACACTCTTGGGGGAAAAAAAATTAAACCATGAACATGTAATATATTCATATAATTTAAATATTCAAAATTTATTGAAGCACCAACTTCACAAGGAGCTCCAACCCCTACCTAGTTAAGCACCCACTCAACTAGTCTTCTACGAGCTCTATATTACAAGAAGGATCCAATTCCCTAGGTATATTAGCACCAAATAAGTCACATATGATACATGATCACATTAAAACATGTATTTATAACTAAAATATATATTTCATCCTTATTTTTCACTCGTTACCCTTCAATCTTACTCAAACAGCCTCTTAGGCCTTCTCACTCAAATAACCCTCTTTTTGGTAGAATTATATCAAATGACCTTGATCAAAACATATATAAAAATAGTTACATACTAATTTAGTTTTAATATAATATTTTTTATGATCTTAAATATCTTAACCTATTCTCCAAAACATTATATCCTTTGTTCAATAGCTCAGTTCTCTAACTAGTCAAAATAGGCTTATTAGGCCTTGACTTTATACTTGATTCTTTCTCATACCTATATTGGTTGGCTAAGGACCTCACCATAATTTTATTATGATTTAAATATATAAATACACATATTTTATAAGTGAAACAAATAATACATAATTTTTTCACATTTCATAAGTACCATATCCACCATTATGCCTAATGGAGAACTAATGTAATTAGGTCTATCTTATCTACATGTTACCAATCTAACCCTTAGGAACATTTATTATCTTAAAAAATGGATTAAAAAATTAATAAATTCCTCTAATATATGTATATTAATTTCACCTTGGTTCCCCAACTCCATTTGTCCCATTTCACTACTTGGACCTACCAATTATGTCTCCTCACCAATAGGCCTTCTCACTGCTTGAAAGTCTGTCTTGAAATTTTGAACCAAATACACAAATGTACCACTTAAAATAACCATAAAATAATATTTTTTTATATTAAATATTTTAAAAACTTCCCAAATTATTTTTTATTCACCACATATTCCAAAAGGCCTAAGGAACACTTTTGTAAAAGGCTTGCTAAAAAACACCAAATGTTATCACCACAGTCAAAATCATTTAACTCTCCAAGCTTGAAAATGGACTTAAAATGAATAAAAATACATTAAAATGATGATATGAGTCATTTTTAAAACATTAAATATATTTTAATCTTCAATTTAGTGAAATATGACTTAGGAACATCTTTTTCACACACACACACACACACACACACACACACACACACACACACACACACACACACACACACACACACACACACACACACACACATGAAGTTGCTTGTAGGACCAAAAACATAGTTAAGAAAATAAATGTATAGAAAACCTATGGTAAAACTTATATGATATTAAAATTTATTTGTATTAAAATTTATCATCCTTATATAATATATTAAAATATATATTTAATGTTTATATTTACAAACTAATCTCACTATGTCACTCTACACAAACTTCACTATGTTAGATAGACCAATTTGATGACAAGTTTTTGCTTGACTATAGGCATCATCAACACTTAAATACCAAAGAGATAGTATGGATATTTATTTAATAATTACCCCATGCCTTAGTATTTATCCTTAGTCCTCTATAACCAATCCCTAATCTCATTCTCATTCTTGCCTAGTTTTCTCAAAGTTCTACTCATTAGGACAATTTAGCCATAAGCTAAATTCCATTAATATTTTAGAAAAATTTTGTTTAAAAAATGGAATATAAAATTTCAATGGCATAAAATATAATTATTTCACATCATCCTCCATCCATTTGTATACTTTGACCTAGTCAACCTTACTTGTAACATCAAAACACTAAAAATATGGGTTTCCATGTTGCTTCTACTCATTGTCAAGACAAAAAAAAAACCACCTAAGGAAACCTTGAAGATTAATTTAAATGTTAAAAACATAAAAATATTTCCAATAGATCATTATGAGCCATAATGGATTATATCTTTCCTATTAGGTCCTTATTAATGTTCTAGGAGTGTTTTGACTACCTTACATTCTTAGCAATCATTGATAAGGGATTACCCATAAAATCCAAAACTAATGCCAATAAATTCAATATAAGTACCCTACCAAACTACTATTAAGTTATTATTATCTTATGAAAAGGTTTCACATGCCAATTATTATGAGAAACTTCTTCTCAGGTCTACAATACTCCATTATGTGTACACAATCAACCTTACCATGGTTTTTCATGATTTCTCCTCTAGGTATTGACTTTAACCTTTATTTACACACTTAAAGTGACCTATCACAACTTTTTAAATTATTTTAAGATCTCTTCCAGATTTTTAAATGAACTTTACCCCTCATTAGGTCATTATAGGTCACTTTGCATCTTAGTCCTTGTATTACTAGTCATACTTGGATTATGATCATGCCTTAAAACCACTTAAAATATCTTAAACATTTCAAAATAATGACATATAACATCATATAATACTCATACATTTACAATATTTATCACATAGATCTCATATGGCTCAACTCATCATGTTTATAGGCCTATGCAATTTCACTAGGTTCCTCAACTAAGGCTTTAAGAACTCAACATTAAGAGAAATAAAGATATAATATAATGACATAAATGACACTTTCATGAAATAAATTAATACTTTATGCATAATTTTTAACACATTCCCAACATGGAAATGGATCCAAAAATATTTTCAATGTTTTTACTTCCATTTGTTGTGGTCCAGGTGCCTCTATAAGAGTGTCTAGATCAATGATATTAGCTTCTATAAAATATTGTATCTTATGTCATAATCTAATGCATATTTTTATATTATGTCTTGGTGCCCTATGATAGTCACAAAATTCATTAGAATCATAGTTATTTAGAAGAGTCCTAGTTGTATCAACCTCTTTTATGGGAGTGAAAGTTATGACATTGCATTTCAAGAGCTATTATAGAGCTAATGATGGAGGCTGAGGAAGAGTCATTAAAGGTATCCTTCGAGGAGTTGATAAAATCAAGTGATGAAGTGGATATAAAGTTGTATTAACTATTGTTTTTGAATAATTTTTGTTCTCAATGGGTTTTGCATAACTCCTTGTATGGAGGATTATTAAAACTCTTATAGTTGAATACGATCCATTTGTGTACTTTATTTTTCCCATCGAAATAATTTTGAATTACTTTTATTTCACTATATGGAAAATATCTATGAATTATGGAAACTTATTGAATAGGATAGCTTTGTGCAATGCTAGTAACAAACTCTGCTTGAATATGTCTTGGAGTTATCTATTTAACATGGGTTTAGTCATCTTTACTAATATAGCTTTATATCACAAGACATATTATGCTATTATATCATTGTATTTTTGTTTTATTTGTGCCACTTAAGAAAATGAAAAATTATCACTAATTTTGATTAAAAAGTGTGACAAAAACATATATTCCAATGGATTAAATATTGTGATGGATTGGTTTGGAATATCATAAAACCATTGTAGTGCATAATCCTTTAAACTATGAGGGAACAACTTAGTAAGGAGCAAATCATTGGATACATTTTCCAAACATGTTACATTTAAATATCATATATGGTTGTCTAAGTCACCCTTAAAAGTATACAAATTAATCTTGGGTGCCAAATATATAGATGGCAAAGGAGTTACCAGTATATATTATGCTAAAGGTGTATGCAAAAGAATATGATAATCCAAAGCATGAGAAGGAGTAGTATCACCTTGTTGAAGATGTAACACCTTGGCATACAAATCATGGATCTCATGCATAAGGTATCATACATCTAAAAATGAGGAACTAGCCATATTGAGTGTTTCCATTATTAAAGGTTGTCGACTTAAAATAGTTTGTTGTATATTCTAAATTTCTCCTAAAGTAGGTGTAACAATATTGTCATCTAGGGGAGTAAAATATTGGCCATTATTGGATTTGTTCTTTATTTCCATTAAGTCTTGCATAATATGTGCATGATCATGGAGTTATTCCTAAAGTATATCTCTAAAACTTTGTAAAATCTCATCCATATTGATAATAAGATTTTAATTATAAAGTGAGGGGTGTGTCCTAATTCATATCTTTTATATCATTTGGTCTTGATTTTATTTCTCATCTTCAGATGTATTATCATAAAAGTATACATAATCAGGGTGTGAAGGATTAATGAAGGGGTTGTAACTAGACCTTTTTCAATAGCATAAGCTTGAGTATAAGGAATTTGAGTATGCTCAATAGGATTACCATTAAGCCTATCACTTGTTCTTAAAGTAAGATACATAATTTTTTTGGATGGTACATAGAAAATAAAATATATAAAATCTAAAAATCCTAACATAGATAAGGGAAATAGGAAAAATAAGTCTACAAACCCTAATAACATATAGGGATAGAGTTTCGGTAGCATCTAATTAATTCATGTTCACCAAATGATTTAAATTTTAAGGGAACTATATAGTTTAAACCCTAGGTTTTTAAAGGGTCTGAGTATAGTAAATTAGGGTATAAATATGCAATAAATGCAACCATTAATTTTTTTAACAATTGACCTAATATGATATTTCTAAAAATAGAAATGAATGACACAAATAATTACTTAGTTGGAATTTTATTGAGATGGATGATTTAGAGGCTAAAAAATAGTTTGAAAGTAGATTTGAGTGTTAAAAATAGGGTCCATATGTCAAAAACCTTTCTAAACAATAGCATTATACCTTAGATAGTAGCATAGAGGTGCTAGTGTCCTAATTTCATCCCTAATGTCCTTGTGGTGAAAGTTATATGATCTTCTTCATGAACCTTTGATTGAGTTTGACCTATTTATACCTATGTGGATAAACTTTAATTCATTGTTTGTGCATATTTTTGAGATGATTTAGGAGTAAACCCTATACCTCCATATTTTTAGGGTATTTAAGTGACATAGGTAGAAAAAGTGTGATGTTAGTTGGGTAGGTTAGATATCATCAACAAACCACTATGTTTAGAGTTTCCTACATACCAATACTCTAAGGAGGGATCAATCCTAATGTATTTCTCCTACCTAAGTGATTGGTGGAAGTAAAAGTGAATGCTAATATGAGTATTCACTTGAGCTCTTTAAATAAGGCTTGAGACTAGAAATCTATGTATTCTAGGATTGGGATGATTGTAGATGATTATATGCATAAGTAGGAGAACATAAGGATCAATAAAATTTATTGTTCATAAATTTTTCTAAGCTTATTTGTGTATTTTACATATACTTTCCATCTAGTGGATAAAGGGCTAAAATTCATGTATTTAAATTGGTCCAGTACTTGTACAAGGTTTGAAATAGGTCCAAGATGAACCCATGTGTCTTATGAATTGAAAATATATCCCTTAGGGTTGAAATTTTTCAAAGGATAATATCATTTAAAATGATATATTATTATAAGACACTAGTGTCCAATGTATAGTGTTAGTGTTCAGGTGTTAAAACCTAAGTCACTAGTGGTCTGCATACTTAGGGTAAGGTTTGGAACTGATTTTGAAATTTATACGGATGTGTAAAGTACTTAAAAAAAGGTGGATAAATGTATAAAGAGGTCCTAATATAGTTATAGGGCTAATATAAGGATGGGTTATCTCAAGTGACACTCATTACACTCAAGTGACATTTTATATAACTAAAATATTTTATCAATAAATGATATGTGTTTAAAACTTAAAATTTAAGAAGACCTAGACGTACTTAGTTATGGACTTAGAATACTATTACACCTACTTGGTTCAACTCCTATTGATATTCAAACACTACTACAAGATAAACTTCTTCAAAATAAGGATATAGACTACAAACTCCTCCAAATATTACTTAGGGTATAAGTGAAAAATAAATTATAGTGAATAGAGTGTATATGATATGTTTATAATGAAATATTTCCCATATATATAATAAACCAATACCTTAAACTAATCCTTGACACTAATATAATATTATCAACTTGATTGATATAGTTGAAACAAGTTGGTTGACATATAACACTATCAACTAGACTGATGCAATACATATGATAGAAGATAGGATAATAAATTCATTGGGATGGGTAATATAGTACAATAAGATTATAAGGCACTAAATAAATAATATCAACTAGGATGATGTTATAAGATATAGTTAAACTGACACAACTGAATAAGGATGGGATGGAATGAGGTGAATGTCAAGACACTCTTAGGGAATATATAATGATAGAAAGAATGATAAAATCATATTATAATGATTTAATCATGATATAGTATCAAAATTATCATAAATCATAATAATCATTACCAACCTATTTTCCAGTGCACCCTTTAAAGCATTCACTCATGAAGATTGATGCTCAAAACATTACTACAAGATAAAATGTCAGTAAGAAATATGTGTATACATATGCCTCACTTGAGGCTCATCATGATTCACATGAGTGTAACATGAGATTCTTCTTTTGGAAAGAAAAATAACAAGACAAAAATATAACTAAAATGAAATAAGTAAAAGTAGATTAAAGTAAATAAAAATAGAATTCATACCTTCACTTACCTTATTGATCATAGAATATTTTTTTATGTATTTCATGTGATGTAAGATGTACATTGTGCATAATGAGAGGAAGACATGAAAAATAATATAAATTTTTTAAAAAAATTCAAAAACATTTTATTAACACCTAATAAATCTCTATCTCGTTATAAATCTAACACTTATTTTGATTCTTGAAAAGGACATATGAAAAAAAAAAATCATTACAAGATGAAATATCATAGGTAGGTAACTAAAGGATAATAGTGATAATGAAAATTATGACGATGTATTTTTTATTCTTTTCTAGTAAATATTGGTAAATACATGGTTTAAAATGTTCAAAAAATATATGATGATGAAAAATGAATGTAGAAGACACTACATCTTATGATAAAGCATGTAAACCATTGTATGTAAATGAAATATCAATGTAATTGTTGAATAATTTTACTCCATGGTCAAAATAAGTCAACCTATCTATAATTTCAAACTTTTATAGGGTTTCCTAGGATGTAAAATGTGCACCATGGTCTTAAATGAGGTAATAGAATGTGTTATAATCTCTTATCACATTAGCATAGATTGTCTCATGTCATATTATGACACCTTTTGGCCAATTTAAAAATTCATATGGTTTTCCACTAAGGACAAGTGTGCAAAAGTGCAATCTAATGTTCCATGTGTTAGATGAGTGTCAAGGAACTATTTAAAACTGACATGTTTGTTCAATGTTAAAATTAAAAAGATCACTTGAAAAAAGGGGAGTTTCAATTGTTGTGTAGACTATCATAGTTATAGAACATGTGACCACTTCATTAAGGTCTCTTCAAATCCCCATATTTCAATTTTAGGATTAGGAAGATTTGACAGATTCAAAATTGGTGAAAATTAGTTCTTCTCTATCATTGCTCTCTTAGGCAGGTCAACAAGGTCAACCAGTTTGTAGTTGGTAAGGACAAAAAGAGGAGATTTGGTATGAGTGCACTTGTTATTTATTATTGATCCTAATGATATATAATTTCATGGTTATGGTTTTTAGATTGGTGGTCCATACTTCTTGAACAAACACTAAGACTACTAGTGCATGTAAACTACTTGTATAACCCTAACACCTTCATTTTTCTTATCTATTTGCATTGATCTAATCAAACCAAGTGGTTAATGTAATATTTTATAGTATTAACATATTTTTCATATGGTTTCTAATCTAGTTTGTATGTGTGGTTATGGAAATTAAGTAGGATCATATCCATGTATTAGAAGTTGATATTATGGTCTACATAATAATGTTTCATCAATTGTATAGTTTGTATTCTATGAAATGGCTTAAAATAAAGGTAATGAACTTGTTTCAAACCCATCAGATCATTTTTATTAGTTTATCCATTTGAAGTTTGTATTCAATAGTGTCATTTATGGAGTGTTAGGCCTAAAACATAAGCACAATCATGTTATCCATAAATAGTCACCTATAGGATTATGTAGAAGGGATTAGGTAATGCCTAATGATGAAGTTGGACTCCAAGATATATATTTTGAAAATTTATCAAAAATGTATTGAAGTTCTATAATTTTTAACCATATCCAAACACATTTAAGACCAGTTTAAGCAACATATAGGGGTGCAAAGTTAGAAAGGATGTAAAGTGGGATTAATTACCTTAATTTATCTAAAAGAGATTTGTTGTAAATAATGTCATTGATGTCAAAGGGTAATCATGAATTTTATTAATGGAAAAGTATTTTAGTAAAATAATTAAACTAAATAAATAATATTTAATTTAATTAAGGTAATTAAACATGCAAATAATAGTGATATCTTTGCATGGAATCAAAGATAATTTAACTGTGTTTAAATGGGCTTAAAGATGTAATTATGGTGAAGTGTTAAAGGCATTTTATAAGTTTGAAATGGTCCCAAACCTTAGTCGACCTACTAAAAATACTATGGAACTAATTTTAAGGAATTTATCCCACCTTTGTGAGGAGTTGTGACCATTAGGAGGAGTTGTGACTATTGAAGAGTCACAACCTTAATTTATGACTTTTCATGGGCTATAAAAAGGTGTAAAGAAAGTGGAAAAACTACATATCTAAATGTGTAAGTTAATAAAGAAGATAATAAATATTTAATAGAATAAATTGTTAGAGTATTGGAAGAAAAATTAGAAAGTATAAGGTAAATCATAGTAGCAAAAATACACAAGTGTAAATTGGATCTAAAGGAAAAAAAAATATATTCTATCATCAGATGTGTTAGAAATAAATTGGAGATAAAAGAATGTTTATTGTAATAATTTTGGTGCCTTTTTATTGAAGAGATTGGTGTTTCTTTCTGAGTTGGTGCTCAGTGAGAGGGGTTGGTGCTCATGTAGGTTGGTGCCTATAAAATTGTACTTAGTTTTGGTGCTCTAGTAGGTTTGAGCCTATGAATATTTATATTAAGAAATATTTTTTTATAGTTTTCTCTTGAAATGGTTTCCACGTATATCTTGTGTTGTTATTTGATTTATTTGAATACCAATTCACCCCCACCCCCACTCTTAGTATTAGCCTAAGCTTAACAATTGGTATCAGATCAAGTTCTTTTAGATATAACTTAATTTCTAGAAGGTAGACTGTATAAGCACACATGGTTGGATCACAAGTTTAAGTTGGATTTTCCTCTAATAAATCACTATTATTTGATGGCAAAAATTATGCCTTCTGGAGCATAATAATGAATACATATCTAATTTATCTTAGATTTAATATTTGTCAAGCAATAGTAACCAAGTACCAAATACCACAAACGCCACCAATAGATGCTACTAGAAAGAAGGCTAGCTTGAAAAATGTTAAGGAAATGAATACCATCCTCTATGTGCTTTCAAAATATAAATTTATAAAATTCATGCAATGTGATTCTATGAAAGATATCTAGGAAAAACTTAAAACTATCTATGAGTGTGAAGCAAGGTAAGACAAGAAAAACTCCAAACTCATAGGAGACAATTTGAGAGTTTTAAGATGAAGGAATAAGAGAATAATTTAGGATACCTAATTTGGGTTGATGAAATAATAAATGTTATTCAAGGACTTAGAGAACCATGGAAGAGTCTAAAATCATCCAAAAGGTGTTGAGGTCCTTACCACTAAGGTTTGATGTGAAAGTATTTACTATTGAATAAATGCAAGATATGTATAAATTATAGACGGATGAGTTGCATAGAATCCTCATTATATATGAAATGAGGACTAAACTCAAAAGACCATCAAAAAGAGAAGCAACATTTAAAGAATCAGAGAAGGATAAAGTTAAGGAAATTTATCCAAGTGATATCTCAAGTAGAGAAGAAGATTAAAATGAGGCTCTATTCATTTTAAAGTTTAAGAAATTTTTAAGCAAATATAAAGGTAAGTTACCATTATAATTTTTTAATTATGGTAAGATTGGTCATTTTGAAGATAAGTGACTAGATAAAGACAATAGTGATGAAGAGGAGAGCAAACCAAAAATTTAAGAAGGGATACATAAAAATAAAGACAAAAAGATATTTGAGAAGAAAAATAAAGTCTTAAACTCTAGGAGGAACATAACTCATCTGAAGAAAGTGGAGTCACTGATACTGAAAATGATGACGAGAAAATATTGTTCATGGCCATAGAAGATAATGCTTCCACACTAAGAACAACATGGAGGAAGAAGAATATGAAGGCAAGATAAATATCAAATAAGAGATTATCTATTATTTAGGATAGATAAAAGGTCTTAAGAAAAAAACATGAAATAAAATATTCATATTTAGAAATATGAAAAATAGAGTCAAGACTCAAAAGCCAAAATATCACAAAGTCTTGAGGACTCAAAGAAGATAATTTTTTATCTAAAATTCCAAATTAAATAGGCAAATAAAATTGAATAAGATTTAATGAATTATCTAAATAATAAAGGAGAAGATAGTGAAATGTGTGAATTTGAGATTTTTGGTTTGAAAAGGGATCTAGAAAAGGTGAATACTAAAATAACAAGTGACTTAAAATCTAATAAAATCACCCAAGTTTTGAATATTATTCTAGAGAGTCAAAGATCACCATCCAATAAGTCAGGCATTCGGTATGAGAAGGAAAAAGAGAAGGCTAAGATCTATTTTAAAACTTTTAAGGAACCTATGAAAAAGGAGACCAAGAAGGAAGAAGGCTAGAATACAAAAAACATCTCTATTAATAAAGACAACAAAGGAGAACAAAACTTTAGGATACCACTTGCTCCAAGATATACCAATAAAACTAGGTTCAGTAATTATTATCATGGATATTTTTATTATTTTAATCATTTTGGTCATAATAAATTATATTTTAAAAATAGAGCCAAGGATGTTGAAGTTAGGAGCAAAAACAGAGGGACCTGTGGAGTTTTGAATAGAATCTAAAATTTGTTTGCTCCCCTATCAATCTTTGATAAAGAAGATATAATATATTACAACTATAATAAATATGAACATAGCATGCTCTTATAGAAGTGTGTTCAAATTTATAAGACAAGATCAAAAATTCAAGGGTCCAGTGATAAAGAAAAGGGAACCAATAGAGACTTGGAAGAAAAATCAAGAAGACAAAGAATAAAATAAGGAAGAATCCATGATCATTTAAACAACATTCAATGTCAGAGATGAAGGAAAATAATGGTTTATTGATAGTGGATGTTTGAAACACATTTTTAGAGATAAAATCAATTTTATCTCACTGATGAAAGTCAATGAAGGCATGGTGAAGTTCAAAGACAATAGTATAGCTAGAATAACAAGAAAAGGTACCCTTAGTCTCGATAATGGAAGAACCAAAATAGAGAATGTGTTATATGTGGAAGGATTAAAGCATAATATTCTAAGTGTGAGAAAAATGTGTGATCAAGGACACAATAAATTTATTTGCTAAAGGTTGTGAGATCAAAAAAAGAGGCATGGGAGACATAATTGTAGATACCCACAAAATAATAAATAATTTACACATGCTTATAGAAGTTAAAGGAGATAAGTGTTGTCTGAGTCAAGTTGAAGATAGTTGGCTATGGCACAAAATAATTGTCCATATAAATTTTGATAACCTTCTGAATATTAGCAAGAAACAAGCTATAATAGACATTTCAAAGATAAAAAATCCATCAAACATGCTTTGTAAGCAATGCCAACATGGGAAGTAGACTAGGATAAGATTCAGAATGATGGAATATTCCACCATGAAGAAATTAGAGCTCATTCATATAGATCTGTGTAGACCCACTAAAATGTAAAGTATACAAAATGGGAGGTATTTTATGCTACTAAGTGATGATTGCACTAGAATGACAAGGGTTGCATTTCTGAAAGAAAAGTCTAAGGCCTTTAGAAAATTCAAATTATTTAAAACATTAGTTAAAATGAAACTAGTTTAAGGATCAAATGATTAAGGTCAAATAGAGGAGGTGAGTTCATGCCAAATGAATTCATTGAGTATTGGTATTATCATGGGATAAAAATAAATTACTCAACTACAAGAACCCCATGGTAGAATGAGGTAATAGAATGAAAGAATAGGACTGTCTAAGAAATGGCTAGGATAATTCTAAATGAATCCAAGTTATTAGATAAATATTGGAGATAAGAAATCCACACAGTTGTATACATCCTAAATAGAGGGTAGATTAGAGTGAATAATGACAATATCCTAAATGAGTTATGGATAAGAAGACCAGTTTCTATCAAATATTTCAAAGTATTTAAAGGTAAGTACTTTATTAAGAGGATCTAAGCTGATTTTGGGAAATTTAACTCAAGAGCTAAGGATTTTTTTTTGAGATATTCCATAAAAATCAAGGCATACAAATTCTACAACAAGAGAATGTAAACTATTGTATAAATTGCCAATGTTAGAGTAGATGAAATTGGATCTCAGAAGCAAAATGATCCATTATACGAATTAAATATCATTGAAGAAGATGTTTAAGTAGGGAAGATGGATGAAGATGAATGGTAATACACTAAGGCATCATCTTGATTCATTCAAAATAACCATGTTGAAAGACAAATCATTAGAAATATGTATGCTAGAGTATAGACAAGAAGAAGGATTATAAGAAATTTTGAACAAGTGAATCTTTTTTTGTTATCTAAAATATAGATTAGAATTGTTAAAAATCAAGCCATGATGAACATTAGGTAAAATAAATGGAAGAAGAGCTAAAATAAATTGAGAAGAATGAGATGTGGGAGATGGTACCCAAAACAAAAGATCAAAATGTGATCAGAACCAAATGGGTGTACAAGAATAAACTAAATTAGGATGGTCAAGTGGCATGAAACAAGGCTCAATTGGTATGCAAATGATATTCTCAAATCAAAGGTATTAAATTTGAAGAAACCTTCACTCCTATAGAAAGATTAGAGGAAATCAAAATATTTCTTGCCTATGATGTATTCAAGAACTTCAAGGTATATCAAATGGATGTAAAATCTACCTTTCTAAATGGTAAATTAGAAGAGGAAGTGTACATCGAGTAGATATAATAACTTATTCTATCATAAGATATCAAATATATATGCAAATTGAAGAAATCCTTGTATGGATTGGAGCAAGCCCCCAAAGCTTGGTACTCAAGAATTGACAAGTACCTACAAGACTAGGTATTCAAGAAAGGATTTATTGATAATAATTTTTACATCAAAACTAAAGGTGATAATCAATTAATTGTTGTAGTTTATGTTGATGATATACTATTTAGAGGAGATAGTGAGAATCTATCCAAAGGATTCATCGAAGACATGCATAAATAATTTGAGATGTCCATGCTTGGTGAGCTATCATTCTTCCTTGGATTGAAAATATCTTAGTCTAGTAAAGGAATATTCATCTCCTAGACCAATTATGCTAAATAAATCTTGAATAAATTTTAAATGGAAACTTATGCACCAGTTGGCATGCATATAGATATAGGTA
The DNA here is from genome assembly GCA_037957365.1 of Torreya grandis. Lineage (NCBI taxonomy): Eukaryota > Viridiplantae > Streptophyta > Pinopsida > Cupressales > Taxaceae > Torreya > Torreya grandis. The sequence continues at coordinate 286,837 of JARHVA010008946.1, read as the reverse complement.
ATAAGTTTAGTAAGGATGATGAATCATCAAATGTAGATCAATCCCTTTATATATCGAAGATTGGTATTATTTTGAACATAATGGCATCCAGGCTAGATATCATGTAAGTATTACGCATGGTAGTAAGCTATTAGGAAACTCATAATAAAATACATGTGCAAGTGGTGAAGTGGATATTCATATATCTAAAAGGGACCTTGGACTATGGATTATGGTATCCTATAGGGAAGGATTTCACATTGATAGCATATACATACTTAGACAGGGAAAAATGCTTAGATGATAGAAAAAATACAAGTGGAGGAGCATTTTTACTTAGAGATAGCCTAGTGTCTTAGCTAAGTAAAAATGAGAATTCATTTTACATATCCATAGCATAGGTAGAGTACATAGTGGTAGTATTATTTTGCACTCAATGTTATTTGGATGAAGGAGACCCTTAAAGACATCAAGGTAGAATATGATCATCCAATTTCAATATAATGTGATAATACCAATTCATCCTTTCAAAGAATCTAGTGATGCATTCTAGAACAAAGCACATTTAAATCAGATACCATTTCCTAAGAGATCAAGCTGTATAACAACATGTAAAATTGGAATATATTACCACCACAAAGTATATAGTAGACATTTTTACCAAGCCACTTCCAAAGGACACATTTGAATACCTATATGAGAAGATTGGAGTAATCTCTTATGCTTCCTATTACTAAAGGGAAGTATTGATTAATGGGGCGCTAAGCATTGCATTATATAGCTCCTGGGTTATCCCTTTACCATTGATGTTAAAGGGGGAGAAGTACAAAAAGAGGTAGTCATAAAAAAGGGGAGATACAAAAGAATAATATCTTAGACAAAATAAATAATACAACAAGGGGAGTAGATTTAGTGTGTGGTTGCCATCAAAGATAAAGGGGGAGATTGTTGGAAATATTATCATTGATGTCAAAGGGTAATCATGAATTTGATGGATGGAAAAGTATTTCAATAAAATAATTAAATTAAATAAATAATATTTAATTTAATTTAGGTAATTAAATGTATAAATAATGGTCATATCTTTATGTGGAATTGATTACAATTTAGTTATGTTTAAATGGGTTGAAAGAGGTAATTATGGTAAAGTTTTCAAGTAATTTTTTAAGTTTTAAATGGTTCCCATCCTTATATGACCTACTAAAAATAATATGGCATTGATTTCTAGGAAGCTGTCCAACCTTTGGGAGGAGTTGTGAATGTTGGGAGGAGTTATGACCATTGAAGAGTCATGATCTTAATTTATGACTTTCCATGGGATATAAAAAGGTTCATAACGAGTGTGAAAAGTGTAGATCTAAAAGAGTAAGTTAGTAAATAATATCTTAAATATTTAATAGAATAAATTTTTAGAATATTAGAAGAGAAATAAACAAGGGTAAGCATAGCAAAAAAATACTCAAGTGTAGATTGGATCTAGTGGAGAAAAAGTAGTATTCTATCATTAGTTTTGTTAGCAATAAATTATAGATAGAAGAGTGTTTATTGTAAGAAGTTTGGTGCCTTTGTATTGAAGAAATTGGTGTCTCTTGATGAGTTGCTACTTCTTGAAAAGGTTTGGTACTCCTGTAGGTTGGTGCCTACTAAATTGTAATTGAGGTTAGTGCTCTAGTGGGTTGGTGCCTATAAATATTTATATTGAGAAATATTTCTCCATGGTTTTCTCTCAAAAGAGTTTTTAAATATATCTGGTGTCACTTTGTATTATGTTATCTTGGGTTATTATTTGATTGATTTAAATATTTTAATTAAAATAAATCATTAAGTGTTAGAAAAGAAAAGAATATATAATATTAATTCACCCCCTCTCTAAGTATTATCTTATGCTCAATAAAGTTTTTCTCTTACAAAGTGACATCTAGTGGTGAGGACTGATGGTGTCTGAGGTAGCTTAATGTTTTTCTTCTTATAACCTAGGCCTAACACTTGAAAATAAAGAGAAGATTGATAGGTAAATATAATTTGATGGTTGTGTGGTTTTAACCTAGTTAAATTTCCACTAAAAACACTTTGTGAAAGCTACAATGCATTGAGTCAAAATGAATTTGGGATAACAGTGGCCCACACTAAGAGATGAGCATATTCTCAAGGCAAGAAAAAAGCTCATATAAATGAAATATAATCCTATTGACTTCATAGGAAAAATAAAAGAGTGAATTAATTATCAATAAAATATCTTCACCTATATTAAGGTCTCATATCCCCTAAACAACATCTACAACCTGACTATAGACCTAAGGTCTATTGATGGTAATGGCATGAGAATATGATGTCAAGGTATGAGATGAGATCATATATGTGTGGAATGGTTTGGGTGACCTCAAAAATAATAAAATATGGTTAATTATAGTGTTAATTCATATATAATCACCTATAGGAGTCTCAATTTCCCAAATATGTATACCTACAGGTGACATAGTCTAGCTCATGCATAGACAAGCCTAAACCCATAAGAGAATGCATACTTAGTAAGTTGGAAGAGGTATAAAGTGGATGAACATGTATAAATAATTATCATAATAATTATATTAAAATTCATTTCATTCTCATGGGTAGGGGAGATAGATCAAATATTGAATGAAGTTGGTTTAAAACTTCTTACATAATTAATCAGAACCTTACACACAAACTAGGCTTATGAAGCTAGTTTTAAGAAGTTAGAAGGTTGAGGACTCCAAAAGTGTGATATAATTTTCAGAATTGACATATAGGGTCATCATGAACCAAACACAACCTCCACAATATCATTTTTTTGGGAAAATAAGGGATGTGCCCTTTGTTTTGTCTCAAGCAGAGGGCACTCCACAGTCAAGACAAAATAATAGCCAGGGTACATGAACAATAATAGAATGAAATGAAGAGTATTGAGGAAATTTTGGATGAAATTAAATATTTAAATGGAGGTTAATAATTACAATTAAATACCTATAATCACTATAAAATACTCATGTGGTCATATATACATATTCATAGTCCATGTCTATTAGGCCTAGAACTAGGCCTAACCCATCATGGCCTATAATATCATCCATAAGGCCATATGATATTTAAAAAGCTTGTGATAGTATTTAGGAGAGATTATAATACTAGTTTTAAACATTATTTTTCAAAGAGTGACACATGAGTGGTCATTTTGGCCTAAAACTATCTTAGACCTATCCAAGATGCTTAGAAGGAGCTCAAGAGCCATATTGTTTTACTCGTATCTATATAGTTGAGTTTAATGGTGACTCAATAAATTTGGGAGATTTTAAGGGGTTAATTTACTCCAACTTAGTTAAATTTTTTCAAAGGTTAAATGTATAACCTTTAGGAATCATTAGTAATAATATTAACTTCCAAAAACCCTTATAAAACCCTTGTCTAAACCCTATGGAAAAGAAATGAATGGGAATTCATTAAAAGATGATAAAATGGCCTATAAAGTGAATTTTACAAGATTTTAACTCTCTCAATATCCTCACCATCCAATTTGTTTTACCATCACTTGTACATACATACCTAATTCTAGGGTTTTTATAGGTTTTGATGTGTTTCACAAGTACAAAAGGGAATAGAAGAATGAAAAACATTTAGGGAGGATTTTGGGGACTTTTAGAACTATCCATACTAATATATCACCTTATAAAATCATGTAAATCTCTCTATTATACCATTCTTTATAGGCAATCTAATTAAGATAGTGAGAAGGCAAAGTGGTTGTCAAAGATTGGAAGTGAGAAGTGTGTTTTAAGTTTCATAGAGATCCATATGATAGACCAAAGGAAAAATAAGGTCTAAGTGAGTTATTTAACAGCTATAAAATTCATATCCTTATAAAACTACAATTCATCATAGTGACAAGTGTATGAAGTAGGCCTAGAAGGTCAATAAGTGACTATAGATAGTGAATGACAAGTGACAAAGGATAATTCATCAATTAATGAGACATAGATGACAGTCACTATCTTGTTTCCAACTTCCAATGTTAGAAAAAATGTGTCAAGGATTTATAAGTAATTTTTAATCAATCAACTGACTCATCATCATGAGGGTAGTTTTAAAAATGACCATAGATATTTCCATGCTAACCTCAAGGAAAATGTCATGTTTTTATGGACACCTATCTAATACGACTTCGTGAACTATTTTTTACTTCATTATCTTGAATTGTAACTAGTTTATAAAGTTTGACATATGGCCTTATGACCATTCATATTCACTTATTCTCTCTCCTCTCCTATGCTTTATACATGCAAGACTTTTTGGCTTTGTAGTGAAGACACAACTAGTATGGTGAAGCCCTACTAGTTTTACACATAATTTTGCCTTTGAATAAAGTTATGAAGTTGATTTATCCTTTATAAATCTTGCCTAATTATTTCAATTAGTGTATTTGGATGACATGTGATGAAGATTATTTCTTCTTGCTTCCATTTTGCTCTTGTATGCATTATGTGAGAAACATATCTTCTAATAGATCTAATTAAGTGTATTATTTGTTGACTATGTTTTGAAGTGTAAGATAGTTTAGTTGTGTCTAGTATCATACCTTATTTTCACCCACCTCTAAATATTCATAACAATCTACCTCTATGAGAAATACTTATGCTAGAAAGATATAGAGTTTAGGTCAATTTTAGTAGCCTTATTTCTTAGTGTATGTGCAAGTGTGATTGTGGAATTATCTTTGGTGTATCACCTCCATTACTATAGGTTACTTTAAGTTGCCTTCATGAATTTTCACCCTAAATAGTGATAGTTCTAGTGTAGTGTGTGAGTGTAAAAGATAAATCAAGGGATCTATCCCTTTAACCTAGAGGTTTACCTTTGCTATATACAACCCACATGCCTAGAAATAATCCCATGTTAGTCAAATTTGGAGAGGCAGGAATGACCTCTCCAAGGGTGAAAATTTTGGTTACAATAGTAATAAAGATCAAAAAAAGATATGTAAGTAAATATGTTATTTCCTATAAGATAAGCATGTGGAATCAAACATGAAGAGAACATTTACGATAATAAATAAAATTTAATTAAAAATGTAAGACAAGTATGTCAAATTAAACATAAATAAAAACATGAAAGTATGCAAATTTTCATATCTAAGATAAGTGAAGTCCTCAAAAAAAAATAACATGATGTATAAATGAAAACAAAAATATCTAAGCAATGAAAACTCAAAATTAATGTTTAATCTAAGATTAGATGTAGGAAACCGCAACCACCTAAAGACAATACAAGGATGAAAATTAGATGGCGTAGAAATCAAAGGTGACCAATGTTTTTGAAGATTCTTTTGGTTAGATTCCTAGTGTCTTATACTCCATACTCATAAACTAAAATCCAAGAGGTATAAAAATGTTATCATATAAAATTGATATTCATAAAGGATAAAATGAGAGAAATATAACATAAATAAGGAAATTAAAGATCCACACATGTGATGTCTAAAATCCCTAGTGAGAATGAGACAATTTATAATAGTTTATAAGGCTAAGAACTTTTAGCATCAAGGACCTATGATACTCCAACTAGTGAACACAAAGATTGGGATAACAAGTGAATTACGTATACCATCACATGAAGGATATATGAATGAAATTAAAATTATCCTACCTTCTTAAAATATGTTCCCCACTTATCTATACCCATTATAGATCCATCAATCTACTAATAATATTTAGATACTTGTGTGATAAAATAGGCCACACTAAAATGTAGTCAGATATAATTATGTAATGATAAAATATCTCCTACCCTAGTATACTAGCCCATCCCACCATAATATACCTCAAATCTATCATGAGACAAATTGTGGAGTTTTAGGTTCGAATAGAATATGAGATGTACCAAACAATGATCATTTTTGTGTGTGTGATTTGAATCTCATAATATAGTTTTTCCTTTTGGTCTTATTTAAATAGTTATTATTTTTGTATTTTTGTATTCATCTTACACACAAATTCATAAAACCAAACATGGATGAAATAAATATACAACAAAAGAGAGCTATGTCTACGCACTATAAGGAAGAACATAAAGACCAAGCTACCAAAATACTCCTAATATTGGCCACATGTAAGTTCCCAATATAAAAAATGACCTAAATTTTCCTCAAGTGAAAGGAAAGGAAGGAAATATTATAATCTTAGAATATTAATCACTATAATTAAAATTATATAATGAGGAATACACTTATAGCTGATCACATGGAGGGAAAAAATTAATTTGAAAGGTATGGGCCTATATTATGATAGTCATGTCACTAAGGAAGTTTTGCTAACTTACAAAGGATATATCATAAGCATGGGTAAAATTATTATTCATCCCAAAAGATGGAAAAATTAAATTAGGGTCAAATAATCACAAAGATACTAAGGTATAAATGATAAAAATGTGATAGAAATAAAACTCAAAGGTTCTACCTAATCTCTATAAGATAAATAAAGGCCAAAAGTGAAATGATATAAAACTCTAAGATGATACCTAAGAAACAAAATGAAAATAAAAAATGAAATTAAATATATAAAGGAACAAAAAAAGAAACAATGGTGTAATTAAAAATGATATTAAACTTAAACGTTGACATAATTTATAAAGCAATGTACATCCATATGATAGGATCTAGAGTGAATTTGGTAAGAAAAGTATAATAAATTAATCACATAGATCAATAAACCATTTCATAGATATTAAATGTTGAAAAATGTCTCATAAGTAAAAAAACCCACAATAATGAATTATTCAATAATTGAGAAACTCATATATACCCAATACAAGTTCTTCAACCTCTCAATTATTTTTAGACAAATTTTAACAAAACTCTTCAAGATTAAATATAATTAATATTTCATATTCATGTGTTGGTTTCACATAGGCGTAAAACCCTATTTATAATGAAGAACTAATGGAGGTGACTATTGTAAAAGTAATGGGTCCATCTAATTAGATTTAAAAAATTATTAAAATTTTATAATAATTAAATAATTATAAATTTATTATTGATTATCACAAGGTTTCCACCTCTTGGTAATAAATAATATATTATTATTTATTTAACTAATACCAAGGCTAAGGGTCAATTAAGCCCAATTAGAATTAAATTTTCCAACACTTCCCTTTAACACTAAGTGGGAATAAATGTCATAGTCAAGTCAAAATAAGAATCATACTATGTATACAATTTAAAATATCTAAAAACTTTCATCATGACAAACATCACCTTTATGTGTGTGTGTGTGTGTGTGTGTGTGTGTGTGTGTGTGTGTGTGTGTGTGTGTGTGTGTGTGTGTGTGTGTGTGTGTGTGTCACAATAAACTACTAGGAATTAAGTTTAGGATAGCATGATCGTGAGACTACATCTCATAGTTTCTCATGAATAATAATATAAGATTATTTGGATCCTTTTATAACATAAGGACCTCCATTACAAAGTATGATTTTTTATATTGGGTACAAAAAACTTCCACATAAAGTTTACAATAACATAACTTCCACACAAATCTTACAATGCTTTACAATTGATAATAAGTATAGAGGAGGAGGAGGAGGAGCAGAAGAAGAAGAAGAAGAAGAAGAAGAAGAAGAAGAAGAAGAAGAAGAAGAAGAAGAAGAAGAAGAAGAAGAAGAAGTGGCATTGTCATACACACTCCCCCTTAATGGAAACTATGAAATTCCTAGCATTGAATGAAACTAACAAAACTTGGTATCATTATGTGGCTTTGTGAAGTATCTACCATTAGTTCCTCTATAGGATAGAACTATGGATCTATATCACCACTGAGGAATCTCTAGGATAAAATGCACATGAACTTTAATATGCTTAAATTTTTGGTGTTGTGCCTGAACAAAACTTAATCGCATATCCAAAAGTATATACATGATAGCATAGTATGGTTAACATATAATAAACACATACATAAAAATATGAAATATATTTTTATATGATAAAACATGTTTAAAATAATCAAGTTACATTTTAGGAAAAAAATCATTACTTTGATTATAAATTTAGTAAAACAAACATAAATTATTGTATGAAATTCATTATTTATTGTCTCCAATGTTGACAAGATGAGCATCCCCAACTTTCATGTAATATGCACACAATAATATACTAATAATATAATACTATATTTATCCAAACATTAGATACAATATTATTAATAACTCATTTTATCATTAGATTTTTATATTACTCAATTAACATTAAAATATATTACATGCATAACATCATGCTTAATTTGACAAGACGATAATGTTTAATTATTATATTTTCAAAGAAGATCATGCTTAGTGAGTTTGGATTTTTTGTGTTTCAATTACTTAGATACTCTCATTTGATTTTTTATACTAACATTCTTATACATTTTATTTGATAATAAGACATGTTCTTTGATTTATCATCTAAGAAAAATATATCTATTACAATATAATTTTAATATGTATTGTTTAATAATCAATACTAAATCAGTTTAATAATAAATACAATGTAGATGAGACACTATCAATATAGTTAGTATTTCTAAAGTAATAATAAAATAGTTTTATCAAATCAAAATGAAATGTTATGAGCATATATGTATTTTTGATGTATAAAAAATGCAATTATTAAGTAGGGATTGTATTCAAAATATGCATAGAAGTATTCAAGGCTTTGACCCATAAGAACTAGGAGGAACATTTCTAAAATACAACATTGTTCTGTACATCTCAATAATGGTGTGGTTGTTCTTTTCATCAATATAATTTTGTTGAGGGGAATAAATATTTATTAAGTTTATTTTAATACCACAACTAATATAAAAAGAATAAAACTCTTTGATGATATATTCACCACCATTATCAATTCTTAATATCTCAATATAAAAATTAGATGCATTTTCAACAAAATCTTTAAATTCTTTGAATTTAGTTAACAAATCAAATTTATTTTTAATTAAATATGACAAAATCACTCTATTATAATCATAAATAAAAGTGATATTATAAAAACAACCATTAATAGATATGCCTTCAAGGTGTCATACAACATCACTATGAATCAATTATAAATGATGTGAGGAATTCACATCAAGATTCTTGTGAAAGGGTTTAGTATGTTGCTTACCACCTAAGAAAACCTCACAATTTTTAATATGATAAGGTATAAAATAAATTCCAACCAAAATATTATTGTAACAACCACAGTGATTTTTAACAGAATATTTCAATATTTTTTTAAAATTAAATACTCATATTCAACATATAGATTTCACCACAAGAAACACTATCAATATAGTTAGTATTTCTAAAGTAGTAATAGAATAGTTTTATCAAATAAAAATGAAATTTTATGATCATATATTTATTTTTTATGTATAAAAAATGCAATGACTAAGTAGGGATTGTATTCAAAATATGCATAGAAGTATTCAAGGATTTGATCCATAAGAACTAGGAGGAACATTTGTAAAATATAACATTGTTCTATACATCAATAATGGTGTGGTTTTTCCTTTCATCAATATATTTTTGTTGAGGGGAATAAATATTTATTATATTTTAATACCACAACTAATATAAAAAAAATCAAACTCTTTGATGATATATTCACCACCATTATCAGTTTTTAATATCTCAATAGAAAAATTAGATGCATTTTCAGTAAAATCTTTAAATTATTTGAATTTAGTTAACACATAAGATTTATTTTTAATTAAATATGACCAAATCACTCCATTATAATAATAAATAAAAGTGATAGTATAAAAACAACCATTAAGAGAGGCACCTTCAAGGAGTCATACAACATCACTATGAATCAATTATAAATGATACAAGGAATTCACATCAAGATTCTTGTGAAAGGGTTTAGTATGTTGTTTACCACCTAAGCAACCCTCAAAAGTTTTAAGATGATAAGGTATAAAATAAATTCCAAATAAAATATTATTGTAACAACCCCGCTGAGTTTTATCAAAATATTTCAATATTTTTTAAAAATTAAATACACATATTCAACATATAGATTTTACCACAAAAAACACTATCAATATAGTTGGTATTTCTAAAGGAATAATAGAATACTTTTATCAAATAAAAATGAAATTTCATGAGCATATATGTTTTTTTATGTATAAAAAATTCAATGATTAAGTAGGGATTGTATTTCAAATATGCACAGAAGTATTCAAGGCTTTGACCCATAAGAACTAGGAAGAACATTAGTAAAATATAACATTGTTCTGTACATCTCAATAATGGTGTGGTTTTTCATTTCATAATTATAATTTTATTGAGGAGAATAAATATTTATTAAGTCACTTTTAATACCACAACTAATATAAAAATAATCAAACTCTTCGATGATATATTCACCATCATTATCAGTTTTTAATTTCTCAATAAAAAAATTAGATGCATTTTCAACAAAATCTTTAAATTATTTGAATTTAGTTAACACATAAGATTTATTTTTAATTAAATATGACCAAATAAATCTATTACAATCATCAATAAAAGTGATAGTAGAAAAACAACCATTAAGAGATACACCTTCAATGAGTCATACAACATCACTATGAATCAATTATAAATGATGTGAGGAATTCACATCAAGATTATTGTGAAAGGGTTTAGTATGTTTGTTACCACCTAAGAAACCCTCACAAGTTATAATATGATAAGGTATAAAATAAATTTCAACCAAAATATTATTGTAACAACCCCATTGAGTTTTACCAGAATATTTCAATATTTTTTTAAAAATTAAGTACACATATTCAACATGTAGATTTCACCACAAGAAACCTAAATAGTGATCTTTAACTAACTATATTAACTTATTAAACTTTAAAGGTTATATATAATCCATTTAGATAGGGATCACCATGAATAGTTATAAAAATAATGATCAATACTTAAACAATAATAAATACTTCATATCATCATAAATGAAATAGTATAAATTCAACCACCATTGATACAACATTACAACCACTATTGTAAAAGTAGAATGTATAAATTTTAATTTTTTTATAAATGCATAAAAATATCTCAAATGATAAAACATTATACAAATCTCCTCTGAGCAGAGTCTCCATGACTCAAGTATCAATATGCAATCTCATGTGTGTCTCCATGACTCAAGTATCAATATGTAATCTCAAGTGTAGTCTCAATTATAGTACTATGGCTGAGAGGGAGAGAATCATCTAAACACTTTTTCACACCATCCAAGGACCATATATTCCATGCACTATCTCCCAAATAGGGGATTCCCTCCCTTTACAGATGGGTAGATAATGACAGTATAAGAATCTAGAGTAACAAAGCAGAACCCATGTGTTAAAGATATTTAATACAAATGTGTAACATAAATAAATCCATTTTAATATTATATTACACAAATATGAAAACTATATCAATATATGAAATGTAAATTTTTATCAAACATTACTTTGGCCAAAGTTTTCAATAATAAATTATCTCTACGATCAGTCATATTCATACACACCTCTCAATTAGATTACACCTCATTTTGCATTAATGGAATTACCTAATCTTATGAAATCTATCCACTACTCATTTATATTCATGAATGTGATATTTATTAAAATAAATAATAATTAAAAATAATAATATATTCATTCATAATATTTCAATTTAGCTAATCAAAATTATGCTAAGTATAGAAATATCATATACATTCATCTAGTCCATCAATTAAAGTGAAATGAATGTATACATATAATTTATTAAAAATAATAAATAGAATCCAAAAATATTCCTCATTATAACATACCATCTAGGTAATGATTATCTAGACTACCAATTGCTTTAATCACTAAAAAACTTATAATATTATTTATCCATGAAATAACAATATAACACAGGCTTAAAAGATTGATTTTATTCCACATATAACAAAAGTCATAAACATAATATTATGTTCTATATTTAAACTCATAAATACATTAAATTCCATATATTTAAACATTAAAATATAAATAAGAATCAATCACATGCTCTTATGATAATAAAAATTGTAACATAGTTGCAAGCATAACATAGATACATACATATATATAATAAATACTTCATTTTATACAGTATACTACTAAGATGACATCCACTATCACTTTCCTTAGTGTATATTATATATGGTAAGTATATATATAGTTCATATACAAATGGCCCATAACCTTTTTCGTTAAAGTGATAAATCCCATTTTTCCATGATAAATAAAACACAAATAATTCTATAAATCAAACTTAGTTACTCCTTTATTCATCAAAACTATTTAATAATTTAAATCCAATCAATCATTCAATTTTTTCCATTTAAATATAGATCATATGAGCAAATATAAAAACATAGTCACCTTTACCCAATTCGGGCATTGTTTAATAAAATACATAGCCAAATACCCAACTTAGGTCTTATTTAACAACACACAACTGAATAAAACAATTCAAACATGAAATATAACCCGTATATCTAGTCCCCCTATAGACTAATCAATTTTTACATAATTCAACCAAATAATAATAATACACAATCATGTTAAAATACAAGTGCAATTCATATACATATATATATATATATATGAATTGCACTATTAAAATCTTAACTCTACTATGTGAGCTTAATATATATTTGGGTATGTTTATATGCACAAGACCAAGTGATAATCTATAGTTACTTATTCATCTACCCATCCTGGGTTACTCAATGTGACTAAACCACAGTTTCAAAATCCAATTTTATATACAAGTATACATAATATAACATATCTAAGAGTATATAATTATACTATTACCATGTATATACAAATTTGTTGAATCTAAAGCCAAGTAAATCACTAATTGAAAACCATATCCTCTAGTTTATTATACAAATATCTTCATATACAAAATTTATTACTAAATTTTTCTCATTTAAATCACTATGGTTCATGTTATAGGTGTGTGTATATTCAAATATACTGATCTAAAGCCAAGAAAATCACCAATTGAGAACCATATCCTCTAGTTTGTTATACAAATATCTTCATCTAAAAAATGTATTAATAAATGTTTCTCATTTAAATCCCTCTATTTTATGTTATAGGTGTGTGTGTGTATAGTCTCTTATTAGATATAAAAATTCAACAAACAAGTGTGTGTGTGTGTGTGTAACCAGATTAGTTGAGTTTATCTCATGTATATATTTGTGTATATATATTCATAAACTCTTAAACCCATATTTTTAACCCAAAATTTTTGAAGTGGATTAATTAATTAAATGATCATACTGAAAATTGTTTTCAAGTTTATTTTTCAATATACCAAAAAATATATATAACCATCTAGTTTGAAACAAATAGATCAAGCCAAATTATATATACCCATCAGAATAATCCCCCATGTTTGAATAGTGATATTCAAATTTATAAGGAGGGTTAGGATAGATATTATAAATCATTGCTAGGACCTAAGGATCTATCCTAAACTCCCTAGGTTACCCTCGATTGGATGTAGGGTTTTGTGGAGGCCAATCCCTCCATAGGGCCCTACATCCAACCCTTCATAATTTTACAAATTTTATAAACAATTGAAAATCTAATAACCAAAAATCAATTTAAAGACCCATTTAATGTAAAATATCACACACAGGTATTAAATTACAAAACCTACTTGTGAAGTATGATGGAACCATATATATTCCTTTCTCTTTTATTCAATCTATCACCTTTTTCTCTTCTATCTCTTCCTCTCTATATGTTGTGCATCATCCTGACCACAACCTCTTCTCCCTTATTTTTATTAGTTTCCATCAACCTAATTTTCATCCAATTCTACACCATTAATGATAGATTAAACTTGGTAAAAAATATGAATTCCTAGTTAGCTCAACCAACTCACGTCTGCCACCATGCAAACATATTGAACCCCACAATTCTCTACCAAACTTGCTTAATTGATGTTAATGGATGACTAATAAACCTAATCATATTGATGCTTCTCTTGAATCCCATAAAAAATCATTTTATATTCTTTATAAAATTTTCATAACAATGAATTATCAAACAATCATCAACCAATTTAAATTACATAAGTCACGTAATCCCTATGTTTTATTCCATGCAAATAATATCAACAAGTTGATGACTTATATATTCTCATGTAGTGACAACTGACCAAATATAATATAATAATGATTATATTTCATGAAAATAATCTTAGGTATACAAGATTATAGTTTTATGTAAAAATACTATCCACAAACATACATACAATTACAATGATTTGTTAAAATCATTAAATAATTAACATTAATTTATTAATTTATCTAATATATTATATGAATATCAATCATTTAATCAAATAGTTAATCAGATCTAATATATTTTAAAATAATTTGATTTATCTTTTGACATTATAATATAATATCATAATTGTAGACACCTAAAGTTGGCCACCAATGGCTTCAACTGGACTTCAAACCAATTCTTACCAACATTTAAAAAGCAAGCCTAAGAATCCTTGAACGTCCTAAATTTTCTTATGCATTATTCATCAAAACTTAGAATCTCATTGAGACATACCTAATTGGGGTATCCTATTATAAACAACCAAAACCTCTAATGGATTCATCTCTAATCATCTTTTGACATCATAACATTCAATTTGGCCTATAGACCTATTAAATGGGGAAAGTGTTAAGTAAGATATTGAAAAATACTAAAAAACCTAAACAGAATTAATTAAAAATATAAACCTAAATAGATGCCTAGTTGAATTACCCATGAAAAATTAATGAAATTCTAAAAAAGGAAATTCAAAAATCAAGAATATCCTAAGTTTTCAAAATTACCTTTTGTGAGTTGTCAAAAATCTCAAAATATCTCACCCATGCCTGTTCATTGCCAATCATGTGGCTTTGACACCTTTTAACTCTACTGGTTTTAATTAACTCACTTATGTTAGGTTTGAACCCATTCCATGACTAAACTACACCTTAACTCATCTTGAGCTAGGGTTAGTTCTAAACCTATAAATACAAGCATTTCCCTCTTCATTTAGGGAGCTTGAACATAGTAAAGTTATAATGTAGGATTTGGTTCATGATTCAAATTTATAGTGTTATAATGACAAAATCACAAGATAAATCTAACATCAAGCTATAAGCTATGGTTCCAAGGAGAGAAGGAGATAGTCATGTTCCATTGCCAAAGACTCTTTGAGCACAAGCCAAGCAAGCCACATAACAAATATTTTGGAGAATTCAAGGAAGGTAAGGAATCTAGTATTATTTACATTTTAGTTATGTTTTACATTAATTTTAATCATTATTGTCCCCCCATGATCTAGGCAAATAAGTGTTATGGATATTAGTGTGTTTTTATTCAAGTTTTGTTACCTGTACTAACACTTCATCTAACCTCACTGCTTAATGGGATAAAAGGCATCCCATGCACTAAGGAGACCAATATTAAACTCTTAAATCTTATAATGAATTTTTTAATATCTTCAAAATTAGATTTCTAAAATAGTTTTTTTTATATTTTTAATTTTTGAGCTAACTCAAATCTACATAGAGATGGACATCAGTCAGGCATAACTGACATTAGTTCTTCCAAACCATCATCAATTCAACCTAACCAAGCTTGGTTCTATGTGACCATAATTGGTCATTGTTTGGGGGAAACCTAGTTTATAAAACTTAAAATTTGAATCTTTTTAGAATTTATAATCATTATTTATTGGTTCTATTAGTATTTATAGTCCTTGTCTAATAATGTCCTTACAGGTTTTGAGAAGTTTTTATTTAACATTGAGATAACTAACATTTTTATCTCATGTTGGTTTTACCTTTGGGTTCATAAGAAACCATCTCAGTCCTTATCAATTGATATCAATTATTGTCAATCATCATTAGTTCCCTAGTAACTAACATCTATCATAGGTGATCGATATCAATCTCTATGTTTTTAAAATAGAAACTTGAGAGCTATGTTTTGAAAGTTTGTTTGGTAATAATTGAAAGTTATTCAAATTAGGGGAAAATATCTAATTTTTATAGGTCCAAGGCAGAAATAAAACATGAATTTACAAGTTTAAACTTAGGAACATTTCATTTTGAGTGTTTAAAATGAAAATTGATAATGCTTTTAACACTTTATTTTGGTGCCTAAAATGAATTTGTTAAGTCTTGAATATTTGGTTTTAGTGCTTAAAATGAACATAGGTGTTTTTTATTAAGGTTTTTTGTGCATTTATTTTAATCTTTTTCAATTAAGCCAAGGGGACAAGTAAAGAACTTAATCAAACATTTCATTTGGTGCACCAAATTGACAATCACTTAGATTACAATTTCTTGAAAGTGTTTATTACTTGTGTGTTTTTTGTAAAAAATGAAGAGTGCATGTATGCTCTCCCCCTATCTCCTATAGATAAAATGGGTGATAAAAATGTCATTTTCACTTTCAATTTATGCCTAATCTAAGGCATGGAACTAATTTTGTCTAGGCTCTCCCCAAAACCTATATGGTTTGGGTGATCTAAAAGTAACCCTAAAGTCTTTCCAATTATTTTTATTTTCATGAAATTTGGATTGTGAAGGAGAGTTCATATCTTCTTCATGATTTCTTTAGGAAGCATTGATCCAAGACTTCACCTCCAGTCAGTGTTTTAACTCCACTCCACAGAGGGGTATACAAATCAAAGTACATATACTATAAGATCCATGGGGTTGAGCAACTGACCTATCCTTTCATAATGAAGGCCCAAGTCAGGTCTGGTTAACCAAGGGATTCCACTCAATAATCCATGGATGGAATCACTATGTAAAGTAATAAACCCTTCCATTGTAAGTTAATCAATATGAAATAAATTGATGTGAT
This sequence comes from Torreya grandis, assembly GCA_037957365.1. Classification (NCBI taxonomy): domain Eukaryota; kingdom Viridiplantae; phylum Streptophyta; class Pinopsida; order Cupressales; family Taxaceae; genus Torreya; species Torreya grandis. Next base: position 269,948 of record JARHVA010008946.1, on the reverse strand, counting down.
GTTTTTTTAGTGTTATCACACTTGGGATCAATCTAGACGTTCAAAAATTAAAATTTTAGTCAACCCCACTTACCATACCTTATCAGTTTAGAGATTAGGATGATTTAACGTGTTGTATTTGGTATTTTTATTTCATTGATTAGTCTTCGTGAGTTTAAAACTGTGTTTGTTTATACCACATCTAAATGAGTTGTGATTTCATAGTAATTTGTTATTTGAGGAGATGTTATGCCATTTATTTGACAATATGCTTTTATCTTGAAACTTTGTGTCAAAAACATTATCTGTGTCACTTTATTTGAATGGGTGATGTTACACTACCTAAATCAATTCATGTTTTTTGCCTTAGAGTCTTTAAAGTAAACCATTATTTACACCTTTAGAGAGTGATAATGTTGTTATGTTGCTCAAATTGTTTCATAGACTCATCTTATCTTGTTTCCAAATTTGAAACCAAATCCATGTATTCATTTGTGGTATTTTTTTTATGTTGTTATGTCATTCAAATTTTTCTAGCTTGTTTGGTCAAAATTATAAGTTTTCCTAAATTGAGTTTTTAATTGACCTTGATAAGATCATATCCAAACATTAATTGATTTATTTTTAAGCCTTGTCTAATAAGGGATTAGATACATATATTTATATTTTGGGATACATAAATTAGGTTAATTTTTTGACCTAAATTTGAAAACTATTTGTTTGTACCATCATTTGGGAGAAAATAATCTATTTCCAAGTGACTTTTGTTTCATGCCCCATACCAATTTGATCAAATTTATGTCTAAAATCAAGTGCCTAGTTTATGCCAAAGTGTTCAAAGTTTGTTATATTAAATAATCCTTTGTTTTAAGTCTATATTTTGAGGTCATGATTATCCAAGAGTCCTATCACATGACTTATTTGAGCCTAGATTTTGATGCTACATTTGGCCAAAAAACCTAGTAACTTTTTATTTTCCTAGTTTAGACCTATTTTGAACACTTTGTCCTTAGAGTTTTTCATTCTAATTTTATTTCATCCACTTGACCTTGTTTGTGTGAGACATTTAATGTTATATCATTTTATATTAAGTTTTTTCACAAACCAATTTTTTAGATACAGATCCATCCCTTTGGCCAAGTTAGACTAATTCTGAACCTTTTATCTTTATAGACATTCTTTTATAGAGTTTTTCTAAATCTAATCCTATTTTTTCACAAAGCATTTACCATTTATTTAACCATGTCTCACTATACACATAGTGTTATCATGTACAATCTGGGAAATGGTAATGTTGTCATGCAAGGAGACTTCGTTCAATACCCTTATGGAGATGATGTTGTTTTTGAGATAGATCCTTATCCACCTTAAAATTATCAGATAAGATAATAAATCCAAGACCCTTTGGCCCATTATTTGGTCAACACACCTCCATACTCAAAGGAAGACGAAGAATAGATGACCCAATATTTAGTTAGCATACCTTCAATTTCAGAACAAGTACAACAACAACCTTATTACATTAAAATGCCATCAGCCTATGACCCATAATTGTTTTATCATAACTATTTTATGAATAAGGATGAATATTGAATTAGAGATGTAGATGTAGAGGTTAAATGTATGGTAGACTTCCCCATGAAAACTTGCCAAGTCTAGTAAAAGGGCCTTATAATGTGAATTATAATCATAATATTGAATAGGCCTCTTCTAGTAACCCTAATGCCATTATGATGATGTCATATCAGGACCTTTGTTTTCTTTTCATAAGAAAGGGCCTCTTAGTGGATCATTTCATTTAGATGTAGACAACATACTAGACAAACCTAAACCTAGTGTGTAACTTTAATGATATGACATTGTAAAGTGCTCCTCTTATAGAGTTAGCTCCTTTAACAAGATTTTCAATGGAATTGATAGGCCAATAAAATTAGGTCATAGAACTATTTATGCAAATAAATTTAGTATAAAACATGTTCATTATCCAAACTATCTAATTTAGGCACCATAAAATTTATGCATGTAGTAGAGGTAAAACATATTACCACCTCAATAGGGGCAACCAAAGTTCCACCTTATCAGGTAGCAATAAACATACCTCTTCAATCGTAGACCAACATGCCAATACAAAACCAAGTGATGTATGATCAATAGCTTATAATTATTGGTCAGTAATAAATAGTGAACCTCCAACATGCATCTACCTCCCAATAGGGATTCATTTAACCAAGATGTTCCAATGTTTCACAAGTACTAAATAGGCAATACTCACCTTTCATGTCAACTGTGCCATAAGTTCAATGATGGTGCCTTGGTTCATAAGTTCCCCTCAATCATCAATGTATGACTATTCAGAATCATGTCCTTATTCAACATTAACAAGCATAGCATATCCATATCCATCCATCTCAACCATAATTTCCCCAATTGTAGGCTTATATACCAAATCCTAACAAGAATATCTTATGGTACTTCATGTAATTATAATAATCATACCCTAATCTACATATAAATATTCTTAGTCTATTTCCTAGCCAAACCGACACTCCCCAACAATTATCTCCACTTTACCCCAATTAAACTAATCCTATTTTGACCACCTAGCCTCCACCTCAAGCTAGAGTCCCTATTGGTTTCCTTGCACAATAACTATAAAAAATAACGGTTGCAATTGCCCTCATCCAAGTAGGTAAATAGTCCAAAATTTTTATGTTAGATGAGGTGTGTTCCTACCCTTTTAACATGGATTATTTACAAATACCACTCCCTTTAGGGTATGAACCACATATATTTAACAAATACAATGGCAAAGGTGACCATAAGGCCCATCTAATGGAATTATTTGTTGTGTGCTTACTAGTGGCCTATAGTGATATATACCTTTTACTATTGTTTTCTAGAAGCCTAGTAGGACAAGCATTGGAATGGTTCCTAAATTTACCAAAGAATTATATATCTACTTTTGATGATCATTTAGACAAATTTCTGAAACACTTCTATTAAAATATTGATCATGATATTTCATTGTTATACTTGACACAAACAAATCAAAAGGTTGGAGAAAGATCCATAAATTATTTTCAATGGTGGAGACCCCTTTCAATCTGATTCACCCATAATTTACTAGATAAACAACTAGTCACTATGTTTACCAAGAAAATTACACAATGAGATATCTTATCAATTAGAGTTGTAGTGTGAACATACTTTTAAATAAATCATTTACAAAGGTTTATTGATTTAAATATCCCTTATTAAAAAATGGGTCATTAAAATTACCTCATTAAGCTTGAAATAGAATCAAAATTAGAATAATGGCTAAAATTAGAAACAAGTCTTAGTGTAACCATTGTAAATAAATTGGGCCAGTAATTATGACAAACTCAAATAGTTCAATCATAATAAGGGTGTTGTGTGTAATGGAATAATGAAATAATGACATGTCCAAATGGTGAAAACACCATCTACTCATCAAACATCACATATGAAAATTACTCCTCACCAACAACCAATTCAAAAAATGCAACAAGCGCAATAGCCTAGACTAGTGTAATAAACACAAAAACCTATGCCTTTACAAAACCCTCCTCTAAGGATAATTATTCCTACTCATCATGTCTTTATTAACCTTGGAGAACCCATCAAATTAATCTTTTGAAATCTTGATATAGCTAATCTGATTAATTGGCCTATTCTAAAACACTATCCTAAAGGTATTGACTATCTATACTAGTAAAATCAAAATTAATTCTATGAGTATCATAGGGTTAATGGTGTTACTTTACATAATTATGTGAAAATTAAATATATGATCAAAAACATGTTGGAAAATGGATAGATCACATTAGATTGTGGATCTTCCACATATAATTAGAACCTTGATATCTATCAGAATCCCTTTCCACAACACAACAAATAGGATAACAACTACTAGGAAAACAACAACAACAAAAACAAAAACAACAGTATCAATAGCTAAGGTATAACCAATAGAACCAAAAAAATTAGTCTTAAAACCAACAATGTCAAAATAATGGATAACACCAAGGCCAAAATGATGATAGAAACCAACAAACCTACCATGTAATTGCAGATGACTACAACAGGGTTGTTGATCATATTGTAGGAGGTTATTTTAACACCATTTCCATCAATTAGAGACCCATTACTAATCAAATAAGACCATTGATAATCATTCCCAATCAACCAACCTATGTTGGTGATCCTTCCTTGACTTGGGACCACATACAAGCATACCAGCAAGTAGGGATTCTCACATTTAGACCTTATGTCAATAACTCATCATTAGCCCATGACCACACATAAGTGTACTAGAAACAAAGATTTATCCTATTTGTCCCTCTTCCACCATCATTTGTTAGCAATAATGGTCTTATATCTAATGTTAATTATGTAACCATAATTTAGTAGTTGAATATTACCATACCAAGCCCACAACCATTTGCCACTTTATCGATCCAACCAACCATTCTAAATAAGAACAAGCCATTTCCTACTATTGATGAGAAGATGTTTGATATTTTTGGAATAACTACAAAAAATTCCTGCACAAATCCCCATTTTAGATTTGAAGCATAGGTCTACAATCCATAAGAACATCTTGACAGAGTTCCTTAGCCAATCCTAAGTTCTAAATGACATATCTCTAGACCAATTTCAAGATTTGGTTGGACATCTAGAATTAGGCCAACAATAAACCTTCAACCAAAGTGATATGTCATTACTTGTCGCTCTGCATAACAATCCATTATATATATAAGTTGTCATAATGTGGAAAAAAATGAAACATTTCCTCATAGATAATAGATCAAGCCTAAATATTATGTCTCTAACGCTCATCAAGCCTCTCGAGTACATGATTACTGACTTACAACCATAAATGATCACAATCAAATCCTATGATAATGAGTAAATGGAATCACAAGGAACCATTAACTTGTCATTTCTCATTGGGCCATTGACCCATGATACACTATGCCATGTGTTGGACCTCAAATTGTCATATAATATGATTTTGGGTATAACTTGGATATATGAAATTCATGCAATCCCATCGATATTACACCAGTGTATCAATTTCCCCCATTTAGGTATGGAAGTCATCATCCATGGAGATTTGTAGCCATATGAACATTACAAGTGTTTAGAGGCAGAGTGCCAAAGTTATAACTACCACTTCAACTTGAATCTAGTTGCTAAGAATGACAAGGGAAAATAAATACTTTTTAATTCATTAGAGGTCAACTGCATTAACCCTGATAACCTTGATTTACTTTACCACATACCACCTCCTAAAACATCCAATCATTATACCATCTTGGCTAACGACCTAGGAGAATATTTGACCCATAATACATCCACATTGCCAAACTTCCATAAAACCCCATGTCCTTTGGACTACAAAAATTCAAACCACTCACGGAATGGAAAATAAAGGGAAAAGGTAACCTTCATAGTCAATCACATATCACTTTTTCACTAGCATCTAGTCAAGAAAAATACCTTCTTGAAGGTGATGAATCATGGTTGTATAATGACAAATTGGCCAGCTATTATATTAATGCCAAATATTCTATCTCAAATAGAATAATGAAGAAACATGCCTATGAAAAATTAGGCTTTGGGCTAAATTAACAAGGTCTGCTTGAGCCAATTTCTACCACTCAATATAAAGGAACCTATGGACTTGGATTCAAACCACATGGGGGTGACCCCATGTATCTTATTTGAGTTCCATTGCTAATGACTATTGATGATGATGTTGATAGGGAAGTAAAGTCTAATCATATCCCTTTTGGTAACCTATCACATACCAATTTGTTTGACACTAATGCCATTTATACCCTTCAACTAGTCATTCAACATAATCCACTTCCATTATACTATCCTCAATTGATAGACTAGGACCAATAAGAATCAAACATGTTCGTTGATGAGTTTTAGAATGATAATGCCTTATGTGATTTTATAGACCTTAGGGAGCATGTTCCATTGGGAGACCACAAACAAGGGTTTTCAATCAAGTTGGATCCTAAAGCCTATTTTGGATAACATGTAAACACCCTTTACCAAAAATAAATAAATAAAACATTGAGGTCCCAAATTGAAAACCTCTTTGAGGTGATTTTAGACTAGGGAAAGAGTAAAGATAAATGCTAGTATAGTAGTACAAACCTATTTTAGGTGTTATTAGATGGGGGTGTTCAACCTTCTTCAAACATAGCTCAATAGACCACCAATGTCAAACTTACTTATGGGTTCAAGTTTAGCCTTGAAGAACAACAAGCTTTTGATCAAATCATCCAGGAGTTCCTAATAGTATTTATCACATGTCCATCCATACCATTAGGGGATTATGATTCATCATGCCTAGGAGAACTAGAAGATCCAATCCTAATAGAAGACTCTACTTGTGTAAAACAATTCAAATCTTTATTAACCATATTAGAAAATGGTTTAAACCTTCTAGTAGAGGACACAACAGAGGTTAACATTAGAACTCTAGATAACCTAAAATAGATCAAATTAGGTGAATCCCTTAATGAAGAGGAATGTGATGTATTTATAAGATTTTTTATGGAATTTTTTGATATATTTATATGGACCTATTTTGACGTGCATAGTTTGGACCCTGCCTTGGTTGTTCACCACCTTGTGATATATCTTGATGCCAAACTTGTGAAGTAAAAATTGCATAAGATTCATCCTCACATTGTTGTATTAGTAAATAAATATTTATAAAAAATATTATAAGTGAGATGTATTCGATCGATCAACTATGCATAGTGGATATCCAATGTTGTGCCCATTAGTAAAAAGCTAGAAGGAATCAAAATCTACACTAATTTATGTGATAAATAAAGCATACCCCAAGGATGACTTTACTTTACCAAAAATTGACATGATTTCCAACTTTATAGTGGGTTATGAAATGATTTCACTAATGGATGTATTTTTAGGCTATAATCAGACTCGAATCATGCCAAGATACCAACACAAAATGACATTCACCACTTTATGGGGAGCATTCTATTATCAGGTTATGCCATTTGGTCTCAAAAATGTATGGGCAACCTACCAAAGAGCCATGACCATCACATTTCATTATATGATGCATGACATTTTGAAGACTACATCGATGACATACTAGGTAAATCAAAGACCAAAGATGATCATCTAACAACATTAAGGAGGATATTTAAGAGACTATGTGTATATAAAGTTAGGATTAACCCTAAAAAGTGTGTTTTTAGAGTTACTTCAGGCAAATTTCTTGGCTTCATTGTGTCTCACTAAGGCATTAAAGTTGACCTGGCCAAAGTATGAGCCATAACAAAAATGCCACCAACCAATTTAAAGAAACTTCTCAGTTTACAGGGAAAAAATATAATTTATTAGACACTTAATATCTCAATTGGATGAAAAGTACCACCAATTTACACATCTACTAAATAAAGGGATATAATTTCATTGGTATGACAAATTTTAAAAAGTTTTTTAACAAATAAAAGACTATCTAGCAAGTTTGCCTATTTTGTTGACTCCTTATTGGGAAAACCATTCCTATTATATCTATCAACCATAAAAAAATCCATGGGGAACTTCTAGATCAACATGATGATAATGGAAAACATTGTTCCATGTATTATATATTTCATGCACTGATCACATATAAACACAATTATGTGTCCGTTGAAAAAGCCTATTTAGCTACAGTCTTCATAGCTCAAAAACTATGATATTACATGTTAAATAATAAGACCATGGTCATTTCCAAAGTATATCAACTCAAGTATCTACTATCTAAAACAACTTTACAAGGCCACATGGACAAATAGATCATACTTCTCAGTGATTTTGAGATATAATATGTTAACTAGAAAACCATCAAAGGGCACATTCTTGTAGATGAGTTTGTTGAAACACCCCTTATAGATATTGTGTTGCTAAAATTTTAATTCCTAGATGAATCCATTAAGACCATCATTTAAAAACCTATTGAGGAGAAACATTACAAGATATATTTTGATGGATCATTCACAACACATGTATCAGGAGTAGGACTTTTATTTATTACACCATAGGGGGATCTTATCCCTAGGTCATTCAGGATCAGCTTTCCTTGTACCAATAATATGGTCAAATATGAAGCACTCATTTCAAGGCTTAAATAGGTAGTAAAATAAAACATACATCATCTAAAGGCTTTTGGTGACTATCATTTAATCATCCATTAGGTTACAGACTGTTTTCAAACCAAGGATGACAAGCTAGTCTGATACAAGGCCATGGTCAACACTCTTAAATAAAAAATTATTGATGTATAGTTTGAACATATACCATGGGCTAGTAATAAAATAGTGGATGCCATAGCCACCATCAAATATTTTGTTTGACATATAGATATGGACAAAGAATACTAGTTTCTCATTAAAAATCTGTGAGCACCAGTTAATGAACCTTCAACTATCACAATGATATGTAATATTGTTGGTCCCATCTGTACTTGGTATTTAGACCTATATGCCTATCTTCATGACCAGATAATTACACTAGACCTCTCACATCAATAATCTAAAGCCTTCATCCCCCATGCAACATGTTATACCTTACTCAAACCAATCCTATACCACTATAGTTTTTATGGAACTTTGCTTTGTTATTTAACTTTGGTAGAATCTACATTAGCATTATATGAAGTTGATGGAGTATGTGGAGTCCACACTAGTGGGTCCATCCTACCCAAAAATATCTTACATACCAATTATTATTCTCCAATAATGGATACAGATATAGCTTCATATGTGAGAAGTTGTGATAAATATTGATAACATGCCAATTTGATTTATGTCCTAGACAAGACTCTAAAACTAGTGCTAACACCATGTCCATTTGATACATGGGGACTCAATTTCATTGGGAAGATAAACCCCACCTCATCTGATGGCCATAAACATATCCTTACTACCACAAAATATTTCACTAAGTGGGTTGAAGTTATACCCCTCACATGACTCAAAATCAAATTTCCAAATTCATATTCAACCATCTCATCTACTACTATGGTATCCCCTCTAACATTATATCTTATAACGGTGGATCATTTAAGAACAAGGATGTCAAATCACTATGTGAAAAGTATAAGATCAAATACCATTCTTCCATGGCATGCTACCCACAAGGTAATGGCCAAGTAGAAGCATTAAATAAAACTATTGTCAACATCCTTAAAAAATTTATTAATGATGTCAGCCTAGATTGGCACCTCCAAATATTCCATGACCTATGGGCATACTACACCAATCACCATACTCCCATAAAAGCCACTCCATACTCACTTGTTTATGGCACTGAATCCATTCTTCCCATTGAGGTTGAGTTACCTTCTTTACACATCTATTTGAAACATGTCCTGGATGATGAAGACTATCAAGTAGCTCACCTAAAATAGATAGAGTTATTTGATGAGAAATTCTTAGCCATAGTAAAGAATATTTAATAATACTATAATTGACTTTGTGACTACTACAATCATCATGTGAAACATAGATAATTTGACCTTGGTGATCTTGTTTTTAAAGAAAACCAAGAGAATACCATGACTAAGAAGAAACATAAGTCAAGCTTAAACCCAACTAGATAGGTCCTTTCATCATTTTTAAAAACTATGGAACTAGAGAATACATGCTCACTACATTATATGGGGATGAAATTAATGAGCTGATGAACATTATACACCTCAAGCATTACTTCGCTTGAGTGACCTAGTGTATTGTCTATTAGGACCATTTCAAGTTGTAACATAATATTGACTTTCTTCTTTATATCATACCATTATACCATTTGATCACTTTTTTGTTCCATCATTCCATTATACCATACCTTTTTTATCAACCACATTGTTTTTACCCATCCCTACCAGGCCAATTTGACCCTTATTCCATTCCATTAGTTACAAGGTCACTTTTAGCATGAAGATTCAGATCAAGTTTTAGCAGTTATTTCAAGTATTCTAAATAAAGTCCATATTTTTGGAGTAGTATGATAGTGGTTTTGAATTTACATCCTTCATTCCTTATTCCATTCTATACTAAGTGTGCCTAATTATAATCACCTTTGGGAAAATTAGTGTCTCACCATCATGCTACTAATTATAACCTCCTATGGTAAAATTAGTATCATTAACTTATGTCATTATTTCCTAGTTATAACCACATATGGAAAAACTAGGGGAAACAATTATTTACCATGCTTGTAAGTACCACCCTACCATGCTTATGTTGTACTATTCCATTTTCCAACTTTTCCTATTTTGTTTAAATTGGTTGCTATACTAGTTAGATTCTTTTATTATAAGGTAGAACTATAATGACTTGAGGTCCCATCATGGGGATGTAGAAAATACCCAATTCATGTTGAGGTCACTTAGTCACCCTTTGGCATGATCTTGTCATTTTATGAGACATATAAGAATGAACACTATCACCATTTTGAGAGAAACCTAAGCCACACTCTCACCATTTTGAAAGCAATGTTATGTTTGAACGCTCTCACCATTTAATGAGTTTAGACCATTTAGTGTCTCATCATTCTTGATCAAGTTGAGATACATTACAAACTCCAAAAACATTTATAAATTTGATTTATAAAATACAAAAACATTGACCATTTATTTTCCTTAAGGATTCTGGAATACCTAGTTATCTCACAAGAAACCACTTGTAACTTAGTTTTCACATCCTTATTGGCCTTTTCTACCATGCTCTCACCATATTGTGAGATCATTCCAATATTCTTATATAAAACTCATCATGTTATTTTCTCATCATTCTCTTCTTTCCCATTTCTTGGGAGAACTACATTTGGCCTAAAGTTTTTGATAGATCTTATCTCAATGGAACTATGTAGGCAACATCCACTTACCTAGTGTATCTAGAGTTAACTTGGCCACCCCCTTCCTTATATTTTATTCCCCCATTTTATTTTTTCTTTCATTATCTCTTCATGTCCAAGGGCACTGTTTGTTGTCTTATTTTTGTCATTTTTTCCCCACTAACATTGTGATTAACCATTATTTATTTGTTGTTCATCTTTATTTTGTTTATTTATTTCCTTGGTGTTTTGTTTGTTTGTTTGCCTATTTGTTTACTTTCTTGTTGTTCCTTGATTCAGTCTACATTAGTATATTCAGTGATTCATTATGCATTATTATTGAATCCATCCATATTCATACATCAACATTATCATCATGGTATTTATCAATGGTGTATTATTTATAATTCAGTATTAGATTACATGTCAGGCCTTACGCATATTTTGGCCCCATCTTCATGATGATCTATCATAAGGCCTACCATCATGTGTTATAGTAAAAATCAACTCAAGGAGTATACATGATAATAAATCAGTGATACATCTCTATTACACTAGCAACATTCCTAATCTAATCAAAATCATATCCCAAATAGAGTAATTAAATAATGAAATAGTTTTCTTCCTTACTAGTTCAGATGAGAATCTCCATAATAGTAGGTTACCTAATTCATCTTTCCCCTCTATTCTAATTTACCATCATCTTCCATATCATGTTTCCCATAATCAGGATACAATGCTTATAACTACCTTTGGGTGAATCATTGTATACCATCCCACTTCCATTACTAATGATTCTAACCACCTTTGGGAAAATCATTATGTTTCCATACAGTTGAGGGTTGATGATTATAACTGCCTTTGGGTAAATCATCATCTTTCTTCTTCCTAATTAAGGCACATTTTTAGTGTGATAATTATTATAACCACCTATGTGCATACCATTATCTATATCCACCCAACTAGGGCATGTTTTTACCCTACTAGTGATTATAACCACCTATTGACAAATCACTATTTTCAATTTTATTGACTATAACTACCTTTGGATATATCAGTATCTCATTACCCTAAACCTTTTTCAATGAATATAACCATGCTTGGGTAAATCATCACTTTTTTATCCTACCCATGCTGATGATTATAAATGTTTGTAGTCAAATAATCATGTTGATCTACCGTAACTAGGGAAGCTCCACATGCCATTGATTATAACCACCTCTAGGAAAATTAGTCCCTTCTACCCTATTTCATCTGTTGTTCCACTCATTTCCTTTTTTCAAGGGACCGTTTGTTGATCCCTTCCCAATTTATCCCTCAAGGAGGCACCTATAGTTCATCTATTGCCATTGAAGTAGTAAGCATAAAATACATTTTAATTATTTGGGAAGACATTACTATGCCTAAATATTGAACACTTCTCAAACAGAGGAAAACTATAGACACCTAAAATTAGTCACCAGTGGTTCAACTAAATTTCAAACCAATTTTTACCAACATTTGTAAATTAAGTCTAAGAATCCTTGAATGTCCCAAATTTTCTTGTACATTATTCATCAAAGCTCATAATCTCATTTATACATCCTTAATTGGGGTATCCTACCATAAACAACAAAAACCTCTCACTAATTCATCTCTAATCATCATGTGACATCATAACATGTAATTTGGCATATAGACCTATTAAATGGGGTAAGTGCACACATGAAATTAAATAAAATCATGAATAATAATAAAAATACTAAATATAATTAATAAATATGATAAAACTAATTAAATTTCTAGTTTAATTATCCATAAGTAATTAATAAAATTCTAAAAAAGGAAATTCAAAAATCTAGAATATCCTAGTTTTCATAATTACCTTTAATGAGTTGTCAAAAATCCTAAAATATCTCACACATACATATTAATTAAAAATAATGAGGTTTTGACACCTTTTAAATCTATTGGGGTTATTTAACTCACTTAGGTTAGGTTTGAACCCATTCCATGACTAAACTATTCCTTAACTCACCTTAGGTTGGGGTTAGTTTCTAAACCCATAAATACAATCATTTGCCTCTTTATTCAGAAAGATTAAACATAATAAATTTATAATCTAGGATTTGGTGCATGATTCAAATATATAGTGTTATAATGCTAAAATGACAAGCCAAATCCAACATCAAGCCACAAACCATGGTGCAAAGGAGAGAAGGAGATAGCCAAGCTCCATTGCCAAAGACTCATTGAGCACAAGCCAAGAAAGCCACACAAAAAATATTTTAGAACATTCAAGGAAGGTAAGTAATTTGGTATTATTTCCATTGTAATTTTTTTCCCATTGGTTTTATTAATTATTCTCCCCCTATGATCTAAGAAAGTGAGTGTTAGGCATGGTAGTATGTTTTTACTTAATTTTTGTTACTTGTTCTAGTACTTGATCTAACCTCCCTTCTTGGATTCTTTGATCACAGTAATAATAATATTTAAATATTATTATTTAAATATTATATATCAAGTAATGAATATGGAATTCATCTCAACATCATACATATTAATTAATAGACATACATGATAAGGTAGTGAGATAAGTAAACATGAATAAATTCACCCATTTAGTCAAACAAGATGAGTAATGTAAGATCTCAAAATTAGTGAAATCACTCAAAAAATCATCATTATCAATCAATATTATACCATAAATCATATTAATAATCAGCTAAAGGAAAATTACACAAAACATGATACACTATCTATATCAAACAATTAATTATAAAACATGATATAATAAGTGGTGTGTGTAAGGGTTTCAAAATTTGTTCTCTATCATCCCCTAATTTATTCATCTAAACCATCCTCTCTAATGATGTTTTACCTCCATCATAGTTTTAGAGAATAATATATCTTGTATCCACCTCAAAATAATGAAGATAGTTAGGCCAAAACATCATTATATCCATAAAATAATGTGTTATAATAATCAAACATGATTGAAATATAATGAATAAAAGTATTGTTAACTCGTAGAAAACTAATCATGTAAATTAAGCAACATAAACTATCCCATAATTATCATATGTCATCAAGCTTAATCAAATATTAGTTAATCAACTAATCAACAACCATAATCCACATATCAAATAGGTTATTTAGCTTAGAGATAAATCAGGATGTGACATCTTTCCCATTAAATTTGGTCATCATCCCAGTGACATTTATTCTAACACAAGTTATGAATTAAAAACATTTTTCAATAGAAAATAATATAATATGCAAGAGAAAATTAAGTAAAAAAATGCGAAAATAGCCTATAAAATTCATCATAGTCCTTATAAGTGGCACTGTACTTAGAAAATTGGTCCCATAGGACATTACATTATGGCACTTATCTATTATGCAAAAAGACTTTGTGAGTGTCAATTACTGTAATTAGTTGTACCATGACCACCTTGGTGGCTAGAACCTACAAAGCAATACAATCCAACACATGTGAAGGGTGAGCAACATAGTTCTTAAGATAAGACACATGGAAGACATTATGCAAAAGAAATAGAGTTGATGGCAATGCAAGCCTATAAACTATAGTGTTGACCACTTCAAAAACCTTGAAAGGTCCCACATATCTTGATAAAACTTTTTCTAACTTCCCAAATTTAATCAATATTTTTTTAGGCTTAAACCCTAAAAATACTTTATCACTTACAAAAAATTGCTTGCTTATTCTCTTCAAATCAATATAACTATATATCTATCATTGGCCTAGGCCAACCTCTATCTAATTATCCATACTTACTCTTAAATTTATGAAATCCTCTCAAGTCCAAATACTACTCTAGCTTCCTACCTATCCCATTTGATTGGTGTTCTACACCTCCTTCTACACAATGCCTCAAATAGAGCCATATTCAATGTTGATTGATATGAGTTGTTGTAATCAAACCCAACCAATGGAGGGTATTCTTCCCACTTGTATTGATGATCCATGTAATACATATGAAGGAGATATTAATATGGTTAAATCACTTTATTTTTCCATCACTTTATGGATGATATGCAATGTTGAAGTTCAAATGAGTGCCTAGAGTTGAATTTAGAGTCAACCAAAACCTAGATGTCATCTTTAGATCTCAATCTAAAATGGTATTCTCTAGAAAACCATGAAACCGATATACTTACTTCATGCATCTCTTCACAAGTTTAGTTGCATCATCCATCAAGTTGACCAATATAAAGTGAGCTACCTTGGTTAGTTTATCAACTAATACCAAGATCATATCACGTCTATTTAATGATAATGACACACCTTGGAAAAATTCCATACTAATCACTTGCCACTTCCATTCTAGTATATCATGTGGATACAACAATCCAACTGGATGCATATGTTTAACTTTTACATGTTAAAATTCTAGACAATGAGACATAAAATCCATTGCATCTCTCTTAATTTCTTTCCATAAATAGAGTGGTCTAAGCTCAACTATGATCTTGGTTACTCCTTGATGTCCTCAATATGGGTTATTGTGAAATTATTTAAGAATTTTGATTCTCATATTCCCTTTATTAGGCAAATACAACCTACCATTATACCATAAAATACCATTGTTATCTATTCTAAATCCCTTATACTTAGGATTCTGAGCATTCTCAAAAATGATTTCTTGACTTAATTGTAGAATTCATCTCCTAGTAATAATTTAATAATTTAATCTTTGAATGTACTCCTAATAGTAGACATAGATGTTATGTACCTTATAGGTCTTATAGTATCAGTTATTCTATTCTCCTTGCCTTTGATATATTTAATAACATATTCAGACAAGAAATCTAACCATCATCTTTGATGAATAATCAGATTTAGTTGGCTAAATATGTAATTGAGTCCCAACTTATCAATCTTGAGCTCAAACATTTTTCCCAATAAATAATGCCTCCAAACATGTAAATCATGCACAATTTTTTCAAGTTATAGGTTATGAGGGGCATAAATCACCTCATATGACTTTAGTTTCCTAGACTCATAGGCTGCCACTGAGCCATCCTACATAAGAAATCCTCCAAGTCCATCCCTAGATTCATTAGTGATCACTGAGAATTGACATTAGGATTGGGAAATCTTAGCATTGGTGCTAAATTAAGGCTCCTATCTAATTCTTGAAAGGTTACTTCACACTTATCTAACCAGATGAAACTCTGATTCTTTTGCTGAAGAGATGTAATTATACTATCTATTTTAGAGAATTTTTGAATGAATTTCATGTAATATCATGTTAATCCCATGAAAATCATTACCTCATGCACATTCTTTGGTGTTGACCACTCCATTATAGCTCTTATCTTTTTTGCATCTACTGAAATACCATCCCCAAAGATAATATGTTTTATATACTACACTTTATTTTAGAAAAAATCACACTTAGATAACTTGTCATACAATATATGCTTTTGTAAACATTGTAAAACCAATTTTAGATGTTTTAAGTGCTCTTCCTCATCCTTGGAATAAATCAGGATGTCATAAATAAAAACCAATACAAAATGATTAAGGTAATCTTTGAACACACTGTTCATAAGATTCATTTATGTTGTTAGAAATTTTTTCAATCCAAACGGTAATACTATGAATTCATATTGCCCATATTAAGTCTTGAATGCTCTTTTCAAAATATCCTCTTCACAAATCCTCAATTAGTGATACACTGCTCTAAGATCAATCTTAGAAAATATTGTGGCCCCTCATATTTTATCAAAGAGATCATCAATGCATGGAAATAATTATATATTCTTGATTGTTGATTTATTAAACATCCTATAGTTTATGCATAGATGAAGAGTGCCATCCTTATTCTTGATGAAAACAAATGGAACACCCCATGGTAACACACTTGATCAAATTAGACCTTTTGACAACAACTCCTAAAGTTGTGCCTTTAACTCAACCAATTTAGTGGTTGTCATTTTGTATGGTACCTTAGACTATGGTTTCAATCTAGGTATGATATCAATTGAGAAATCAAACTTGTTCTTAGGTGGAAATCTTAGTAATTATTCCATAAACACATCATGGAAAATTCTTAGAAAAGGATAATATTTGATAGATGGTTCCTCAAATTCTTCCATCTCATTTATTTTAATGATAAATGCCTGATATCCCTTCCTTTGATATTTTTTCAATTGAATTATAGAAACCTCTCTTAGCTTAAACTCTCTTATTTCACCTTGAAGTTGTGTCTAATTTCTAAAATTATTTTGACATTTAGCCTTCTTCAAAAAATGGTCAACCTTAGCTTTATGCTTTTGAAGCCAATAACTCCTAGGATCACATCATATGATCCCAATAGTGTTGCATAAAGATCTAATACTATAGTGAATACAGGCAACCTAATCTCTACTTTTACTAAAAACTTATCAAGTTTAAATTTTGACTCAATCCCATATTGTACCGACCATTAATTTTCCATTACTCTAGCCTTTCTAAACAATTTACTAAGAATTTTAAAAGCAATGAATTATTTTTTATCTCATATATCAATTAAAATAGAAACTACATGATTGAATAAAATACTTAATATCTCTATGGGTGAATCTTAATACTAAACCTATCGATTTTGAATAGTTTCATGAATCCATTGTTGAAACATACCTTCTTTAGAATCTAAACTCTTCTTTTATTTTTCCTAACGACATTCTTGAGAAAAATGGTCACCTCCATAAATGAAATAACCTCAAACTAGTCCTTTTCTCTCAAATTATTGGTTTCCCTTAAAACCATTACCCTATTTCCTATTTCCTAAACCACTATTGAGCTTGGCATTCTGATTCTTAAACTAACCCTTGGAATATCTATTGCTCTGATTCTAGTTCTTCTTAATATTTA
Source organism: Torreya grandis (assembly GCA_037957365.1). NCBI lineage: Eukaryota > Viridiplantae > Streptophyta > Pinopsida > Cupressales > Taxaceae > Torreya > Torreya grandis. The sequence continues at coordinate 252,214 of JARHVA010008946.1, read as the reverse complement.
TTTTTGAATTTTGAATTTTCCTTTTTAACTTATCTCTGACTTGGGCAAGAGATTTATATTTTTATGTTTGCTTGACCTCCTTCTTAAACACCTGATCCATGGTAGATAGACCATGCACATCTACTTCATATCCTATTTATTGCTTCAATCCCATGATAAATTTCATGATTTTGAACCTCTAATCTACTTGATACTAAGGTACATACTTAAGAATCTTGGTGAATTGCTCCTAGTATTCAATCACTAATAAATCCCCTTACTTAAGATTCTAAAAATCTATAAGATTTTGGTTGAATTACAGATTTGGAAGCCATCATGAACTAAATAATCTCACAAAATATTCCCAAGTAGTGGTGGTTGACTCAAGGTTCATCTTAAGCTTATTGTTTTCCCACTAATTTTTTAATTCACTAGCAAGCTGATAAGCTACCTAGACTACTTTTATGACTTCATAATAATTTATAATCTCAAAATACTTCTCTATTTTTTTATCCATGCTTTAGATTCATCCCCAAAAATAGTTCCATCAAACTTGGTTGGATTCACCTTTTTCATGTTGTGTGTTAATTCTAAGGTTACTTGATCTCTCACATCCTATGGCACCTCCTCATGCCTCTACTCTTGAATATTTTAATAGTCATTAGGATTCTCCTCAACTCCCTCATAATAATTCTCCTCTTTATGGAAATGCACTTCTTGTTCTAGGGTCATGATTCAATCCCTAGCCTCTTACATGGTTGCAAGGATTTGTTCTAACTTCATAACTTAGTGATAAACTGATTTGGATCAACAAGGGGTTTAGTATTTAAAGTAAATTCACTTCGTAATCTAGTGTGCACCATTATTCTTCATGTTTATCAAGATAAAAATATTATGTTAGAAAATGGATTAAGTTCTAGAGTCTGAGCCTCAAATCTAATACCACAATGTAACAGCCCCACTAGATTTTACTAGAATATTACAATAATATTTTTCAAAGTAAATACAAATATTAAACATATATATTTCACCATGAGAAACTAACTAATGATATTTAACTAATTGTACTAGTTTAGTTAATCTTAAGTTTTATAGATAATCTAATTAGCTAAAGATCACCATGAATAGATATAAAAATCATGATCAATACTAAAATGATAATAAATAATACATATCATCATAAATAAAATAGTACAAATATAACCACTATTATAGAAGTATAATGTATAAATGTTATAGTTTTCATCAATGCATAAAAATATCTCAAATGATAAAACATGATACAAACATCCTCTAAACAAAGTCTCCATGACTAAAGTATCAATATGTAATCTCAAGTTTAGTCTCAAGTATAATAATTTATCTAGGAGGGAGAGAATCATCTGAGCTCTTTTCTACACCAAGCATAGATCCCCCACACTATCTCCTGAATAAGGGGATGTCTGTCACTTCACAGATGGGTAGATAATGATGGTTCAAGAATCCAGAGTATCAAACCATAAATCATGTGTTGAAGATATCTAATACATAATGTGTATCATACATAAATCCATTTTAATATTATATCACACAAATATGAAAACTATATCAACATATGAATTGACAATGTTTATCAAACATTACTTCAGCTAAAGTTTTCAATAACAAATTATTCCTAGGATTAGTCAAATTCATACACACCACTTGATAAAATTACACCTCATATTAAATTAATGGTCTTAATTAAAATATTGAAATCTACCCACTACATATTTAGGGTCATGAATGTGAGATTTAGTAAAATAAATAATACTTTAAAAACCAATAGATTCATTCATAATATTTCACTTTCGCTAAACAAAATTATGCTAAGTAAAAAAATATCATATACATTCATCTAGTCCATGAAATAAAGTGAAATAAATCCATAAATTTAGTTTATTACAAATAATAAACAAAATCCAAAAGCATCCCTCATTATAACATACCATCTAGGTAATTATTATGTAGAATGTTAGTTGCTTTAATCACTAAGCAACTTATAATATTATCTCTCCATGAAACAATATTATAACATAGGATTAGTAAATATTTGATATCCACATATAACAAAATTTAATCCATAAGGTACTATTGTGTTTTGTATTTAATTTATAAATATATTTAATTCTTTTTATTTAAACATTAAAATATAAACAAACATCAATCACACATTATAAGAATAACAATTATAACATAGTTGTAAGCCATATATATATATATATATATATATATATGCAAACATATTATAAATACTTCATTATATACAATACAATATACTACTAATATGGCATCCATTGTGTTAGTGTTGAAACTATGCCACTCTTAGCCATTTCAAAGATGGAGATTAGGCTTGTATAAATGTCATTCTAAAACTAGTGCAATAGGCTTATGTGGAAGCCAACTCAAGTACTCAGGAAGTTAAGATTGATGAAATCTAAACTTGAAAAAGGATGACAACCACCTGTAGATGGAGTAAGGCATATAACTACTGAGAAATGCTTGGAAAATAAATTGAACTAAAAAAAAGGGGAGGATAAATTTTACACACACATTTCCCCCAATCATGGGTGTCTAAAACATGGATTCTAATGTAGAAGTTATATCAACTGCCTAATATGAAACTAGAAGTGAGAACCATTATGCCATGCATGATACCCCCTATATCTGGATTCATTGAGAAAAAACTATACTAAAACATGTTGAATCTGGATTGTATTGAGCTGACAAACTTATGATTGAACTCACTTTTCTATATATTTTTGGAAAAACTAATTTTTATACTATTTGGATAGGAGCACCAAAAACAAGACACCCTATTATTTGGTATTGTAGTCCAACTTTGCCACTATTATCCAAGGCCAAATATGGTAACTGTTTTACATTTTTTGTTGTCTCCCAGGTTTATTTTGCTTGGTCTAATGTCTAGATTCTATTCTGAGTGTTGTGAAAATTAATTTTTTTATCATTGAGAACTCTGATCTCTATGACAAAATGCATGTTTATTTCCCCCTATCATAAGGGAAGGAATGAACACATTAAGATGACTACCATCAAAGTAAAGAGCCCTACAAGTGTGTTAAACTAGAAATATACATGATATATAAATGATAATCAACAAGATATTTCAAGATATAGCATGGTTTATATTGAGATATTATTAGATCAACAGGGGTATGCCTAGATATATATAACAATGTAACAGCATGTGCAATATACTAAAATAGAATCTAAAGTATTAGTTATTAATTATTAACAAGGAGGGATGGAGGATGATGTCATCATGGCATCCAAAAATGTAAGTAAATGCATGATATGGATAATGGCATTATAAATAGGAAAAGTAATCAATCAATAAGCATATAAAACAAGAAATGATAATCATACCAGAGTGGCCAAGGAGCTAATAAATTAAGGGAAATGGGAACATGTCACTCAAACTAGAAAATAAGCATATAAGGCATGTTCAAATGCAACGTAAACATACAATTAAAACAAGCAAGTTGGTCTGAAAGCCACAATCACATAGAGAAGTTTAGATAAAAGACATTGGCAAATATCCTAAGGCACACACATAAATAGAAGAGGACATTGGCAAATTTCTTAAGGCACATATAGTAGACAAGCAAGAACTAGAAATGCAATCCAACAAAGTATGCTAAATAAGAAGAGAAATCATGTAATAATTGGAAAGATAGAATCACATCTAACTAATTAAAGTAAAAGTGAAAGTATGTAAGACATGTTTAGTAAAATAGTAAGTATATGCTAAAAGATACATAATTTCTAGATACTAGTGAAATGTTGATATAGTAATCTATGTAATCTAGTAAGTAATGTACATCAGCATGATAACTTAGAGTGTGTAGTGTAGGAATGATATAACCTATATGGTGTAGTCATATAGAAGATGCCCCAAATGGGTTTGTATATCGAAGTATGTCTTAAATGTAGATGTAGGATGCCCCCTCAAATGGGTAGAGTGAAGTAATCAAAGAGTATGATATCACTACACACACTCAAAGAATACCAAGTGAAGCATGGTAATGTAGATAAATTGATATACAATAGCATGAAATAGAAAATGTAAGTCCTATCATAGTAGTAGTAATGTAAATTATGGATGATGCATACAATCAAGATTTTTTTTATGTTTTGTATATATTTGAAATTTTTTTGGTATTTTTGATATTTTTATATTATTTTTGTATTTTGAAAAAGCTATGTACAATTAAGCTTTGGATATAAATTATGTAGATTGTAATATGTAACATGGCATGCTCGACATAGAATCTGTGTAGATGCATAATATTTATTGGGTTTTTGAGTTTATTTCCTTTAAGTGAGGCTAGAAGATATTCTTTATGGGATAAGCTTTTTGGTAATACTATATGGACCTAGCCAATTTGGTTTGAATTTTCCTTTGATTTCTTGTTTGGCATTAACATTGTGAAGGTTTTCTTCATGAATGAGATCATTAACTTTGGATTCTCTAGTGTGAACTTGTTTGTTCTAGGATCATTGTATACCTTGTTCGTAGATTCTGAGGTGTTTTATAGCTTGAATGCATGTATGGTCTAACTATTCAAGCTGATGTAGATAATTATCAAAATATTAGTCATCAGTGAGAATATCTTAAAGGGAGACATGAAAAGATGGGATTTCTAATTCCAATGGTAGAATTTATTCTATACCATAAATGAGTGAATAAAGGGTAGATCATGTGGGCATACAGACACTTGTGTGATAGGCCCATAATGTTAAAACTATTTGATTGTGTCAGTCATCTCCAAATTTTATCACTATTTTTCTCAAAATGCAATTAATAGTTTTATTGTTAGCTTCTACTTGACTGTTTCCTTGTGGGTAATATGGAGTGGAAAATGTGAGCTTAATTTTGTATTTGGTATAAAAAATTTGATACTTTTATTCTTGAATAATGTTCCGTTATAAAAAATGGTAGCTATTGATAGGTTGAAGTATGGTATAATATGAGTCATGAAAAAATAACAAATGTATTAACCTATGGTAAATTGAAGTGGAACTACTTCTACCAATTTGATAAAGTATTTTGTAGCTGTGATTATGAACTTATGTTCATTGACGGATTTGGGGTTAATTTTTCCAATGACATCAAATCCCCTTAACTTGAATGGCCTTGAAGAGATGATAGGTTATAATTATTATGATGATGCATGTTGTAGATTACTATGTCATTGACATTTATCACATAGTTTCATGTATTATAAACATTCATCTTCCATGGTAGGCTAGTAGTACCATTGTCAAAGTAGTTTATGTGGCATGACTTTTCTACTAAAGTGATCACCACATTCACTATCATGTATTTGAGCTAGAGCAATTTTGGCTTCTACTGAGGTTAAGAAATGTAGTAAATGTCCATCAAAGGATGATTTAAAAAGGTCCCTACCAATGATTACATAATGGACTGATTATTTTTGTAACTTACATTTGTCATTTTGGGAGAAAGTGTCTGGTATAATAGATTTGTTTATAAATTTATAAATATCAAAAAACCATTTTGGGGTTGTGGAACTTCATGTCATAGCTAAGAAAGAAAGACTTATCAAATCTGCATTAGATATTGATGGTGATTGTAATCATTTAATTATAAATATTACTTGATCATCATTGATGTTGATGGGAATTAGAGATGCAACACTGGCTATTGCATCTACATGTCTATTGTCTTTTCCAGGGATGTTTTCAATAAAAAAGTAGTCAAATTATGATGATAGACACTATACCATGTTGTGGTATGGGATAAGGTGTTCTTCTTTTATTTAATAAATGTCATTGACTTGATTGACCACAAGTTGGGAAATACTAAAGACTTGAATAGATTTGATTTGGAGGGATTGTGTAGAAAATAGTCCTAAGATAAGTGCTTCATATTCTAAAGTGTTGTTGGCACAGGAGAAATTTAGTCAGTATGCTATAGGAACTACGTGACAAGAAGGATCAATAAATACAATGCCTACCCCTACATTAGATGCACATTAGAAGCCATCAAATAACATGGTCTACATATCTGAATGAGCAAAATAGGTGGTCAAATCATCTTTGAATGTGTCACTAAGAGGGTTAGTATCTAACAAAGGTGCTTCTACCACATGGTCTAGAATGATTTGGCCCTTTATTTACTTCTAGAGGACTATTTTCAAGTTTAGTTTTATTAATAACATAACCTATTTTATGTTTCAACTAGAAAGATGTGGTTTGGCTAGTAGGAATTTTAAGGGGTTTGATTTTTTGATAACATAAGTCTCATTATTGACCATGTAATGTCAGAGTTTTTGTGTGGTAAAAACTAATGATAGACATAGTTTTTCTATTGGGGAGTAATTTTTTCACAGTCAACCAATGTGTGACTAATGTAATAAACTACTCATTCAGTATTTTGATCATGTTGTGCTAAAAGTGCTCCTAAGGCATGATATATTACTAAGATATATAGTAGGAAAGTCTTGTTTGGTATAGGTGGTACTAAAATAAAAGGATTAAGAATATATTGCATGATTATACGAAGCTTTTTTGACAAGCTTGGTCCCAAATAAACTTTGTATCTTTATTTAGTATTCAATTAAATGATTGGGATTTATCAGTAAGCTAAGCTTAAAAATGGTGGATTGTTTGGATCTTGCCTTGTAGGTATCAGAGTTGTTTTAATTTGGTGGGAGGTAGCATATCAATAATTTCTTTGAATTTATTAGGATTAACTTATATGCCATGTTGATAGATAATGAAACCTAGGAGTTTAGTTGATGTAACTCCAAACACACATTTCTTTGGGTTTAGTTGGACATTTTATTGTTTGAGGCATTGAAAGATCTTTCATAAATCAATAGTGTGACATTATCATTGTTTGGATTTAACTAATATATCATCAACATAATCCTTGGCCATATGGTAATCATGAAAGATATGTGTCCTAGTACATTGATACATGACTTTGGCATTTTTTAATTTGAAAGGCATGACAATATTAAAAAATGTTCCCTAGGGCATTGTAAAAGATGTTTTTTCTTGATCTTCTTCAGTGATCTTGATTTGGTTCTACCTGATGAATCCATCCATGAATGATAACATTTCATACCTGACTATAGAATCGATGATCATGTCAATATAAAGCAAAGGGAAATCATCTTTTGGGTATGCTTTATTTAAATATCAAGAATTAGAACAAAACTAAATTTGTCTATTAGGTTTGACTATAGGGACTATGTTTGAAATCCATTCAGGTTGTGCTACTAGTCAAATAAATATAGCATCTAATAACTTTTGCATTTCATCTTTGACCAAGAGAGCCACCTTAGGATGCATTTTGAATTTTTTTTGCTTAGCTAGTTTAGCATCTAGGTATAAGGGAATCTAATGGATGGTGATAAATGTATCAATTCATAGCATATCTGAGTAAGACCAAGCAAAAAAAAATCAAAAATATGTTAAAGTGTGATGAATATTTATATCTTCTTCCTTTCAGAGGGTAGTAGCTAATAAGACAATATGAGGATCTTGATTGGTTCCAAACTTGAAATTTATAGTTTCTTCATTAAGTAATGTGGAATGATCAAGTATGTAAGGAGTGGTAGGGATAGTATTGTTTGAATTAATTGGTATGTCTTAGGACAAGTTTAGAATTTATTCAAAATATTTGTGTGCATTTGTGTGATGAGGAAATCTATTTTTATGATAACAATATGGGAGGTCATCATATGCTCTAAGAAATTGTAGGAGGGATTCATCGTTGGAAAATTCATCCAATGTGAAAATTTCTTGAAAATTTGTATCATCAATGAGAATAGGGTAGATTAATGATAATGTTGACTTATGATTATTAGTGTGATCTACCAATGTAGTGGGTGGAAAAAGCTTGATATTCTTTAAAGTGCAAAAAAAGGGTTTAATGTGAGGATAGGTAAACTGATATCTTATCCCTTGTGTTCCATGTTATGTAGATGCCTTGACAAGATTGATGATTCTTTGTTCATGATTTCCAAGGCCATTGCCATACTATCCCATTTGATTAAGGCATTTAAGTGTAAAAGGTGAGGTAAAATAGTGTTTTGGTGTCAGTTTTATTATGAAATTTGGAGTTTGTTGATGTGTTACATAGTATAGGGGTAAATTGTGAATAATGGGTTGCATAGGTAAATAGCTAGGATTAAAGTGTGGAATATAACTCTATGGAATGTAAACAACTTGATAGTATTTAAAAGGTCCTATATCAAATGGGCATATGTATATGTAGCCTTTGTGACTAAATTTGAGATAGGCATGGAGTGTAGAAGGGACTACATGCATATCATGAATCTAAGGATGAGAAAGTAATAAATTATAGTTGAGGTCATTTAACATGAATTGGCAAGTAGTTGGTAGTGTCTTAGGCCATAATGTGAGAATAAGTGTTATTTGAACCATGATATTTTTTCAAATATTATCAAAACCTCTATTGAGGTGTGGAGCTAAAAGCTTCACTAAATGAGCGAGTGCAGAAGTTGCAAGAATTACACAGTCACCGGCGTCGATCAGGAGCGATCGACGTCGATCAAGAGTTGACTAGGAGATGCCAGTGTCGGTCATGGATCAGTAGACATTGGTCACAAGCAGATAGGTAGGGACCGATGTCAGTCACATGTGCGTCTAGAATCTATTTTCATGGACAGAATAGAATGTTTGCATGGTAGGATTAAGTGTTATTCTTAAGTCCACATCTCTATTTTAAGTAACACAATTTTGAGCCCTTGATTAGGAGGTGCATCTAATGGTTGTGAATGCATAGCTCATGTTTCTTAATATTATATATAGGGATAGATCTTCATAGCTTATTGTAGTTGTAATAGTAGAACAGTACAAGAATTGTATATGTGTATCAATCCAAGTGTTGGAGTTGATTGTAATTGAGAGAGAGAGCTCTTGAGGGAAAGAGATCTGGAAAGAGATCTATACATCTGAGAGAGCTGTGGAAGAAAAGAAGTTTCTTCAATTGTATTCCTTTTGTAAAGAGTTTAATACAAGTTTTCAGGGTGGTTTCTTGTATCTCTTATTGTTTGTTGTTTTCTAATTCTAGTTACTTATCTTTCTGGTTTAATTACATATTTAATTGCTTTCATATAGTAATCAACTTTTTTGGTTGATCCCTAACAAGTGGTATCAGAGCTTAGGTTGCCTAACAGGTGTTTCAGATCTGGTTAGTGTGTATTGATTATAGGTTACTCACAAGGATTTCTATTTGAGTGGGAGAAGCAATGGCAGAAGAAAGTAAACTTAGAATAGAGAAGTTCAATGGAAAGAATTACCAATTATGGAGAATGCAGATATAGGATTATCTATATCAGAAAGATCTATACTTACCATTAGGTGGAGTTTCAAGGAAGCCCACAGACATGGAAGATGAAGAATGGGAAGTTCTTGATAGAAAGACTCTTGGATCTATAAGATTGAGTCTAGCATCTACTGTGATATCTAATCTATCATAGGCAAAGTCAATAGTAGAGTTAATGACTACTTTAGCCAATTTATATGAAAAACCCTCAGCTTCAAATAAGGTATATCTTATGAAGCAATTATTTAATTTGTAAATGCAGGAAGGTGGATCTGTATCTAATCATCTTAATGATTTCCATGGAATTTTAAATTAATTAAATTCAGTCAAAATAGTGTTTGATGATGAAATTAAAGCTCTATTAATCTTATGCTCTTTACCTAAGAGCTGGCATAGCTTGGTAATGGCAGTTAGTAATATTGCATCTGCTTTAAATATTTTAAAAGTAGATGATGTTGTTAGTGTAATCTTGAATGAAGAAATTCACAGGAAAAGCATAGAGGAAACATTAGGGAACACTTTAAGTTTTGAGAGCAGGGGAAGGCAAAAAGAGAAGAGCAAGAAAGGGAGATCAAGGTCTAAGTCAAAGATGAGAGGTAGATCCAAATCCAGAAATGGTAGGAAGCCACAATGCTGGAATTGTGGAAAGATAGGGCACATAAGCAAAGATTGCTGGTCAAAACCTAAAGAGGACAATCAGCATGAAGGTAAAGAAGAAGCAAAAGTTGTAGGTATTGCACAAGATGCTCTTATATTCTCTTTGCATAATAATATAGAATCTTGGGTTTTAGATTCTGGTGCCTCTTTTCATGTTACCCCTAATAGAGAATATTTTAGTGACTATGTCCATGGAGATTTTGGAATAGTTTATTTAGGGGATGATGAGCCTTGTAAAATTGTTGGCAAAGGAAAAGTGTAGCTAAAAATGCAGAATGGAAACACATGGGTGTTGAGAGATGTCATGCATGTTCCCATCTTGAAGAGGAATTTGATTTATGTAAGAAAGTTAGGGGATGAGGGTTGTACAGTAACTCTCACAGCTGAATTTTGGAAAGTGACCAAGGGTGCACTTGTATTGGCCAGAGGTAAGAGAGTAGGTACTCTCTATTTATGTAATTGTATTACTGATAATTCTTCTTCTATATTATCTATTTTAGATGTGGATGCAAAGTTGTGGCACTTTAGGCTTGGCCACATGAGTGAGAAGGGAATGTTTATTCTTAAGTCAAAAGGTAAGCTTTTAGATTTGAAAAGCATAGATCTAGATTTTTGTGAGCACTGTATTTTTGGAAAATAGAAGAGGGTAAGTTTTCTCAAGACTGGGTCAACAAAGAAGAAGCACAAGTTGGAGCTTGTTCACATAGATGTGTGGGGACCGGCTCAGGTTGATTCTATTGGAGAATCACAATACTATGTCTCTTTCATAGATGATGCTATAAGAAAGGTATGGGTCTATTGTATAAAGAATAAATCTAATGTTTTGACACTTTTAAGATTTGGAAATCTATGGTTGAGAATGAAATATGCAAGAGATTGAAGTGCCTGAGATCTGACAATGGTGGTGATTTCTGTAGCCACAAGTTTAACTGGTATTGTTATATGCATGGAATACGTAGGCAAAGGATAGTTCCAAGGACACCTCAACAAAATGGAGTTGCTGAAAGGATGAACAAAAAAGTAATGGAGTGTGCAAGGTGTATGAGATTGCATGCTAGTTTGCCCTTAGAGTTTTGGGTAGAAGTTGTGGATACTACAATGTACCTGATTAATAGAGGACCCTCTACAGCTCTGGATGGTGGAATTCTAGAAGAGGCATGGATAGGTAAAAAGGTAGATCTCTCATTTCTCAAAGTTTTTGGTTGTGAAGCTTTTATGCACATTGATAAGAAAAATAGAAAGAAGCTGGATGCTAAGTCTATGAGGTGCACATTTATTGGTTATGGCTCTAATGATTTCGGATTCCAGTTTTGGAATCTAGGAACTAACAAGATAGTTAGGAGCCATGATGTTTTTTTCAATGAAAAAGTGATATATAGTGATCAGCTCAAGAAGCTGAATCAATCTAGGTAGAGCAATGGAGAATTGGATGAGGTGACGGTCCAAAATGAGCTTGCGGGAAAGAATAATCATAGATAGGAAAACATAGAGATCGACATCGGTTAGGCAAGAAATAGCATTGGCAATATAGGAACCGATGTCGGACAGATAGTGACTAACGTCAGCCAGGATGGAACCAATGTCAGTCAGAGAGAACTGACGTCAGATAATAACAAGCCTGGAGGTGACTGAGGTCGGTCACTATCAGAGAATTTGGGTGTACAACGTGTTGTGAATGAGTCTTAGACGCCCATCAGAAGGTCAGAAAGGGTAATTAAACCTCTAATTTGATATTCCCCTTCATTATTCTATTTATTGCTTACTTATGGTGGAGAACCAGAGAGTTTTGATGAAGCAATACAAGTGGAATCTAAGAATCAGTGGGAGCTAGGCATGAATGAGGAAATTGATTCCTTGAAAGAGAACCAAATGTGGGATTTGGTTGAGTTTCCAACGGGAAAGAAGACACTGAAGAACAGATGGATCTACAGATTGAAGGAAGGTGAGAATGGACAAATGAGATATAAGGCCAGGTTGGTAGTGAAAGGATTTGCATAGAAACCAGGTATTGATTTTGGTGATATTTTTTATCTTGTTGTTAAAATGACTTCTATACAGACTATATTGTCTTTAGTTACTATTGAGGATTTGCATCTTCAGCAGCTTGATGTTAAGACAGTGTTTCTTCATGGAGATTTGGATGAAGAAATATATATGGATCAGCCAGAAGGATTTGAGGTCAAAGGTAAGGAGAAGCTGGTGTGCAGATTAAAGAAAAGCTTGTATGGCCTCAAGCAAGCTCCTAGACAATGGTATCTAAGATTTGACAAGTTTATGACTGAGCATGGCTACAGTAAATGTCATTCTAACCATTGTGTGTATTTTAAGAGATTGGATAATGGTAGATATATTATTATGTTATTGTATGTAGATGATATGCTTGTTGCAGGTTCACACATGCAGGATATCTCTAAGCTTAAGGTGAAATCAGCTCACACATTTGCCATGAAGGATTTGGGAGCAGCAAACAAAATCCTTGGCATGAGCATTAAGAGAGACAGGGAAAATCACAGGTTGATTTTGTCTCAAGAGGATTATGTGAACAAGGTGTTAAAATGGTTCAATATGCAGGATGCAAAACCAGTAAGCACACCTTTGGCTGGACATTTCAAGTTGAGTAAAGAACAGTGTCCTAATTCACAGAATGAGGTAGAGTACATGAGTAGAGTTTCATATGCTTCCACAGTAGGGAGCTTAATGTATGCAATGGTTTGTACTAGACCTGATATTGCCCAAGTAGTGGGAGTCGTTAGTAAGTATATGGCCAATCTAGGAAAGGAGCACTAGAAAGTAGTTCAATGGATCCTTAGATATCTGAGAGGGACCAGCAGTAGGCATTTGTGCTATGGTGGGTCAAACACTTCTCTACATGGTTATGTAGATTCAGATATGGCAGGTGATTTTGATGGTAGAAGAAGCACCACAGGATATGTTTTCATTGTTGGTGGAACAGCGGTTAGCTAGATATCAAAGTTGCAGAAGGTTGTTGCCTTGTCAACTATAGAAGCAAAATATATTGTAGTTATAGAGGCTAGCAAAGAGATGATATGGATGACACGGTTCATGGAAGAGCTAGGAAAGGAGCAAGAGAGTTGCCAATTATACAGTGATAGTCAAAGTGCAATTCATTTGGCTAAGAATTCAGCCTTTCATTCAAGAACCAAGCATATACAACTTAGGTACCACTTCATTAGATAGGTATTGGAGGATGGTGAGTTGAAGCTGGAAAAGATCCATATAGATAAGAACCCTACTAATATGTTAACCAAGCAAGTAACAAAGGAGAAGTTGAATCTTCATTCAACTTTTGTTGGTCTTCATGATTGAGTTTGAAGATGGAAAAGCTAGAAGATGTTATTGTACAGGTACTGGTGCAACTGTTTATCTCCAAGTGGGAGATTGTTGAGGTGTGGAGCTAAAAGCTTCACCAAATGAGCAAGTGCAAAAGTTGCAAGAATTACACAGTCACCAGCATCGGTCAGTATTGATCAACATCAGTCAGGAGTCGACTAGGAGATGATGGCGTCAGTCATGGATCGGCCGACGTCGGTCATAGGCAGATAGGTAGGGACCGATGTCAATCACCTATGCATCTGGAATCTATTTTTGTGGACAAAACAGAATGTTTACATGGTAGGATTAAGTGTTAGTCTTAAGTCTGCATCTTTATTTTAAGCAAGATTGTTTTGATCCCTTGATCAAGAGGTGCATTTCATGGTTGTGAATGCATAGCTCATGTTTCCTAATATTATATATAGGGATAAATCTTCATAGCTTATTGTAATTGTAATAGTAGAATACTACAAGAATTGTATATGTGTATCAATCCAAGTGTTGGAGTTGATTGTAATTGAGAGAGGGAGCTCTGGAGGGAAAGAGATCTGGAAAGAGATCTATACATCTGAGAGAGTTGTGGAAGAAAAGAAGTTTCTTCAATTGATTCCTTCTGTAAAGAGTTTAATACAAGTTTTCAGGGTGGTTTCTTGTATCTCTTATTATTTTCTATTTTCTGATTCTAGTTACTTATCTTTCTGGTTTAATTCCATATTTAATTGCTTTCATATAGTAATCAACTTTTTTGGTTGATCCCCAACAACCTCTGATGTTCATATTAGAATGATCTAGATCATGAGGTTGTATATTAAGATGTTTAAGAAAGGAAATGTTACAGATGTTGAGTCCTGAATCATTATTGACTAACACTCATTTTACCCTTACATCATTGATTCATAATTGAATATAAAGAGGGAGGTGTTGTGAAATAATATGTTGTGGGGGTAAATACTCTTTCTTAAAGTAAATATGTTCTTCAGTCCATTGCATTATGTTGAGGATAGATGCAACATAAGCTAGTTTCGCTAAAATGAGAAATCTATTATTATGAAGGGCTATCTGCAACACATCTTTATAAATATTAGATTGTTGAGGGAGTTTAAGAATAGAAACTATGTATGAAGGGATGCTAGTCTGAGTGAGAAAGCTATAGCCATGGTGTAATCAACCTTCCTATCTTCATAAACTTGAGTGATAGCATGGACCGCATGATCTACTATATCCATAGAGCTGGTAGTAGGTATGAGATAAGAGCTAGATGTACCAAGTTTGAAGGAATGAGGGATAGATATAATCATTAGTTTTTGATGGTGTCTCGTAATGATAGGGAGATACTCAAAAATAGCCAATGAGTTATATTCATTCAGGGAGAAATCATGAATTTAGAATGAAATGCATGTAATTTGAGTGATTATTTCTGCAAAGATATACTTATAAATAATAATCCACAGGTAAGATAGCAGGTAAGAGATAGAGAATGTGACATTGTGCATGAATGCATAGAAAATTTTGATATGCAACATAACATTTTGTATGTGTTTAGTATGATAAATTTGGAGACTTTTCCATATGAAAAATATAAAGTAAAGGATAGAAAATATGATTTTTTGCCAAAATGCATAAAGAGATTTGACTTGTAACATAATATTGCTAACTTGTTTAACATGATAAACTTGAAAATTTTCCATATGAGAGATACAGAGTATGCAAAAGGAATATTGAAATCTTGTGTAATTTTAGAAATAAATGTTTTAATATCATCCCTTATTATGAAAATTAAGCATGAAATGCAAAGGATGAAACTTTTTACTAACATATGATAGACTTCATCATTCGTGTACATGATAGGACACATTATGTTTTCTTTATTATTTACAAGAAATGTAAGAAAGATTTGTAAATAAATGAGATTTTTTTTTGAAATTTGAATATGGATGTAAGGTGATACCTCAAGAAGAAAAGTAGTAACTAGTACATGTAACTAGGGAATTTTCAAAAATGTTTTTGCAAAATACTATGAATTTTTGAAATTAAAATTGAAATTGAATTTTTGAGTTAAGTATTCAAGAAAGAATTCAAAAAATTATGAGAAAGTGCTTGATTTAATGGGACCTGATAGATGCAACTAGGGTTTGTAATAAAATATGGTTCAAAATTTACTATTGAATTTGAGGATTTAAACTAGTTTTCTAATTTTAATATGCAACTAAATTTTTTAAAAATGACTAGAATATTAATAGAAAATTACTGGGAGCTAGTTGATGTAACTAGGGTTTGAAATAAATTTATTTTAAAATTTACTAAAAAAATTTAATATTTGAGAGGAATTTATGATTTTAATATTCAATAAAAAATTCAAAAATTAATATGGAAAATTACCTAAGAATTTACCCTAGGGTTTCTAAGATGTTTATGTGAAATTAGAAGTAAGTTGGGCTCGACAAATGTTTTATTATTTTTGGGAAATTAGATGTTTAATTCCTAAATAATAAATGGGTCTGAAGAGATAAAATAAATAAATAAATAATGTACAATAATTAGGATACTAATTTGTGAAATTTGGCTATATTTAGGGCTTTTCTAAAAATAGTGGTGAGAGAGAAAATTAAACGTATCTAATTATGTGTTATTCTGATGGAGATAGGGTCTAGAAATCTGTGTGAAAGCTTGGGAGACTATTACACATAGGAATCTAGAGTTCATTTCTTGATTAGATAGGAGTGGCAAAAGTGGGACACCCTAGGTTCTAGTGTTGTGGTCTTATCTTAGTGTTGTTGTCCTGGTAATCTAATATTTTTGTGTTTTGTACATTAGTTCTGTGTGACCCTGCCTATGAAATATCAAAGTCTTAAAGTCCATGGAGCTCATTATGTAACTAATTTATTATTCCATACCCTAGGTCCTCTTTGTGTTTTAACTTGAATGCAAAATTTTGAGAAAGGAGAGAAGGGATCAAGCTATACATACCACTAATTTGTATGTGGACACGTTGCTTACATACTAATATTTTGAGGAGGGATCAAACTATATTTAATTTTTCCATTGAAGTGCTTAGTGTAATAGTGTGATAAAAATTCAATTAAATGAAAAACTAGTTGTACTTAGAATGATTAAGGACTGGTGTAAATGATTGTATAAGCTTAAGATGTTATTCGATGGCTATCTACAAATAATAGGGAAAAATGCCTGAGTAGTCTTGATTGTATTCTTGCTTATCTCTTGTAAATGAGTTCTAACAAATCTAAAATGAATTTAAATGACATTTTATATGGGATTTAATGATCATCGGTTAAATAATTTATGTTAGGCTGACATGAATTAGGATAAGGATTTAGAAGAATATGACTGTTAGAATCCAAAATGTACTTGGACAATAGTACTAGAAATAAGACACCCTAGGTTTCAACACTATAGTCTAAGTTTGGGAGCTATTGTCCATCACTGACAAGACTTGAGGAGATGGATTAAGCATGTAAATAACAATTTGGGTCTACAAAGGTTTAGTATAGGAGGTTACAAATGATTGAGAATCAATGAAAACATGCCTATGAGGGTTATGAGAGCAAGCAAGATGGACCTATGCATTGGGTGTCATTATCCATACTCAAGTTACCAAATTTCACATTTTATAAGACTAAAAATTCACTAAAACATAAATATACTAATGAATCCCCCAAGTTACCCTTCAATATAGTAGAACTAAGTTCTCACTCTTCACCTAAAGAGAATGGTAGCCCACATCCCTCCAGTAACATCCAAGTTACCATTACTCCCAAGGTTTAAGTGAGCACACCTCCTCTTTATGATCCAATTGCTAAATTTAGTATTCTCATGGTTAAAATTAAAAATCAAATTCAATGATTAAATGAATCAATTCAAAA